>VWZZ01001171.1:460952-471342 GCA_013399095.1 Psophia crepitans | reverse complement strand
GCGGCCGCCCTGCCCCTGCCCGGGGGGAGGCGGCGGGGGGGTGCCTGTGTGTGTGTGTGTGTGTGCGCGCGTGTGCAAAGCGAGAGGGCATCAGCGTGCCCGTGCCGGTGGAGATATTTGTCCATTAACACCGCCCCGCGTGTGGCTGGCTTCACGGGAGTCGGGGCTCGCTGCGTGCCTCCGTGTGCGGGGCGCGCTGTGGGCAGGGGGAGAGGCCGCGCCCGCAGCCCGCCCGGGGGAGCGGGGCAGCCCGGCGGGGCAGCCCGGCAAGGTGTCGCGGCGCCGCTTCCTCGGAGCTTCGCGTTGGGGCTTCAAGAAAGGAGGCAGAATTAGTCAAACAAGATAATGAAGGTTGCTCGTAATGGTTTTTACTGTGGGGAAAATTAACCAGTTGCTAATAATTGTATGGTCTCTAGGCCAGACGGTCCCTTTGATAAGTTAACATGTACTCCCTTTATGCTCCTGGTAGGGGGTAAACAAATGCCTGAACAAATACAAATACACATAAACACGAATGTGGAGAATAGCAGTATATGTCTTAGATCCAGATAATAAGTGTGGGTATTGTTATTTAGATGGCGCATACTGGGACACTTATCTTTTAGTACACTCCATTTTCTAACTGAATGCAGTGCTAATCGTGGGATTGAAAGCTATTGTAATTGTGTACCCATCTAAATGCTGACAAGAATATACAATTACATTGTTTGGAATTGAGTTTAATGTTCTCGGAATTTTATTAGCATTTATATTTACTTATGCATTAAAATTCTGCACAAAAAGAGGTCAGAATACAAGAGTTACAGACATAAATATCAGACCCATCCACACCCTCGCTGCATTTTTCCTCAAAATACCGAACAAATATATTTTATTTTATTTTATTTTTAAAGGAAGTGATAGAATCTGAAATGAGCAAATAATGGGTTTCCATTCTAAGCAATGCCTTTTCTCCCTCTGGATTTTGCAGTCTTTTAAAGCTTTTTTTCATACCCAACTTTTTATTATTATTTATTATGTGCGTGTTACTGGAAAATCTTTCCACAGTGTGCTTACCACCACACGATGTTTAAACACACATTATAAAGTGGATGTAATTGTAAACACTCAGAGGGATATAATTACATGTAGCAGATTTAGGAGCTAATTCTTTGCTTCTCTCTCTCTCTTTCTCTCTTTACTCTGCATTTTATCAACATAATTATTTTTTGACTGCAGACTAACACCCAGAAATTGACAGGCATCCATTATAGGCAGCAACTTGTTCACCAAATTGAAAAACAATGAACTGCAGGTTTATATGTGCCCATTGTCATACAGAATTACCGGGGCTTTGTTCCACAAGAGGAAAAAGCTAATGGTTTTGAAACAGCAGGTGATAAAACACATTCTTCCCCCCCCCCGCCTTTTTTTTTCCCCTCCCCTTCTTATCAGTTTGTTGATGAAGTCATTACGAACTGGGGCCCAGAATAGGGTTGGCCTTATTTTTAGCAGATAGACTTTTAATGAGTTCTATTGTGGAGACAGTCATGTTGATTTGCTTACTTTTTTTTTTTCCCCCCCTTCACTCAGAAACTCCCAGTATTGAAAAGCTACTATCAAAGGACTGGAAAGACAAGCTTCTTGCCATGGGATCAGGGAACTTTGGAGAAATAAAAGGTAACGCTGTTCTGTGCTAGAGCAAATTGAGAATGAGTATCACTGGCTTTATGGAACTTTGTTCGTTTGCTCCTCTCCCCCCCCTCCCCTGAAACATCGTAATTTTGGGCTTAAATGAAATATGTGCTGTCCATCTGTGATTAATAGAAATAAATGAAATGGTATATCACCATAAGTGAATAAGCTTACGTAAAGCTTTTGTTGCATACATCAATTTGTGTTATAAGGGGGCACATCCTGTAGCTGGATTGTGGGGGAAAAAAAAAAAAGTTCACATACCAAACACAGGCTTATGTGGTGTCAGAGTATAGCAGAGCCCAGCTTCTGAAATCTGAGAGTGATCAGAAGTTGTTAATTTTTGGACAGATTTTGACGATGTAGATTTTTTTAATTTTTTTTTTTTTACTTTGCTGCATGTGGCGAAAAAAAAAGGGCAAAGTTTGTGTAATGATACCTCTAGGTACCGAAATTAGCCAGTGCAGATTTTAAAAGACAGTGTACAACATCTGTGCACTAAAGCATGTTCTTTTAAAACCGTACTCCAGAAGGAAAATGACAAAATTTGACCACTCTCCAGCAGCAGTAGCTTCTGGTTTGCCAAGATATTTCCCCATTTTATATATGTGAGGTCATTTTAGGGAACCTGTAGTTGTTTGTTTTCATGTAATTTAATATTTTCATAATTCTTCCTCTGTGTTTCCGCTGAGGAACCCACTCAAAATACACGTGTGTCAAAAATTTTAGGTTTTAGAGCAGCCATTATCCCTCTGAAAAGAAAACAGTGACTCCGATTCTTCTCCCATTTATATCAGCGTACATCTGGAGTAGCAAAATCTAAGCCAATGTTGTTTTGGAAATGTGAAAGTAGAATGAGATTAAAACGAAACCCTTCTTTTATGTTTATAAACTAGATTTCATTTCTCTCTGTTATTTTTGGTTTGTCTGCTTACTAACGTCCCGGATACCGAGATCCTCATTCAGGCAGGCTCCCAAACCTTCTGTCTGAGGGGTTTAAGGACCTCCTGCACAAGAGGTGGGCAGTATTCAGTAAAGGATACAACATGACACGCTCTCAGAGGTTAATGTGTCGGTGCATGTGCAAAGATAGCATTATTTTAATTAGATGTGCCTTCCAGCCTGTCACCGATAAGCCACCAGCATTAGTTTGCACTAGTCCGCTGACTTACACAAGTCGGAAAGTATGCCACTTGCTTCCCCCAGCGTCTCCCTTAGAGGCCGTAATTCAAAAATACGTATTCATTACATATGTAGAATAACTTTAAAAGCGAATCTAGTGCTTCGGCCCCAAATAGGCTGAGATGATATTATTATTATTATTCTTATAACAGAGGGCCAAACCCTGGGTTCTTTATTCCCACTGAGCATGTTTTCTCCATGTGTGAAGCGGCAGGTCGTAAAGAGGTAGAGTAGCCACTGGGCTTATCTGCGAGTTCTGGTTTTTAAAAGCGTAGTGTTTTAAAATAACATCATCGTCTGCCACGAACTGATGAATCTTTACGATGTTTCAGGCCCAAAGTACACAGGCGGCTTTCATACCCACTTTTGGGTGTGTGTTTCAGCAGTTCTTGCATGTTGTCTGGAGGCCCTTTAACTCTCGATGTGCTGGAGCCTTTAGAAGGACTCCCAGCGATTCTCCTCTGCCTTCGGACTCGGGAAAGCCGCTCAGAAAAGTGCTGCGCACAGAAGGCGATCTGTTCCCAGTCCCTATGATCTTGTTCTGTTGGAGGGCAATATTTTTCTTTTTTTTTCCCCTGCCTTCCTCTCTTTCCCTTTCACAAGTTAAACTTGAAAGCGGCAGCAGCAGCTATATGCTAGCACGGAAGAAATTCAACAGTCCTTTCAGTCTTGCCCGGGGCAGGGGGGAGAGCATAGAGAGCAACAGCTCAGCCTCAAAGAAGAGTTTTCTTTGCTTTAATTTTTGTTTTTTAGCTTCATATTTTGAACACAAGTCGAGTTATTGTTCTGTAGCTCTGTTCAGAAGCCTCACATCTGAGGCTTTTTAGTGCGACTGTGGTTGTATGGTTGGGGGCATGGTTATTAGGTGTTTGGATCAGGTTTGGCAGTAAGCTGTGAAAACAGGCACTGGTTTATTTTTCCTACTGACTGCCGTGACAGTTGCAATTATTGTCCATTGTTCCTAGGTGGCTAGAAAGGAGGGAGGATACAATAGAGCATTGCCCTCTGGGGGTAAATGAATTTGACTTACAGGTTCTTGGGGGGTCAGGCAGGCTGATTATTTAGTGCCCAGGAATGCGGTTTTCGTGGCACCGCCAGCCATGAGCGGCCAACAAACAATGGCTCAGCTGTATTGCAGCTGTATTTAGTGAGGCAACATGAAAGGTGTGCAAGTTGAGCTGTTTTATACCCACGTACGCGTGTACAAACACACGCGTATTACGCTAGAAAACGGTTTTGTCCTTCTATGGGAGCGTAGAATTAGAAAGTTTTCCAGTTGTGATTTTTTAATTAACTTCTCTGTATATTTGGCTTGGCAGCTGTGTTTCTTTCCCCTCATTTCTCTATTAGTGATATTTGGAAACCCCGCACAAGTAGTGTCTTATTATTAATACACCCTGGAATGCGGACAGCACTAGAAGCTGTACAGCCCAACTGTCTTATGCACTGAATAGTTTTTTCCACTTAACTGTTCAAAATTTCATTGTGTTTTTCATTAGATCTGGGGGAGTTTTAGTACGTCATGTGCTAAAGTCTCGGCACCAGGCTACATATTGTTAATGCCCAAGTCTGTGTTATTGCCATTGAGTTTTATTCTCTGGGAGAGATTAAAAGAAAGGGAGATGAAGCGGAAGACTTTATTTTCTATTAGTGTTATGTCTTTTAAGTTAGAAAGCA
Source organism: Psophia crepitans (assembly GCA_013399095.1). Classification (NCBI taxonomy): domain Eukaryota; kingdom Metazoa; phylum Chordata; class Aves; order Gruiformes; family Psophiidae; genus Psophia; species Psophia crepitans. The sequence continues at coordinate 466,809 of VWZZ01001171.1, read as the reverse complement.
GTAATATTTTATTAAAGATCGGGGATTTGGTAATGGCTGGAAGTCACCAAACTCCCACGTTTCGTATTCAGTTGCTCCTCTTAGTCGTTACTTGCGTCAGCTACTTTAAGCCCCCCTTTCTTCATCTGCACGCCTGAAAACGGAAGAACCGTCACCAAGTATCTGCAGAGGTCTAGCTGCAAACTTCAAGATCACAGTTGGAAGGCTCTATGTTTGTCCAGTTACTAATGGAAAAGGAAAGGTAGTGCAAGGGAATGCTCCTATACTTAAAATGGGGCAAAATCTACAAACTTTCATAGCTGTAGAAATTTTAACTGGAATGCCTCTGTTTGTTTAGCGAGGCGGTGTGGGGCTAAATATAATACAAGTTTGGCACTGGAGATTTCTTAAGAAATTTTGTTTTGAAATCCCTGCAATTTTTACTGTGTTCAAAACAGGTCAGTCTATAGTAAACCCCACAAAACATGCCATTAAATTGAAATATTCTAAAATAAAGCTGTAAAACTGTGTATTCAGTCGGTTAAAGCCTGTTCAAACTTGCTTATATCCATCATATTCAAGAACAGGGCTCAGAAGGCCTCTGGATTATTCATGGATAATGCAGTTTATTGGATTCAGTAGAGCAGAGAGAACTTCAAGTCTCAAACCGATCGTCTACAGGAGGGAAAATTATATCCCCTTTCTGCTTTCCGCGAGGCTGCCTGATACTTGTGCGCTGCAGGGCGAAAGCGGTTGCTTCCCTCCAAAGCAGCATTACCACCATGCAGATGCAGCACGGAGGGCGGGCCGTTGATAGGGAAAGGTGTTAAGAAGTTTATTTCCCTGCTCTTCGGTGTCGGTGGCCATCACCAGACTTAGAAAACAAACATGAAACTTCTGTTCCGCTGGCGTTGGGCCTCCTCTGAGAAGACTTCAGGGAACGGTGCCAGCCCCCCAGGTTGCCCGGTGCATCATGGGGCGCACAGTCTCGCTAACGCTGATGTGAGCGAGGCAGCTCTAATCAGGATGAGGACTCTTTTTCCAACTTCCCCGCTGTACACAAAGCCTTTCTGCTAATCTTGTCCATCTCTCGCTTATCGAGAGTTGTCAAGAAATAATAATACGTATTTTATATGTGCCCCACTTAGCTAATTTTGAATAGGTGTGTGGAACAAAAGGCTGAACTGACTTTTTGTTTCTAATCTTTCTGCGTTGGTTTTCTGTTGAAGTGAAGGCATTGTTAGCGGTGATTGCACCTGAATCTCTCAAGAAAGACCGGGCAAGCCTGAACCTGCTATTTTTTTTCTTGTTTGAAAATCCTTCTCTATTGTACAGGTTAGTTCCTGAACAACTCAGGTGAAGTGGTTGCTGCACTCGCTGTGAAAGGGAGTCATCATTAGGGTAAAATCAGCTCTTCGTTGTAGCCACTTAAATCTAGGTGACTCCAAAGACTGTGCTGGAGTAACCACAGATTTGTGAGTGTAATTGAAAGCAAGATTAGCCTACCAATCCTAATCTTTAATGCATAATAACACAGCCATTTCTTTTGTGCGAGAAACTGGGTTCCAAGTTACGTGAAGTATCAGCGCAGGTATTATATCAAGCAGTGTTTGATGTGTGATAGAGCTGTGTTTGCCCAAGACTCTAATCTTGCTTATATGTTCAGAAGATGGGGCAGGAGAGAGTATGCAGTGAACGGTCTTACGACTGCCAATAATGGATAAAGAGAAATAATCCATTCAGTGATACTATAGCTCATCAGAGCCTATGAATTAAAGACATATGTTACGTAGATTCAATGTATGGATTAAAACGGATAATCTGGTAGGTGACACACAGAATCTTGAGATAAGTGGGCTATGCAGATTCGGTATATGGATTGTGACGGATAATTCCATTTAAGTAATGCTGGACAAGTTGAAGACAAGTAAGCTTCGGGTAGTGCTCAGGTTATGTGCAGTAATCCAGTGAGTGACACTTTGGATCACATAATCTGTAAACTGAAGACAAGGAAGCTGGGATTCTGCATTTAGATGTGGACAGGAGGAAGGAGGGAGAAGGGGAGAGAGATTATTCATGGGGAATACACTGGGTGTAAACCTTTGACTAATAAAGAACAGATCCCCAGGAGATGTATGAAAGCTGCACACTTTCTTAGGAACTGTGTGAATTTTGTATTTGCAAATTAACGGTTGAAAAATGTGGGCAAACTTGTGTCAGATGTGGACGTTTTGCATTATTCTTTGTGGATAGTATTGTGTTTGGAGTGGGGAAAGAAGGAGGGTGAGAGAGTCGTAAGTGAAGGAGGTAAGATATATCTGGTTGTCAGCTTTTAACTGTGATAAATTCAATATTTATTGCAACCTACGTAGTATCTTCTCTGTGTTTGTTTTTTTGGGGGTGTTTAATAGTAGCAAATTGCTGACAGTGAGCTTTAGTCCTTTGTTAATATGTCAGAAGTGCTGGAAGGGGGGGCTGTGAACCTGCCCAGTGGCACGCAAGGGAACCTAAGTTTTGAGAGGAAATTTGGCAGCTGCCGAAATAGTGGAGGTTGATCAGAGTGCAACGCGATACTCTCAGGCTGCAGAGAAGCAGACAGTGCCAACCGACCCACACCGACGCAGAACCTCTTTCAGGCCAAATGAAAGCCTGAAACGGAGATTGTGACTGGATGGAGCTGCTCCTATCTGACCCTGGAGCAGGAGGTTAGTTGAGGGTAGTATCTGCGGAAGGAAGGTTGGAGGAATCTTTTTTAAAGCGTCTAAAATGCAACAAATGTGAATTAGTGACACAGCCACAAATTCAGGCTGTTCCTGATTTTTTTTTTAATTTTTTTTTAAGGTAAAGATACTGAATTTGATCAGAAAAAATCAGGTTATATTTGAATCAAACACAACTTTTATTTTCAAGAAGTGATTATTGATAGGGAAAATAGAACAAAATTGAACCAATTAAAGTGGCAAATGCCAATGGCTTTATTTTGTTTGAACACAGGGAGGCCAAACCACTATATTTTAAAATCGTCCAGAGGTTTGGATGACAAAAGGGACCTAAAGCAGTTCTTCTTTATTCTAAAATGACCTGAAAGATGTACCGATAGAGATGAATGTTGCTGAGCTACAATTACCAGTTTGTCAAAACAAAGCAAATACACATTCACATACATACTTTTACAGCTTTTCCTGCTGCTGCATAAAATTCCAGCAGCAACTACTGTTTCTCTAGCCTAGTTCTCGCTTGTTGTCTAGACAGTAAAACAACGAGTAACCTCTGAGAAATAGCCTCAATACAAGTGTTGTCTATTCCTTTTGTAACCTTGACAATAAGTTGCTAACCTGGTTGAATACCAAGCTTTGTTTGCAGTCTACCGTACCAAAACTTTTTCTGACGGCAAATAAAGAATACTCACTGACAACTTCTTTCCAGCCTTGCGAAATAGTCATGCGCTGGTCTGTTATAGAGCAGACGGCTAAGTTTTTGTCCCCACAGAATATTAATTCTTGAGGGTAGTAATGGCAAAAGATGGTAAATGCTCATCATTTGTTTTTAGTCATTCTGCAAAGTCTTCCACTGAAACCTAAAAGATTAAGACTGTCTGTATGCTGAGATGAATAACTTCCTTCTAGCTTGCTGTTCTGAAAAGGACTTTTATTTGTCAAACAGAGAAGGTTCATTACTTAAATCTGTAGGTACAGACAAATCAGTTTGAATTCGGGGCTTTTTCTTTCGTCGTTTCTTTTTCTGGTGGCTGCAGCTTGCCGAGCAAAAAGCAGTCAGAAAGTTTTCTTTTAGTATGCTGACTTCCCATATCAATCAGATGAAGTCATTTAATTTAGGATGGTGGGTAGTTGTAAGTGATGGCAGTCATTATGTAGTAAAGTTGGCTTAAATGCTTCATGAAAAATGCCAGTTTTCAGATGTTTGTGCCCTGGCAGGTCCATGATTTACTGGCCTGAAAAGCTGTGTGCGAGTCCATAATGAAACACGCTCTGAAGTATTGATTAGGGACACATCAAGGGAGTTTGCACACGTGCACAAGAACATACCCACATCCACCCACAAATACACACCGGCAAGTACACAATTTAAAATAAATACTCATTGCTTGGTCGTAAACATTTGACATTACTGATCAAAGACAGAGGAAAGAAGAGTTTAAATTCTGAACTTACCTCAGCCAGTTAGACCTGTTTACCAGACTACCTTTCCCGAAAGCACGTAACATCAGCTCCCCATTGCCTCACATATACAACTTCGGGTGACGTCAGCAGCGCGGTCGGCTGTGCAGGAAGGGGAGAATATTCCTCTTTAAAATTATTATCAGGTTTTAAATAGATCTTTTTTTAGGGGAAGCATGACAAAGATTAGTTGGGTTTTAAGTAGAAGACTAGGTGGCCTCTATTTTACTTTCCCAGTTTCCTTACTGAGCAGAGTAATAGTGGGTTTGGATTTCAAATGTGACAGAGCAAAGTTAAAACTAGGGTGGAGGAAGAAAAATAGTTGACAATGGGATGAGAATACTCTCAAGAAAAGATTCCGGGGTAAAATTCTCCAGGAAAGATACTTATTTTATGGACTTCTGAAACTTTATTTATTCTTCAGATATAATAATATTATTGCTAGCAGGAGCCTAATTCTTCTGAGAACAGCTTAGTTAATAGGCTGTTCAGTTTGAAAAACCTCTTTCTTGGCACTTTTTCATTTTTACACCGCAATTGTTATGCCCCTAGCTTAAAAAAGACACTGAAAAAGCACATCACTAGAGATGCTTGGAGATGACTTAGTTTTTAGCTGGTGTATGGGTTGTAGTTACGTCCTCATCCCACTCTTGTTGCATCAGAGCAAAGTTACGAAGAAACTGTTTCGTGGCATGGTTCTGGTGCTTCGTTAGCTGGATTGTGTCAATAATTGCTCCATTCACAGGGTTCTTTGAGCTAGAACCCTGCCTGGTATCAAACCACGTCAAGCGAAGATTTAATTATTTGTATAACATGTATCCCTGCTAAAGTCAGTGGGGAGATTCTTGGCCTTCTTGATAGAGTTCTGCTGGTGACTTCAACAAGGCCAGCAATACACGGGCTTACAGCGTGTAAAGTTGAGAATGACTTCAGGGAAGTTTCTCGAAACTTCACGCCTCAGTCTTCTCATACAGAAATAAGTAATGCATACCACTACCTTTCTACCTGCTCACAGTCTTTAAGAAGATCACTTAGCTAATGCACTGAAATTAAAAAATGCTCTAGGCTGCATGCTCCAGTTATTATTATGTGTCTTAACATTACTTGAACACAGAGTACTTCAAGATATTCTTATTTCCATTTAATGTTGTTGGGTTTTTTTTCTTACAAAGCTTTGTAGATACAGGAGGATTTTTTTTCTTCTGTAACCATAGATAATGATACGAACGTAGTACAATATTATTGTGTCTTCCAGGCTTTGTACTCGCACATTGTTTTCTTTGATTTTTCTTGGAAAGACAGATACTGACAGTTCAAAAGCTATTTACGTAATTACTTTGATAGTAAACCGACTCGGGGGATAAATTTCACTGTCTGTATGGGTGTGTGTGAGCGTGCATGCGAGCACCCCTGATTGATAACGTTCCTAGCAGTGTAATTGAGACACGTCGGAGGGATCGCAGAGAGCCTTGCCACGGCTCTGCCCCTTGCAGAACGCGCTGGGTGCTGTGTGGCTGCGAGCAGATCTGTAGGCTGGCTGCAAGCAAACGTTCTCATCGCTTGAGCATTCGCAGCAAAAGCTTAAAATGCCTGTTAAAGAAAATATTGGCTTTCCTAATTTCTCATTTACATTCTCATTCTGTCTAATAAATTATAATAAAGTATTTACTGTTTTGATTGCAAAAGCAGTTTCTCTGCCT
>VWZZ01001171.1:428368-460936 GCA_013399095.1 Psophia crepitans | reverse complement strand
TGCTTTGGTTCTGTTTTGGGTGGATATGCCAAGGTTTCTCCTGTTCGTTTTCTCACTTTAAGTGTGTCATTTGGTCATATTGGTGTCTTCATTCTAATGTTTATTAAAATGTTACTGTCACTGCCAGTCTGAGACTGTGAATCAGAACTAAGAATGTGTAATAGTTTATTTCACATTTGAGTAAATTTCTTTTAATACTTAAACACTATTATGGGTAGTGTTGATCTGAGATGAAGTTTAGGTTTGGCGATACAGAATGCCACTAATTTGAGTCTTCTTTTATTGCCATCTGCTGTGGGTGTTGCATCCACAACATGTTTTCTTGGGTTTTTTTCCTTTCCGAATCTCTTTTTGTGGGATGGAGAATAAGCCGGCGCATCTGGAAAGCACCTTTTCTTGGGCCATTCACTGTATCAGCCCGTAGTGTATACTTCGATGCTCTCTTGCCTGAGTTGTTTTGATAAGTTGTGAAAGTCCACATTTTGTCACTGCAGTGATAGGGTACAGAGAGAACAGTATGAGCACCTACAGCAATCTCCTGAAAGGCAGGTGGTCTGGTGGTTAAAAGCTTGGTTAAACATAAAATGTGCAATATCTATTTGTCGTGGATCTGATGGTAATTAAAAGTAATTTTTGAGGCAGTCATTGATGTAAGCCGCTCTCCTTTTACTCCTCACTCAATGCTTGTGTGAAGTGGGTCTAGCTTGCTGTCAAGTTGCACACTGCAATAATAGGCACTTGTTTTTTCTCCCAGCCACGCTGCACGGCCAGAATGGAAGCACTGTGCCCGTACGGGTGCTGTGTGTAGAGCACAGGCCAGCTCCAGAACCATTCCCACCTCTGTACTACTTGGACCAGCTCTAAGTGAGTTTAATAACGAAACGGCTGAAGGTAGCTGCTGGGGCTGGGGGCTCATCCTCTCTGAGGTTTGCACTGCCTCCCAGGCTCTGGTAGCGTTGGCAGCCATGGGGATCCTTCATTTATTCCCAAGTAGCATGAATTAAGCAACTGTCTTTATGCAGTTGGTGTTGTAGTTACTTAAGAGACTAACATGTTTTGCCCTGTAAGCTACAGAATTCTTGAAATGCAAACCCCGTAGCTGCCAAGACAACTTCACGCGATGATAGGGGTTTAGATCTCCTGCGAGTTAACAGGGAGAAAACGGCGGTGATAGGACAGAAGTCCGCCACCCTTGCCTGCCCACCATCGGCAGCATCTAGAACGGGGCACGAATGGCAACTGGTGCTCTAACTCTGCAGTGCTTTTCAATACACCCCAAAAAATTCCTATTGGTGAACGTACTTACGTAGTGACCAAGTTGTTGCCCTCAGCTCACCATTACATAAATAACGTCAAGTATCGTTTGGTCTTCATTTGTTGTGTAAACTAAATAATTTATGAATGACAAGTGGAAATGGCAGGTTTTTTGGCCATTTCCACAAAAGAAATTATAGAAAAGGTGTTCTGAGTAGTAAGGGTAGCATTAAAAAAAGCCAGACTTAAACTGCCTACAAACACTTTACGTTATGGTCAAGACAGTCTGATTCAAGTACTTTTCTTCTTTTTTATTTTCACACTTTTGTAAGCCGCCACTTGTCTGCAAGAAACCTCAAAGCTATCTGTGATTCATCGGCAGTGGGACTTGTATAGATGTGTGGGTGAGACAAGGGGAAATGTACCCCAAAACTCACCATCTCCCAGTAAACTCACACATCTGATCTCTCTGGCCTCTGATTTTGTGCAGGTCACTTGAGAGTATGGCTGTCTGAGTACTCACTTTGCCTTAAAGATACCTTAATGATACCTTAAAGAATTGAAAGTAAAATTAAGTATTACTGAAGTTACTGGAAGGATGGGCTAATCATGTGAAAATAAAGAGCCTGCTAAGCTTAGTTATCCAGGAAGTATTCTTCAACAAAAGATTTTTTAAAAAAAAGTTGACAGTGATAAATTCTCCTTTTCAGTTTATTAGCAAACTCAACTCACTCAAGAAATACAATGCAAGAAGGCTGCCTTTTGTCAGACTACTTTCACTCCAGTTTTAAGCCATATACTTACTGAGTTGGAACATGAAGCACCCCCTTTGGGCATCTCAAAGCTGCTTTCAAAACTGAGTAATAATGAAGAGACCCAGTTTGGTGGGTTTGTCCCCAGCCGCACGGCAGCGGTGTGCCTGCAACTCCAGCATCGCCCCCACTGCTTGCTCTTAGTTCTTCCAGACTTTCCTCCCATTCCTGCAATTCGAATAAAGCCTCTGTTTTCCCGGGAAAGAACTTTTCTAGGTAAATCAGGCTAAAGAAGAAGCTGCAGTAGGTGGATGGCCCTGCGGTCGTGCCGCTGTTCGGTGTCGCGGTCAGGGCGGTGGCACATGGAGCGTTCCGCCCTCTCTGCCTTTGCAGCGCTGGGGGTATCAACGTTTCTCTTTCTGCCGCTGTCGGTAACTAACTCTGTGACCCCTCTGTCCGACAGTTTACACATATGGAAACATTTTTCCACCTTTCAAAGGTGTGGTGGAGATTAATTTAAGTTTACAAAGTGCTTTTTGATTCTCAACTGAAAGCTACTGTAGGGGCTCAAAATACACCGATGAACAGGGACTGGCTGAAGATCTTTGATGTGTGTCAGTGTATTTGTTGAATAGTTTATTTGACAGTGATTTCTTTTTGCTTCCCCTAACTTTAGGACTAAGCCAATCCTGTGTATTCCTTCTCTCTTCAGGTCCTTCTCTCTCTCTTGTGCACAGCCACCCCACAGTAAAAGTTTGGAATATCTGCTGAATAAATAAAATAGAATATTTGGTTTTCAGATGTTTCAGTGTGCCCAGAGTGTTGTACTGCCAGTATCAGTATACCGACAGCCTTCATCCAATGAGCATTCCAGTAAAGCGTCATGCTGGCTGCGGACAGGACAAGGAAGGGGCTGCCTTCTAGGATAATTCTTCTGTGCCACCTGGAAACACTGCGCCCTTTTTCCTAGGGAAAAACAAATGCAGGATGGAAGAGCGACAATAGAAATTTCTGATTAATTCTATGGCCAGGTGGCAAATCCATCACTTGCAGCAGTTCACTGTCTCCAGTGTTTGAAATAAAAATCCTAAGTCACAAGTGTTTTCTTCAGCAGCATTAGTAGTTTAGCACTGGCTTCCGTTCTTTCTCACAGCTTGTAACAGAACAGGTTCAAACCCTATGGTGTCGGTTTCAGCATGTTTCTCTAGTTTCTAGCTTGTACTGCAGGTTTTTTTTGAGGCTATATCTGAGAGTATTCTGCTGTAGTTCTTTGTTATATGATGAGAAAATTCTCATACAAATCTCAAGCATCTTAATAAAAAGTTAATCAAGTTGCATTTCCCTTATATGAAAATGTGGATTCTTTGTTTTCTCACTTGTGTACGGCTGTCTGCAAATGCATTTAAGGGCCCGGACTTGACTGACGTAGCAAATGGGATGCTGCTTGGGAGCGCATTAAGTGAATGTAAATTAAATTAACTATGGAGCAAAGAGCCCTACTAGTGACACCTCTAAGGCAGTGGTACAATCTTCCAAAGAAAGCGGTAGATGATTCACCATTTCAGACATTTCAATCCAATCTAGAAAGCTGTAGTAAATATATTGTAGGGAACATTCCCGCACTGGCAGGGAGGGTAGACTAAATGAGCTATTACCAAGTAGCTCTTTTCCACGTCTGACTGATAGTTGGCTAGGAACATGTTTAGTATAGTCGCCAATTTTTCTTCTTTTTTTTTTCACTTGGAGAGCACTGGTGACATTGGCAGAAGAACGCTTCCTGTGTTTGAGAAAGGTTTGTGTGGCAGGGTTGTCCCAAAAGCAGGCTATTTTCAAAGGAGGCAGAGATACCATAGCCTTAATCCTTGCCTAAAGCTTTTTTGAGAAAGGGTTTCATAGGATCTGACTCATGTGAGAGGGTGTGGTGGTACTGGAGATATCTGTGGATTAGCTGCTACACATATTTTTCTGATCTTCTAAATTCAAAGTCAAATGATACTGGGTATTCTAATAGTGCCAGTTTTTGCTTTAGTGTATGATTCATAGCTTTTGATTTTTCCTGGAATGTTTTCTTCCCTTCCCTTATAACCACTGTCCTTCTGGGGTAGAAGGAGAATTTTTACAGAATGATTATGAAAGTGGGGTAGTCAGTTCCTCTGTCTGTGTCTGCTGAACTCTCCTATAAAAAACATCTAATGACAGTACAAGTGTGAGAGACGGTGAGTTGTGTTTAACTCAGTTTTTCTGATGCGTTTCTGCAAGACTTTTTCCTTTAAAATTACTCATCAGTGGCAGCAACAGCGATAGTAGTTACTGACAATTTAAAGACTGTATAATTTTGTCCTAATCGGGGCAGCTGTAGATGATATAACAGGTAGCGGCGTCCTGCCAGCTGTTGTGTGCTGTGGTTGTGACAGTGAGAGAGCAGGGTGTGGGGTATCCGCACCCAGGAGACTTCTCTGCTTCCCCTTGAAGGGGAAGGGGTTGGAACACACACCTTAGGGATTCTGTGAGGGTCGAAGCATTGATGCGTCTCTGCCGTAAATTTCTGACAAAAATGTAATTGTCTTTGGAGTCTGGAAGTGTTGATTTTGATCCCCAGGAAATGCAAACAATGTTTACAATTCAAAGCTCTTCTGAAACAGGCAGCGTTATTCACCCTATTAAACTGATAAAAAAGCAGCAGAAAATAGATGAGAGGGCAAGGAAACATTGAAGGGGGACACCAGATCAAAGCCCGCGTGCAGAGTTATCCTCCACGGCTCATCTTCCTGTAGAGGGACAGGTATTAATGTGCAGTGTATTGCAGTATTGCTGCTGCTCTTTGGTCCAACTAAAACTTTGCTTACAGTGAAGCTGCAAAATAAAAACCTGGCTAGCTCTAAATAGCTCTAAATTCCTCTCTTCTCTTTACCTTTTTTTCCCCCCACCATATGATGCCCAGGGACTCCAGAAAGCCTCGCTGAGAAGGAAAGGCAGCTCATGGGTATGATCAATCAGCTGACCAGTTTGCGAGAACAGCTGCTAGCAGCTCATGATGAACAGAAGAAGCTGGCTGCATCGCAGATCGAGAAACAACGCCAACAAATGGAGCTGGCGAAGCAGCAACAAGAACAGGTGAGTGATTATTATAGTGGCTTTCAGCTTAAATAATTTTCTAGGAGGACTTTCCAGTAACTAAAAGGGTTGACACTTCTTAAGTTTGCTTAAGATTTTTTTTCCACTTGTTTCGTTAGGTGAAGAAGTTTAAACAACAGTGTATTGGCAGAATGCCTTAATTTGCAATGTAAAAAATAGCGCACTCTGTCTTCTAAAGATACTCCTTCCAGTTTGGAGGTATTATCTCCCAATAGTGGTTTATTGTTGTTTTTTTTTTTCTTCTAAAAATAAGTGTAAATAAGCATATAAATTCAACTCTCTTGAATAATCTTCCAATGCTACTTGAATTGAGTGATGCCAAATAGGTATAAAAGGAGCAAAATGCTCATTTAGATAGTAATATGACAAATGAAAGAGTTGGTTTTGCCAACTGCGCAAAAAAGTGGGGGAGAAAAATACAAAGTCAGTGAGCAAGTGTGACTTTTTTTCTTCTATACTTGAGAGGCTCAATTTTCTGCTCTTGCAAATATGCCCTCCGCTGAAAATGCAAACGTGTTTTGACATGTGAACAGTTCCAACACGCACACATGGACACATGATATTTTATGCAAGAACACAACGTTGCGAACCTATTTGCACTGTGCAAGTTTTAACTGAAGTGAATGTCCATTTTTGTACCTGAACGTGAGCAGAGAATACTTAGACATCTGGTTTAAAATTTTGTCAGGAGTCCATCCTTTTACCTCTTGCGTGAAAGCGTTTCGGTCTGCCTGACCATTTCTTTCAGGCTGTAATGAAATTTGAGTTTGTATTATAGAATTACAGCTATGTGAATTTTATGAAACTCACGGAATTCTTTGAAATCTGTCACAATTCTCACACTGCAGTGTTTGTGTTGTACCAAGCAGGCCGTAAGGTTCTAAACCACTGCGGACATCTTCAGACATTTTGGCTTTGGTTTTCCCTGTTTTTGGTTATTTGAAAACCTTATCTTAAATACGGTGTATTGTCACATCTGAAATGCCACACAGGGAGAACAGAAGTGACTTCTCTATTAACCTAGTGAATTTGTATCACACTGTTGTTTACATGGAAAAGGTGGATGAAGGTGTGAAGGTGAAATAGGCAAGATTCTTCCGTGAGGAGACATCCTTCAGGAGCTCTTTCCTTCGCCCTACCTTTTAAATTCACTGCTGCTACAGGATGTCTAACAATTTGAAAGTGAAAACAAAAATAGGGAGAATTAAAAAAGGCAGCAAGAAATCCTGCAGGATTATTTTTAGGATAACAAGAATTCCTTTTAATTTAAGGAATTATGTATAATTCTGTGTCGTAAAGAAATAAAAATAACCAAACTTTCAAAAAAAGAAGTATTGATAAAAATTATTTCAGTTGCTTAAAGAGAGGCTCTGGAAAGAGAACATCTTTTAGATGTTGAGTTAACTGTGCTCAAGTGTTTCTTATGCTAATAGTTTAATAATAGAAATGAAAGAAAGTACCTGAGGGGAAGAATGCACAAAATTCCTCCCAGTAAGTATGTATAAGTTCCCATCTGACCCTGAGATATGTACACATACCACAGGGGAAGAGCAATTCTCCTTCTCATGTTTGTACTGCTGTGCTAGCTGTTCATGAGAGCAGAGATTTTGTGATGACTCAAATGAAAATTTTTCGAGTTTGCATTTTAAGTTTGAGGTATATAATAGTTTATCTCCATCAGTCCTCTGAGAACTCTAATTTGGTTCTGTTACTGTCTGCTTTTTCCTTCACTGTATGTAAAATCTGTCTACAGTAAGATTCCCAATCATTTAGTCGATGAAAGGGGAGGGTGGAAGTCATTATGGAAAACGCATGTGACTTTGAGAGGAGACTTAAGACGACTTCATCAACTTCTATAAGTCATTTTGAATGTTGAGCTGTGTAGCCTTGCGCTGCCCCTTTAGCTCCTTTCAGCTAATACACACATCGAAGAGTCAGTGATTTTCCCAAACCCCATTCTAGTCTCTTTGTGTCTGTTTCAACATCAGGGAAATATGCACACCAATGTCTTCCTCCTGGGTGTCAGATTTCCAGATTTCCTTTTTTTTGTTGTTGTTGGTTTTGGAATTTTTGAGTAGGTGATGCCAAACAGCAAAATAATATTACAGTCCATCTTACTTTTTTGCCTTTCCTGCCTTCTCCTACTATTTTCCAGTGTCTCTGCCAATATTGTTCTTCCTCCAGCAAGTTGGAGCAAATGAGTGCTCACTTTTTGGGGATTTTAGCAGTGCCATTTCAGATAGTGAGAGAGATTTTTACATCAGTCCTTCTCTTAATATCCAGCACAACATTTTCCATAAGATACCCTTTCAAGCTAGTATTAGCTGTGAATTGCTCCTGAACACGAGCCCCTTGCTTCAGTGGCAGTCCAGCCTGCTGCCACCCACACTTGAAGGTTTTTTAACTTAACAGAGCAGTTGAAAGAAGCAAGCAGGGTGGAAATTTCTTAGGGACCGACTCCAGGAACAGTGATACATATCATCTCACGTTTCTTCTGTGCAATTTCTCCACAGATTGCAAGACAACAGCAGCAGCTCCTGCAGCAGCAACACAAAATTAACCTTCTTCAGCAACAGATCCAGGTCAGAGATTGCGTCTCCACCCATGCCCCTGTTATCTCTCTTCTCCTCTTTCCGTTTCCCCATGCTTTCCCTCAGCCATTATTGTCATATTTTCTTTAAGAATCTCTGCAGATGGTTTACATCATACTTAGGAAAATACATGAGGATATTACCTGTCATTAAGCAAAAGGTCAGTTTCTGGAATGCCTTGTATGATTAACACGGCTCCTATAGGATCAGGAAGCAGATGGGAGAGGAGCTGGTCATGTGAGCAAGGCTTTGCAGGTCCAAATCCTCTTTCAGCTGTAGATTAGGAGTGGCAAAAGTGTTGCTGGAGAAAGCTGGATTGGAATGGGTCTCCAGTGACTCTGTCTTTGAGGTTTTGCAGAAGTAGTTTTCTTCAGTGATTGGTCATCAAGCGTCCCTCCTTCCCTCTGCCCCAGGTGTTGAAAGTCCAGAAGTTTTCAGCACTTCAGGTGATGTACTGTCTGAATGAGAAGCTGGTCAAAAGGTTGGTTAGATTCAGGAGAGCAACTGTGCGAGTCATAGGTGTCTATAGGTTTACTCCTAGTAGTAGAAAAAATTTGTTAACCCAGCATAACCAGTAGTCTTTATTTAACTTCTTTTTTCCTTAAAGTACTCAGAAGTTTCTTTTCATGCCATTGACTGTATTTCCTTACTTTTCTTCCATTTGTATATATGCATGCCCCTGTTTTGGGAATTATGCAAATCAATTTTCCCATGAAGGTTTTCACAGAATAACAAAGGAGGGTTTTGATATTTAACAGATCTCTAGAATCATGGTAAAATCTCTGGCTGTTTAATATGCAGTTATGTACAGAGCATTGCAAGTCATTGTTGAAGGGGATGCTGTGTTCTGTTTGTTCAGTAACAACAGGATTTTCCTTCCAAAGCTTCTCCTTAGTTTTTCAGAATTACTTGCTTATAATTATGGGCCATACACGTAACTTGTCTAAGAAAACTTAATTCCAGCAAAATCAGAGGAGTTCTATGGCTTCACACTGGAATAAAACCCAGCTCTATCATTTCGGAGGGTATTCTGCCAGTGCCAGGACTTGTATAACTATGAAAATCTTCTGGGGAAGGTCCACCCCTCTGCTATAAGGCAAATTACATACAAGACATGCTTTGCTGAAAATAATTTTGAGATTGATAAGGCCTGGCTTGGCCTTCACCTCTATGTTGGTTTTCTTTTTCTTCTTTAAATTTGTGTGTGGGAGGATTTTTCTTTATTGCTGTGTCTTTAATAAGACTTTAAAAGAAAAACAATAGTGGAACCTCTACAATAGCAAGGCAAGTATTTACATTTTTAGCATTTAGCTATGTCAGTGAGAGAGGAAGTTGTTTTATAAGCAGTGAATAAAAATAAATTGAAGTAACATAATTTGACCCCAACCCTTTTAAGTTTTAAAGCCTTGTAGATAAGAATGAAGTATGTCGTTTTTAGGGTAGTGGAGAACACTGATTATTGATAATGAGATATAGAGCCTTTCATCTCTTGATCCCTGGTCCAAGTTTGACCTAAGTCAGTAGTAAATGAAAGTCAGCTAGCTACCATCTGATACAAGCCACAAGCCTAAGAACTGATTTGGAGGTCTGTCTCAAGGGATTTTGGATGAAATATTGATCCTGCCGAGGTCAGAATTTCACCTCCAGGGTCCACTTCACACAAAACCCATCAGATTTGTGGCATCCTCTTTTTGGATGGTCACATGATAAAGGTCAAGAATTGAACAGGCAGAGAGAGACAATACTGTCATCTCATTCCCACAGAGGTGATCTGTTTGTAGTGAAATTTTGATTGTACTGTCTGCCTCTTGACAGTTCCGTGGTCTGTATGGTCTTGTAGTCTCACGAACCCTGGTTCCAGTCAATTACGGTGAAGTCACTGATATGGAGAAACATTTAAAAATTAAAGAAAACACTTATTGACAGAGAATACAAAGCAAAACATTTCTTCTCAGTTGCAAGGTTAATTGATTGTTGTCAGAGAGAAGAAACAATTCCTGAAGAAATCCGCCTCTGTATATAAATGGAGACAATGAAGTCACCCTAACGTGCCCACGTTTAAAACGGTCTGTGAGTTTACAGTCAGGTTATGGTAGGTGGAACAAAACTGTGACATGAATGTAACTGTGAGTTCAGCTTTTCTGACCTTGCCCTAATTAATCTAACAGGCTTCTGTCACATTGTCCTGGAGTTTTCAAATAGCATTAGATTTATTGACAGGGAAATATTCCTACAAAGTCTGGATAACTGTTTGACTTATGTGCAATTGAATGATTAGGCTGCAGTTACGAACACAACCTATTTATGACAAAGGATTCGTTTTACTTGAGCCAATTTTTTCTAAGCTTGTAAGGGTTGCCATAATTCCAGATAAATTATTACACAGAAAGAAGCTATTGAAATATTGTATTGAAAACATAATACCCTAAGGTTAAAAAAAAAGCACAGCCTGACTGACCCCGTGATTTATGACTCCTTTCTCTAAGTGCGCTAACTTGGAAACAGTTCCCTCTCTCCTTACCCAGCATACAATCACCGATACACGCACAATACATAAGCAGGGGGAGACTGAAACGTGTTGCTCCTCCTTAGAGGGCTGCAAATGCTGAGCATAACTACAGCTCAATTAAACTAGCCACTTCTGTGATGCTGAAGAAAGATGCAATAGCTACTTGATCTTAGAAAAATGTAGCTGACACGTGAGTCTCTAATTGACATTATGTCTTTTTCAAGTCCATCTCTTCTGAATTAACTGGAAGGAGGTGTTGCTAACACAGAAGACAAACATCTTGTCTTCATATAGAGAGTTAAGTAAAAAGATAATGCTGAACTGGACAGAAGTTGCAGATTAGGTTAAATTTAAGAATCTGTATGACCTCAAAATACTAAAGTATGATCTAGACAGGATTTTGTGTTTTGGCAGATGTTTATAATATTTTTTTCTGCTTTTCAGGATGTTCTAGACGTAATTTGTGAAGAGGTTTGATTTTCTTTGAACAATTAACTAAACCTTCCCCCCATCTTATTTTATGCCACTTTGGAATGCATCCTCCCATGCCCACTGCGTTCTTTTCTACTTAATCTGTGTGTGTGTGTACTGAAAAGGTTTTCACAGTTCCTGCCTGCTGAGCATTTTAGGTCCTTTCCCCTGCACACCTCAGTCTTGCTATTTTGCCAGAAATGAAACTGGAATGTGTGTTCTGTCCTGCAACTCTTGTGCATCAACAGCTCCCAAGATCTCAGGTTGTGTTTCAGAACATATCCATAGTGGTCTGCAGCTGTAGAACAGGCTGAAGGAAGGAGCACAAGTATGGCTCAGCAAGTTCTTGGCCTAATCTATTTTTGTCCTTCAAGACCTCAGGGGAACTCTCACTGTCACCTCCCCATCTTCTTCTGTGGGGCC
Organism: Psophia crepitans; assembly: GCA_013399095.1. Lineage (NCBI taxonomy): Eukaryota > Metazoa > Chordata > Aves > Gruiformes > Psophiidae > Psophia > Psophia crepitans. Next base: position 449,801 of record VWZZ01001171.1, on the reverse strand, counting down.
GCAATCCACTTCCTGATGTCCTTGCTCTAGAACATGGCAGAGTCTGGGGCTCTGTAGCTGTCTTGCCAGGTGGACAGGAAATGAAAGCAACTTGATGGCTAGGTGCTCCTTTTCCATGATGCTGAGCTAGTCCCCAGGATAGACTGTGAGGATGTGTGGTGTTCTGCCTTGAAAGCATGTCTCTGAGATGCAAAGTTTTGTGGGGTGGTGCAGTTTTACACTTGCCACTTGCTCAGAGAAAAAGTCTAGCCCAGGTTGACAATTGAATACTTGCTTTGAAGCTCAGTGACGAATGTCACTTTAATTGAACTATATTTAAAATGAAATATGGTTGTTAAAATTCATAAAGCAATTCATATTCAGTAGGGCACTGTTGATAAAATAGGTCAGCTTTGCAACCTAAATTGTGATAAAACTGATGCTGCTAATCTCACAATTTTGTAGAAAGCTTGACAATGTTTTATGTTTTTTTTTCCTCAAGCCCCAGCTCTTGGAGTCATGTGATGACAAAAGTGCCAGCTTTCATTTCTTCAAAATGTAAACTTCCAGCTCTCGGATTTCCAGGCAAAATCTGAAACCATGAGCACTACAAGTTCCAAAATTAGAAGGCAAACAAAACTGAGGCCAAATGTTGTTTTTTAAACTGTTCTGATTTTTAGTCAAAATTTTTTTGGAGAGCCCAGCTCAAGATCTTGGAACACTTTAGGTTGCCAATAATGTAAAACTAAAATCTCAAAGCAACAAGAAGCAACAGTGCTTCTTTATGATGTCTCTAACATTTAGGCCACGGGTTTGTTTGACTTTTTAGTGTAATACTGCCAATACTTGGTTACTAATTTATGTTCATTTCTGCATGACATACTTAGCCCAAGAACTTGAGTGCTTTCTGAAACTTGAGAGCAATTCCTGCCAGGCAGCAACCGTTTGATGACTTCGTGTGTTTTAATAGAGAGTTTTCTTTTTCCTTCAGAGCTAGAGACTTGTCAGCAGATGTTCTAACAGGACACCTTTTCTGATAGAAAGTTTGGACCTCTGAAGCATGAGAGGATCCTGACTAAATTCTGATGCAGAACTAGAAAGGTGTGGCTCTAGACAGCTCTGCCTGCCAGGCGGATTGTGACTTCTGCCTGGTGCCTGACCGAATAGCACAGACAGCTCCAGGAGGCTCTGCTCCAAGGTTGGATTTGACCGTCTTCAAGGTCTTTTCCAACCAAAGCAATTCTGTGTGATTCTACAAAAAGCTTAGTGTGGCCTCAAGCTTTGCAGACCCTTAGCAGCTGGTCTGGCAGGGAGTGTGAGCACCACGGCCCTCCAGACTCTCTGGCCCTTTGGGTTGCAGGCTTCTTGGCTTTCCTGAGTCCCTCAGCTGCCCTAGGTGTCCTCTCTGGTCCAAATAAGGCTTTCCTTTATCAGTCTGGATCCAGATTTCCATCCTCGGCACCTGCTGTCAGCTGACTGTGTCCCTTTCCCCATTAGTTCTGTTGGTAGATGGAGAAGGGCTGGCTGCACTTATATGTACCTGAATCAGAATATTCCCATTCTCATTAAGTTCTGAGGTTTAAGGTGGTGTTCCAATTTGGAATGTAATAAAATCTTGAACACTTGGAATTTCCTGCAGGATGGTTAGCCTGTTTTGTAGGCAGATCTGTTTTTCAAAATGTAGCTATATTTCTGGGGAGGAAAGAAGGATTTGGTTTCTGAGTTACACAGAAGTTCAGAAAAATATTTCTTAAGCTTAACATGCAAAGTTTTGAAATGACACAGTTGTTATTGTCAAAACTTTCCAGGCACTAAGAGGCTCTGGGTTGATTCCAGCCTTCCAAAACACTGGTAAAAAGCCCTGCTTCCAGAGTGCTTTCGATATCATAATTTACCCACAGTTATCTATGGTGATAATTTGTTGTTGCTGTTTAGATTTGTTGTTGGTTTTGAACTCCTCAGGCGAGCAATCATCTGTTATCCAGAACTGGCTGAATGATGTTCAGGCCTGTCGGCGTTCTCTTTGTTTGAGAAAACCTTGAGGTTTTGATTGACCTATTTCAGGTGGAAGTTTAGTTGTAAAAAGTACCAGTTGCTCTTTCTTGGTTGTGAGAAGACACTGACTGTTTGACTGTACATGAAGAAATGTGAAGATTTGTTCCCTGCCCCAACAAGTTTGCACTCTGAATTACACTTCCAACACAGCTCGTCCTTTCAACTTCTGTCTCCTGCGGGAAAGCAAACTCCAACAGGCCACTGTGCGAGCTAAATGCTCAAAGTACTTTGTGCCTGTAATGAGAGTAGAGATCCTTACCCTTAATCCTTGGCTCCGTGGTATCTCCTCAGTGCAACCATAAGGACTTGTGAAATTTCTTTCCTGGTCCCCAGTTTCTTGTATGCCTGTAGTCCAGAGTTCTCTAGAAGGCTTTAAAGGGATGTACATGATGAATCCTTCATTCGAGATACAAAAATGAGCAACCACTACACAAGTGCTTGGTTACAGATTTAGTAATGTGTGTTGTTTCTGTATTACCATTTTCCCTGGGAATTCTGATTTTCTAAGAAGTCGGTGACAGCAGAGCAGTGCTTCATGGTGCTGCGACCCCTTTGCAAGCCCTTGCACAGCAGAACAGTATTAGTTCTTCTGTAATTAGAGTCCTCTTTGCATATCAGAGAGAGGTGAGGACAAAAGGTTTCCTTGGTAGACAATAAAGCTGTTGAAGTGAGGGCCTGATCCAACTCCCACTGAACATAGTGAAAAGGCTCTTATTCATATTAGTGGGAGTTTAATGAGACCTTTCTTCAGTAGGAAACTGTGAGAAAGTATCTTCCTTCTCACTCTGCAAAATGTTTTCAGAACAGGCTCCGTCCACTGAAACGGTTTGTTTTTTGTTTTGGTTTTTTTTTGGGGGGGTGGTTTTTGGGGTTTTTTTTTGGCCAGCGTGGATATGACAAGCTGTGGATATGACAAATGGGACAGGCTCCTGGATTGGGGACATTTTGTCCAAATTCATCATGTGTCAGGAGCAGCTGTTTTCCTGCAGCTTATAAACATGGGCATGCTGGATTCAGTGAGACAGGCCCAAGAAGGAGTCACACTGCAGCCTTTCCCATGACTTTGCAACCTCTTCCCAAACAACTGAGGTTGCCGGCAAAGAGGCTAAACAATTGTTTCTCACAAAAGCTCTGCAGCTGATGTCCTATCAGTTATCAGAATAATTCTCCTGTCCCTTGAGCAGGAAAAAGCCCCAGGGAAATTAATTATTCAAAAAACCACCCCCCAAAAAAGACAAGGTTGAGGGAGGAAATAGGGAAAGGGAAGAGTGAAAAGAAAAATCTAGGCTAGAAGTCAGAATGAGCTAATTGCTTGCTGACCTCTCAAGCTCAGCGAATAACGCATGTGTGTGGCTGAAGGATACAGCACATGTACTTCAGAGTAACCTACGGGCCTTCACTCCCTTCTATAACCGTAAAAGTTAAGGTATGTAAAAGATTGCAGAGTTGTTTATCTGCCCTTACTTCTGTGCAGAGCAACATTGCACGCCGATGTACCACGTTTTTACTTCCGAAGATGTCCCGTAGAGCAGGCATCTACAGATAATTTGGTCTCAGACCTTTCCTACACTCTCATGCAATCCAAGTTTGCTGACTGGTGTAGTTGCACCAATGCAGACAAGAAGAATCTGCTTAGGATTTGTACAATTTGAATTTATTGAAATTGCAAGGGCATATTTTTATCAGATATATCAGGTTTTTGCCTATGCTGAGTTACATGATTGCAACAGCAGTTGTTGATAATGAAGCTTTCTCCAGTGTTACCAGTCCAAATGCTCTAAAAATACGAGATTGTTTTGAACTTCGTGACTTTTTTCTTGCCATTTTAGCATCTTTTCTTAATTTCCTTTTTGTTATTGACCTTTCAGGGTTCCCATTTTCTTCTCTTACACGATCACAAGGGTGGGCCAGAAACTTACTATTATTAAAAAAACAGAACACTGAAACACCCAAAATAATCTGTCTGCTAGGACTGTAAGAAAAATGCCAGAAGTTGAATAGTCGTCGCAGCTGGCAGCATCGTACTCCAAGGCTTCATCGTGGTCTCTCTGCTCTCAGCAAGTGTTCTCTCGGAGACCTTTCTTCCCAGGGCCCTGTCTTTCTGCTTGTTTTCAGACCCCCTCTCCAATTCCAGTTTCTCCCTGAGGCACCCCACAACTTTTCCCACTTCATTCCACTTCCAGCTCCCTGACACTGCAGTACTGAGCTGTCTCCCTTAGGCAGCTGCCCACCCTCTCCTGCATCAACTCCTCCTTTCTGCCAGCCCTCCCTTTTCTTTTCCCTCCTTCCCATTATTTCCACGGTCTTTTTAATGGTTTTGGTCGGCGTTTTATTGGCTATAGAGCGCGCATCTGTCATTTCATGAATGTTTGCGTTGAAAATGCGTGGGGCGGTGTGCCTGCGTGCATGTGAGCTACGTTCACGTTTGTGTACCCGTGCAGGTATTTACACAGCAGGCAGCAGAGGTACAGGAGCAGAAAGTACCACAGCAGTTTGTACAAGTGGCTTGGGAAGATGAACATGAACTCTTTATGGCTGTGATCTTGTCGGTATGGAGTGTGTGTAGTCACGAGCACTTTAGTTGTGCAGCCAAAAAAAGGCTGCTACTGCTGCCTCTGCAGTAAGGTAAAGCAGGAGATAACAATAAATTTTTTACTGCTGGCTGGTGGAGGTGTTTAGGATGTGTTTTCTTTATATCTTCATCCGCCCCTAATTGAAGATGCTTTAAAATTGAATGACTAGCAGTCAAAACGTGTTTGCTTCAAGCTGAGAAGAAAAATGCTGGTGTCTCTGCTTCCAAACTGATTGCGCTTTGTACACAACTGACAGCCACAGTCACTTTGAGTGACTGATAAGTGGGAAGCTTTGCCACTTATCAAGGAATGCACGCTGAAAAGAAAGGACTGGAGCCGTTCAGATGCTTTGGCATGTTCAAAATAACATCTCACATCAGTCAGACTCAGAGGCACTAGGAGACATTTCAAAATAAACTTTATATCTATCTATCTATCTATCTAGAGGCAAAGATTCAATTTAACAGACAAATCACTGTGAGGCATCACATCGGCTCTGAAAATGAGAACATCATTATAAGGGTCACCAGTTGCAAAATGACTCAGATAGCTGCATAATTTGAGATCGTTTATCGTAGGGTCTCACCCCCCAGAACAAAACTAAATTTGAAAATTCACTACTGCGTATCATTCTGGTGATTTCTCTGAATTGGGGGCTTTCACCCCTGTTGGCCAAGCAGTATTTGGTTTATATAGCACGTGACATCCTGAAGGATCCCAGGGAGAATGGAACTCTAAGCCAAATTCGCATCTCATTCCTCTTTAGTATTATGGAATATGTTTGGGATTGCCTGGTTTTGACTAAAATCAGAGCATTATTAGGGTTATTTAGGATTTACTCTGGGTTTTAGTGATACGCATAGCATGAATAGAAGACAGAACTTTTCTTGGTACGTGTTTGTTGGTGATAGTATTTAGTGATACTTACAGTAGGAAATTCTGACCTGCCAGAGCTGAGGTGTGAGGGTACATTCTCTTGTGCTGACTCTGTAATGACAGTAGTATCAGCCCATGTAGGGTTGGGTTTGTCCACTGGAGGTGGTAATGTTTCAGCCTGCCTTAGCAAGCATCATAGGAGTTCACCTGATAGAGCCATCCCTGCAAACATTGGGCAGAAATAGAAATGCGTGTCATACTCGGAGCCCAGCTAGGATGTGGGTCTTCACATGAAATGGGAGAACAAGTTGATATGAGCAAGTAGCGTGCAATTTCCCAAATTGGAATTTGGACAGGAGATACGTAGTGCTGCGTCCCCCAGAAGTACTTCAACAAAAAATGTTCTCATGACTGCTGCCAGGTTTGCACCTCTTATCCTAGCAACATTGGAAGTGTTAATGTATAAGGACCGTTGTCTTCTGTTGTGATTCTAAGCAGTGCGTCTGGACATCTAATTCTGCCCAGCATGGTCTATCTAAAATGGTTGCTTTTCTAACCAAAGCAGACCTATTTGAGATACAGGTTATGTTTGGCATTCGAAAGCTGCTACCAGCGTTCATGCCTGTATCAAGAGAAATTTGAGGTTTGCTTAGTTTTTACTGGCAATCCTCAGATTTCTGATTCATCTCTTACCATGTTAAGTGGTCACAGCTTCATTTTGATGGGTCATTCAAAATAGATCACTTCAAACTCTCTGCTAGAATAATGACTTAAAGTGAATCAGAGGGCAAAGTATGGTTCCACCTACTGAATCAACAGCACTGTCTTCACCACCTTGGATTTTCCTCAGGCATCTTGGATCCCAAAGCTGATGAGCTTTGCTATGCAGCTCCCCTGCATAGTTTAGGAGATAAGATGAGCTTATCATTGGTGGTAATAACATGCAAGAGGCCAGAGGAAATGGTTTTATTTTTGTTGTCCACTTTCCATCAGTTATCTGCTACTGAATTATACTGCATAATTCAAAGTGGAGGGCAATTACTTATGCTTGGTATTTCTAAGCAGAGTAAATGAAGCAGTTTAATCACTTGAAGGATAGTGATTGAAAGGCAATGTGGGTGAAACCTGACTTAGACATTCGGGGAAAGAGAGGAAAAGGTATGTTTGTCTTGTGCAGGTCTCTGTTGAGCAAAGATAAACTAGAGAGTTCCACATCTCGTGCCAGCTGTTTGTATTTTGAATATTGTATCTAATATCTTTTTTAAGTTCAGCCTCCACAGACGAAAGTTGAATAAAATGTGTAATGGATAAATAGTTGTAATGAACCATTTCAGATTTTCTTTCAAATTGATTTGAAATATGCTTTGGAGAAGCCAAGAAGTATATGTCGGTTTCTTGTATTTAGAAGTTAAATAAAAGAATTGAAGTTTCATGATAAGTGTAATAAAGTTATGAAAACTAAAATGAAGACTTATACGAAAGATAATAATTAAATGGGACAAATTTAATTCACAGTAGTTGAAGTTTATAACTATTTGACACAGTGAGGAAAATAATTTAAAAATCTATGTATTACAAAATAGTTTTTATCAGGTTTGACTTTTAGAAAGACTATAGTGGTAGTGTTCAGCAGATTATTCTAAAGTTGAAACTTGGATAGTTGCAACAAAATTGTTCATAGATAGAAATTTAATATGGATTTGGACGAAAATGATCAAGAGATTTCTATACTTTTGTATGCTGTGAAAATTGTATACAAAGCAATACATTAGATAATGAAGTAAGGCATTTGAAAGTTAGAAGTGCCAAAATTAGGTTAAATAGGTATCTTTATTTTATTCCCATGTATCTCTGTCATACATATTGAATGAGAAATGGTATCCTGAGGGAGTAGAATTATGTGATAATATAATTGTAGCCTGTACTCACAAGAGGGAAAATTAAAATTATGTTGACAACCTTAATTCTGGCATTCCCTAATGTTTGAGTCTTTGACTTTTCATCCAAAGTAGCATTATTTTAACTGTGTTTCTGTGTGATTTTAATGGCCGTAAAAGCACATAATACTGATATACCCAACCCCTGTAATGTATTGTCAGTACAGCTTGAACCCTGAAATGTCAGCATGGGAAAAGTGCCAAGTGTCACTTGAGTGAACAGGAGAAATGCTATGTTCTCCTGGGCTAGCAGGAGAAAGCAGTTCTTTGGCTGTGGTGGACAGGGGCTCTTGCTGTGAAGCTCCTCTCTTTCTGTATCATATTTCCTTTCTTCCTCCTTTTTTTTTTTTATTTTTTTTTTATTTTGGTCTCCATCAAAATAGAGAGTACTTTTTCTCTATTGCTGCCCTCCTCGGAAAGGGAGATAGATTGTTGGAGTGCCTTTCTTGAATTTGGGTAGGCTATGTTGAAAACTGCGTTTTACTCTTTCTTTTCAATGCCCTCCATTTGTTTCCCCTTCTCTTGCTCGGTGAGGTTGGGACCAGATCGGTTGTAATCACAAGTTGCCAATAATCAGTGCTTTCCTCCTAATTTACCACACTCTTTATGCTTTAGCAAGAAAACCGAGGCTGAAGGTACAAAATTCAAAGCCACAGATCTTTTAGTTAAGGAGTGTCTTGCTTTGAGTGTTGGATGGAAGCCTGTTGAAGCATTTGGCCCTTCAAAGCTCTATGTGGCGAGAATATGTTTTCTTATCTTGCACACTGCGTGTAGAATCTTGTCTATGGGTTAAGCATTACTGAGCTGCGGTGTGTCAGCACGAGGGGCTTTTTTATATACTGTGTGTAATGAGTTTAAAGTTCTTAGCATCCTTAAGAATCACATATGTCTAAATTAAGCATCATCTCCAGTTTCTCTAACTTGGAGTCCAAATGTGTAGCCCAGGAGCAAGCCAGCATATGTTAAACAGCTGATAGATTATGGTCTCACCTTCTACATAGAAGTAAGCTGCCTTATACACACGTAGGCACACATTTTCATGTATGCATTTGGAATGCCCTGATTCAGGTATCAATTACAAACATAATTACTTTTCTGGACATGGATTTTTAATGTCTCTAAAGGATTTAAGGAGGAGGGAATAGGGATGTTTTCCATGTGGGGACTCTGATGATTGCAGTATTTCCCAGTGATGCAGATAGACTGATGCATGTGCTGGGAGATACAAAGTAGAAATGGGTTCAAATTATTTGAAATTAGAAAACTTGAAGAAAATAAATTTTTCAAGCTTTCTTCTTTCCCCTTTCTGTGCTTCTTTAGATGGCTGTATAGCTATAGACACCCCTGTAAAGGTTGCCTCTCTTCTTCCATCGGTTTTCCTGCACAGGATAGCTCCCCAGATCCATGATGGATCCAGGGGTTTCTTTGCCATTGCGTTAGGAAGCAAAGTTTTGGAGAGCTGATACGTTCTAGTGAGTGCAGTTAGAATTATAGTCTATTACTCGTATTTCTTCTTTACTTGAGATGAAAGGCAGATTTGAAATGTTATTTTTTCAAGAATTTTAGCTTTCTCTGTCATGAGTTTCAGGGTGTTATTTAAGTCTGCTTCTCTTGTATTAGTTCTTACTACACAGTTAAGAATTCTTGTCTTTTTGGAACAATCAGAATAAAGAAATTCAAATTGTAATCAATTTATTGCCATAGAATTCTGTATTCTATGTTAATAAAAGTCACACTTCTTATTTAAAAAGAAACGCATCCGGTTTAGGTGTTCTTTACATCCCCTCTGTGTATTGAGGTGGATTTGTTGAAATCACAAGTTTGCTTTCTGCGTCTTTTGTGAGGGTTGTTTGAGCTCAGTATCCTCTTAGCAGAAACTCTTGCAAAGGCCCCGTGGGAGGAAAATTGTCCATTGTGTTCTTTTGAAAGCCGGCTATCTTTTTTCCTGGAGCTGGGCTCAAGCAAGTTTATTCTTCCACTGAGGGATATCTTAGGAGGTTCCTGTCCTTTCTGGTGCCTAGGAAGCAGAGCTCAGATACGTGTATTGTATTTGTTGCCATCATATAATCTGTGCAACTTCCCTGCAAATATAAAGAATTATGCTTTCCCCAGCTGTTCATTTGATAGGATTCTAGCCCTTCATTTAGAGAAAACTGTGCTTCTCCGATTCACATTGTTTGAACCATGGCCTCCCTTCTATACCTATTGTTTGTTTTGTCTTTTTTTCTTGTGTGTAACAGGTGTTTCTTTCAGACAGCCGAGGCAGCAAGGCAAGGGCTTCCTTTATGGCAGATCTCTTGAGACTTTGATTAAACTCTTCTTTGTGATAAAAATGCCACTGCCTTCAAGTGAATTGCACATGTAATCTGTATTTGCACACACGCCCTCCATCCCTCTGCCCCCATTGCTGAAGTCTGTCTCTCTTTTGGTACGTGTGTTCGCCTTTTCTCCTGCCTTTCGCCACAGAACTGATTCCTTTTTACCTTCCTGATGCTGTACTGCCCTCAGACCTGGGATGCAGCCGTGGGAATGGTTTAAAAAGAGCAAACTGTTTCTGCAGAAAGAGCCCCCTTTTTCCCAGTGTTTCCTGTTGCTGCCGCCACAAATACCCTCGTCAGAGAGCTGGGAGAACCTTCCTCAGGGCTTCTCAAGGGGGAACCAAGGGTAAGATGCTGGGCGCTTTTTCTGCATCTATTGGAGCACGTCTCAGTCCAGTGGACTGTAGGCAGCAAACTTACTGTCCTGCTCATCTTTTTTCTTTCGCACAGTCTCACTTGCTGTTGAGAAGGGCCCGCTGCTTCCCAACTGGGTTTCCTGGCTTAGGCGTGGGAGTGCTTAGGGAGGGCTGGTCGGTTGTGGCAAGAGCTTAGGTGTGCTGTAGGCAGAGGGTATGTGTAAGTCAGTAACCCGTGCTACCAACTTGTGCAACGTACATTTAATATTCCTTCTAGTTTTTTTGTTTAGAGTAGGACTTCCATATTCTCCAGTGTGATCCTCTCGACTCTCTAGACGTTAGGACAGCCAGAGAAGCAATGCAAACCAAAGAGGAGCAAGAGGCTGGTGCCGTGTTTTTCTGTGGCTTAGGTGGCCCACACTGCTCAAGTAGCCTGAAGGAATATTGCTCACCTATAATGCCTTATTTTCATGCCCTTCTCTTTATGCCAGGACATTTATTCGTTAGAAGCCCTGGGGGTGAACAGATACAAATATGCCTTAGTCAGAAGAGATTTAATGGATGTCCTGGGAGCTGTGCCAAACAATTAAGAATACAGGCATAATGATTTACAGGGTAAGCAAAACCTCCAGAGAACGCTACATCTGTACCGGCTGCCCTGTGAATCTGCAAAAGTCAAATAACTTCCATCATTTCAATCTACCAGAGATAATGGACATCTAGGGAATGAGTACGGATGGACTCTTGCTTTCCGTCCAAGACCTACCTTCTGCTGATGACGTTCTGTTGCTTTGATCAGTTGTTAGAGCTTCCCAAATGGCATCTACAATACCTCTGAAATCCCCTCTATATGAAGTAAGTTTGTCCTCCTGGTGCAGGCCGACCGGCAGTTGCAGGGGTATCAGCACAGCCTAGGCATGACACGAGCATTGTATCTATTTTAGTGCCTAACTTTGTGGCAGTGGCAGCATCTGTGGAAAATATGAAGATAACTGTCAGAAAGAGTGTTTGAAGGGCGTTTAATTTAGAAACATTAACCCCCCCGCTGACATTTGCTTTAGCGTGCAGTAGTTAACGGTGCAAGATGGGACTTTAATAATGCTATATAATATGGTTTCCTAAATTGGTTCTTTCTCTTAAAATGTGTTGTCTGGTTTTCTTAGTGTTTAGCTACACAGTACAATAAACATACTTCATTACATTATTTGACTCAAAACCAATGAATTTTTATTGTATTTTTTTCTTAACACATAGATGGCAGGGGCCTGAAACTCCCTCTTCTTGTACTACTGTAAAACATCGTAAACTCAGAACATGAGCATTTAGAGACACTTTGTGCTGCAATAAATGACCAAGATGCAGAAGAGACTAACATGATGTAACATTTTTATCAAGTTCCACGTGGCTCCTTCTTGGTATTAATTTTATGTTCAAGGAACCTGAGCCACTGTTTTAATAGACAAATAAAAAAAATAGACATTTTAAAACCCAAACTGTTCTGAAAGCAACCATTTCTTATGTTCAGGCATGCAAACTTTGCTCACAGGCAGCTCTCATTAGAACACGGGGGCATTTTCTAAGAGCCTCGCACCCGTTTTTCTTTCAGACGTCATCTCCCCATTCCTTCAGGAGATGCCCTTTTGCAAGGAGGTTAAGCCTTCTTTCCACCAACAGGGGACTTGAGGAGGCTCTCTTGGAAGCCTGTCATTGCTGTTCTTGGATTTTGCAAGGCAGCGATGCTTCCCGAGACGTGTGAAACTCACCTGCCCAGAAAGATTGCTACTCAAGTCTGCTTTAAGACGGCTTTGCATGCGAAAGACTGATTTTCTTCGTTTTGGGACTACCACTCAATGGAAATGTCAGAAATATGGAAGGATAAATACCGAGTTACATTAAATAGAGAAAAAAAAGCTCTCTGAAATTATCTCCAGGCTCCATGTTTTCCGAGGTTTTGCATTAGCGGGGACGAAGTCACGGTGTGTTGACACAGTCTAATGTGCAATGACATAATACCTGGAATATGGAGACAGCAAGAGGCGCAAAATCAAACTTATCTGAGTTTTCACAGGAAAAGAAGGGATTAAACTTTGCTGGTTAAAATATGGATTTTTATTTTTTTTTTTAATAAAAACTATCCTAGTTCGATTGAGATAAACCTACTCAGATCTAATTCTATCCAGTCCCTGGGAAAAGTGGGCCTTAAGATGTTGAGCCTATTTGCCCAATCCCTTTTTTTAGAAATAAAGATTAGGGTAGGAAGTTTGGTCCTTATCTGTAAGGTTCTTACTGCTTCAGAAGGAAACTGAAATACTTACATGAAGGACACTTTCTTGAACTCGTGATTTGTCTTCACTCAGATTATTTCAGAAAGCTTTTGCAATGTGTATTTCCCACAATGCTTGGCTATTTTTGTTTTACATATCTTAGAGGAACTATGATAAATTGTTGTTACTCCCTATTAAATAGTAGAAAGAGATGTCAAAATACTCTAGTGACTTAAAATTCAAATGTTACTGCATGTGCATGGAAACTTTGATCTGGAAGCATCATCCCCCATCTCTTTAACTGCCAGGTGTGATTCTTCTCTGCCTTTTCATCCCTTGTGGTTACTTATAGCTCTACAAAATAACATTCAATCGCTAAGTTTAACCTGCATTTCACAGCCTATTTTCATGGATGTTAGTATCAGTGTATGATCCAGATCTTATGTAGCACCGTCCTCTCTGGGTCTTGGAATGTGAGGTTTTTTTCTTTCTTCTTTTTTTTTTTTTTTTTAAGCATCCTATTTTTTCAGACCAGGGGAATTGAGGACAGAGGGGAAGCAGCTTGCACATTGTTAAGCTGTAGCTCATTGCCAGAACCAGGAACAGAACCCAGATTGTCAGTCGTCTCCCATTGGGCCACAATACAAAATGTGAGCTGAAGTGCAGAGTTATCAGAGATTCAGGCCTTCTAGGTTTTTATCTTCTGTCTCCATTTGTACTCTGTTTCTATAGGATTTCCCATCTCAGTGATAGAAATCGAATACAGACAGCAATGGTTGTGGGGTGAGAATGAGACAGGGAAGGATGCAGAAACCTATCCCTATTATTTTCAGAGTCACGTTGGTGCCGTTCCACTGAGTAACCTCAGTAGAGCTTAATGCAGAAAATCTGATCTGATCCATCAGTAAAATGTAGGTGAATAAATGGTAAAAAGTTTGTGAGGGTCAATTTCTGGCCTCTTCAAGGTGAGAAAACAATTTTGCTTGCATTTTTAACATTCTCTGTGTTTAAATTTTTCTAGATCCATTCCTTGTAACAAAGGCAAGAGTTTGTCCGCACATACATTTCTTTTTCAAGCATCCCTTGATTCCATGAAAACTGCCTAAACAAATCAGAGTGTAAGGCACTTACCAGTCATTATGCATGAACCCTCTCCTCACCTTGACCACTGCTAGGTTTTTATTGCATTCTGGCCGTGCTAAGCAGTGCTAAATGTGAGTGGGATACCTGCCCATATTTTTTGTCCTGGATTGTTCTGCTCCCAACTCAAAGTGGTTCATTCACTGACTTGCTTTCTTTTCAGTTTCTGGTTACTTAACCTGCTTTCATGCCACTCTGGTTACCTAAGGCCAGCTTGTTGTATTTAACAGGCACAAGCGGCTGTGCCTCAGGCCCGCTTTTCCCTTCTCTTCCCCTTCTTCTGTTTTTCACTTAATGGCTTGCTAATAATGAAACCACAAAGGCAACAGGAGGGGCGGCATAAACACATGCTCACCTACGGGAGAGTTGCTGATGTTTTAAAATTAAAAAACAAAACCGGATTATTATGATAATAAAAGCCAAGACAGGTGCTGGGCACTTTGTTTATTCCCTGATTAAAACAGTCACAGTGTGACATCTTTTCATATAATAACCGAAAGAGGGAGGTGGATTATTGCATTGCCAAGCCTTTAAGTATATCTTAACAGAAGATATTTGAGAAGGACCATCTGATTTTAAGGGTCGCTGTGTATCACTGCATGCCAGGAATATACCTGTTTTGTAGGGTGGCGGGCGGGCAGTAAAATATTCAAAATAATTAGTCAGCTGCCAAAGCATTCATTTCCTTCTAATTTGGCATAGCCCCTTGTTAAGTTCCCAAGAAACGAGAGGGGGGACTGTCTAAATCCGTGCCTCTGCCATTGAATAGGATGTCAGGTAGTGGAGGCAAGACATATGTTGCCCTCCTCGTTTCTCCCACCTTCATAGTAAGATGCTGAGCTTCTGTTAGGTGATTGTGATTTGGATTGAGTTTTAAAAATCCTTAATCCTCTGAACATATTGTGCTTGTATTTTTATAAAAATGCTTTTCCAGATTTGTCTTTCTTATTTTTTTTTTAATAAATTGGTTACCTCGTATCCAGTAGAATTTTATTTTGTGGAAACTGGTTTTTTAGCCATAAGTCCCCTCAATTTTCTGTCCTTTAGGCTCTTTACACTTGCGTAAAGTTCTTGGCGTAGCAGAAACTTTGCTATGTTGGGAGTTTCATCTTTACGGTTTTATGTGCGCTTGTCATAAGAATTCTCTGCATTGTGCAATTAACAGTTTCTTCTCATACCTGATGCTCTAAATCTGCACATGTAATACGTAGATACTTTTCTCTTTGTCAGGCTGCTTCAGGCTAAACGTTTAGACTGCCACTCTGAGTTAATTAAACACCTATTTGAAGTTAAGCTGTTGAATGGCAAATAAAATAAAATACTTGTTCCAGCCCTGTGGATTGGTTATTGAGGTTGACACAATACTTTCTGCTTTGTCCCTTTCTACTTTTCAATCTCTCTACCTGCTCCATATGCTGCTTTTCTAGATAGGGACACAATAGTTGACAGGCAAGAAATTAGCTTTAGCAAAGGGCACTAGCTGATGTTTCAGAAGGTATGTATGCAGAAATAATGCCCATAGTCCTCGTCAAAGTTCTAAATTTTGCAAGTGAAAGAAGCATATCCTTCTTTATGAGAACTGAGTGATTTCATCTCTACCAACTACAGCTAAAAAGACTGATCAGAAAAGGCAGCCATAGATCCAGATAAAACTGTCAAATGTAATTGTTAACCGTCCGGAATGAAAGAACATAGTGGTCTCTGCCTTTTTTTCCCCATTTGTTTCCAGTTTCCACAGTTTTTCTCATCTCCTGCTGCCTTGGGAAATAGGTGTTCACAGGGTAGACGGCTCTCTTTTCACAAGATGGTTACACCTGTCTTGCAACTTGTAGAAATATTGGGCTTTCTTAGGTAAAAATGCATTTCACTGACTTTGTGCAGGAAACTGAGAGATTCCATATTTGTTTTAAAATGAGGTGATAAACAGGCTAAGGCATAAAAACTTGTACTGATAAAATTTTTCATTTAAACGTTTTGGGTTGTTGGGTTTTTTTTTAGTGAAATATTAACATTTTTACCTGTGTGTGTCTTAAACATGAAGTCTTAAAAAGCAGGGAATTGTTCTGACACCTATTAAAAGGAGTAATAAAATCCTTTGTCTTTAGCTGACATTGTTTTGGGAGAATAAATTTCAGTAGGACAAGTGGTCAAAACAGAAGCCTCTGGGTGTTTATTAAAGGTTATTACTTTCTTTAATATCCTTTGCATGCTCTTTGCTTTCTCCTCAGTATACACATACTCACAAACACACCTCTCTGCATTTCTGGAGTTCACTTATGTTACTTTACAACATATGCTGATTTTACTTAGCAGCCTCATATACTATGAGAGGGATGAAAGTGCTCTTGGGCTTCAGAGGAAAAACAGGATGAGAACTAATTTCTTGTTCAGTTGGTGTCAGAAGCAGCTAGGCATATGAAAGAAATTGGGATCTTCTTAGGCTGCCTGTTTGATTTTAGAGGAGGCTTAAGATGTTTACTGAAATTTCCAGCCTTTCGAGATTCACTCATGAGTGCTTTATTCATAGCTGCCACTGAAAAAAAGTATATGTCACCAACATCCTGCAGTTTTTTTCAGCTGGGCTAACGTCTCAATACTAAACATTTTGTGTGTGCGTTTGTAAGTCAGCATTGACAATTTAGGAAACCACTAGGACAAAAGTGGGTTTAATTGTAATAATTTTCAGAGTGCATCAGGTGCCGTGCGCTTAGTTTGTCCTTTGTTTGTAGCGAAATAAAACTATAGTTGGTTTTGTTCACATCTTTCTTGCATATGATAGAGCTGCTGAATGCCTTCTTGCCGTGTTGGTTTCCATCACAGAGGACTGGAAGAGGTGTGAATGATCTGAAGAAGGCAAAATCAGTGGAGGGACTTCTTTATCCACTGAATCATGCAGGGAAAGCACCGTCTTTTTGTACTACTGCTACTATATGATCCAGTTTCACAGAATCACAGAATCGTAGAAATTGGAAGGGACCTCAAAAGATCATCTAGTCCAACCCCCCTGCCAAGGCAGGGCCACCTAGAGCACATTACTCAGGAACGTGTCCAGTCAGGTTTTGAATGTCTCCATAGAAGGAGACTCCACAACCTCTCTGGGCAGCCTGTGCCAGTGCTCTGTCACCCTCACAGTGAAAAAGTTTTTCCTTATATTAACCCAGAACGTCCTGTGCTCCAGCTTGGACCCGTTGCCCCTTGTCCTGTCACTTAATGATACCGAGAAGAGCCTGGCTCCATCTTCCTGACATTTTGGCTGATTATTTGTACTTCTGCAGACAAGGTTTCAGCCAGCTCTCCAGAGCAGTTCTCCTTAGAATGCAGGCGAGCAGGCTTTAAGTTAACCGGTACAAACTTGGATGCGAATTTTGATTAAGGGCTTGCAGGTACACCTCCAAAGCCAAGAAACCTCATTAATTTCATAAGGTACCGAGCAAAAGAACTGTGTTGTCTTAAAGTGTGTGTGCACACACACATGCATACAACTCTGCAAAGGCAAAACTATTTTTAACTTCCCAGGACATCATTGAGCATAAGCATTGTTCTCATTATACATAGCGGAAGGTGGCATTTGGAGGAGTTATTCGTCTTGTTTAAGTTAAAATATAGAAACCTAATTCTTACAGCTAAGCAAGACAAGACCATGTCTTTCCTCAGACATGACCAACTGGAAGATCTAAATGATCTCTGAAGGAGCTATTTTACTTAAACAAAGACCGTCTTTTTTTTTTTTTGTCAAGCAATATGATCATACCATGATGAGGTGGGGTAAAGTTTAGAAAGCGTAAGGCAGCAAAATATAAGAGAAATCCTTCTGTTAGTTGCATCATTGCTCTTTAATGATATTGAAGACTTGATGTATCTTCCCTTTCTTCCTTGAAATACATAGGATGGTTGAAATGTTCTTTAATGTTGGAATCCTACCCATGCCCAAGATACTGTTTACAGCACATTATATCTTTTGTAGAATCTCAGACCTTCTGAACTCTTAATTACTCAATGAGATTTGGATTTAAACCAATAGGATTGTGTACTGGATAAGATACCAGTTTAGTCCTGTCCTCCCTCTATAATCAAAGTTTATATGGTACAGAGTTTATCTGCATGTTGACTTGCATCCTTTATCAAATTTAGATAGACTCTACAGGCAGTTAGCTGTCAAATTTCAGTATAGGGCACCAGTCTGGGATACCAGGTGTTTCGCCATGGCCAGCAAGTAGGAACGGTGATAAATTAGTTGTGATTCAAGTGCCTTAATCTCTAGCTAGAGAGAACATCAATCTTGGACAGAGGCACTAACCTCAAATGAACTCATGAGCTGTCTTCCCAAAGCCTTTCTGCTTCCTTTATTCTTTATTATTGGTAGCAACATCATTTCCCTCCCTATCAAGCAGATTCGTATTCCAAGAAACCATTGTGACTCCTTATTCACCTCCTCCTGTCCCCAATCATCTTGATTATTTTGGTACGGCATTTCTAAAACCCAGCTTTTTGGGTTTTTTCCACCTAAAGCTTTCAACCACACATTTGTCGATCTTACGACTTGGTGGCGAGTCTTCTGTTGTCATTACACTTACATTTGTCTCCCTGCTTCCCTGGCAGGACATTGCCCAAGCACTGACCATTATCCCTTCACTTCTGTTGGTATTATTGGACCCAACTCCTTCCTTCAGCCTAGGCACTAGCTTCTTGTTTTCCATAACTTGAAATTAAAGTTCAGAGTTGTTTTGCCAAGGTTTTTCACAGATCTGTCGCTTAGGTTTTTTCTTTTGTAATTCATTCTGATCCTGATTTGTTCTGCTGGTGGTGCTCACCTGATTGTTTTGTTGATTCACTTTTCCTGTACTGTCTTACACTTGATTCCAAAGAGCCCCAAACGTGTAGAGTAACCTTTGCAGAATGGTCCAAGCCTCAGTATTCTTCTAACTTTAATGCTGCTGTTACCTGCAGGCAATTAGCAAATCCATGAAATCTGGACTGAAGACAACCACAGCACCCTAAATAATCTTGGTAGACATTTATTCCTTTCTACCTTATCATGTTTCACGCTTGTGGTATCTTGTCTTAAAAAAGATATAAGAATGTGCAGGACTCTCTTTGATCATACACCGTCAGATATCGGACCTCTGGAGTCCTTTGAACTTTCTCACAATATAACTAGTAAATGATGACAATAATAGAATCACTTAATTTCACTTACTTCCCTCTCTGAATTTAGCTGGATTCTGAGGGGTAGTATTTTTGTGTGACAGCAGCCTTGTGTTAAAGAGCCTTGGCTGATATGGGACATCAATGATTGTGATAGTCATCTCCCACCAATTACTTGCGACTTTATTGCACGAATCTTAAAAGTTCTGTCTTCTGGTTAGATAATTATCCAAACGAATGCTGTCTGCCTACTGATGGATCAATCTGTCCATGTACGTTCAAGACTCTTGACATTATTTAGGTTGAGAATTGCTATGAAATATGTACCCAAATTTCGTTTTGCAGCATCAGTTTCTCTCCATTTCCTACTGTCTGCTCGCTAGACTTTAAGTTGCTATTAGTGCCTAGACTCAGGGATGCTGAGGGACAAAGGAAGCTTCCTTTATCGGAAAAGATGTAATTAAATTTAAACTTGTTTGTCCCATTCCCATTCAGCATGGGCCTCATCGAAAGTGGACTCTGAATTGTAGTCTACATCACATACAGCGTTCATTCCCCTTATGCCACAGAAAGCAAATAGTGGCAAAAGGCAGGCTGTAATAAAACCAAAAAGCACCTGATGTTATCTGTTCCCTCTTGGGAACTCCTGCAGCTTTCAGTACGTTTGTGTGCAGCTGAGCAGAAGAAAGGTAGCGGTGGGATTATTAGTGAAGAGAGCAGCTTAGGAGAGACATGAAAAGGGGACCAGCTCTTATTCCAATACCCTTTTTTCCCATGCAGTTAAAAAGAGGGAATCGTTTAAACATGCTTCTGTCAAACTCCTTTCACTGGTCTCTGTTTCTCAGCAAAGTTACCAGTGGTTTCATTCATAAGATGATCTTGAAGGTTGTTTCACTGTCACTGGGATATAGTTAAAGTATTTTGTAAAGGGTACCACTCAAGTGTAAAGATGCCTGGTAGGAAAAATAAGGCCCTTGCAGGAAAAGAGCAGCAGCCCATCAGATCTTGCTTTTTCAAACCAGGCAGGTTCCCCCATGGAAAGATTAATTACAGTCAGGTTTGGAAGACAGCCTCGCTGTGGGTTTTTTTCTCCTAACATTAGAAAAGATAAAGGGGGTGATTAGTGTGCACAAAGCCTCTGATCAAACCAGCACTGAGGTTTGTGACAGGAGGTTCAAACACTTTATGGATCACTGGTGCTGACAGGTAGATCACACAAGCCTTAAACAGATGTTTAGTGAGAAGATGAATGTGTGAGATCTCGAACGTGCAGGGTTCCTTTGCCTGACCATAATAGCCTGTGAAGCATTAAAAACCTTCCCTTTTTCTTTTTTTTTAAAGCTACCCCACTAAAAGCGAAGAAAGGAAAGTACTAATAAGCTTGCATTAAATTTTGGATATTTTTTTTTTAATTGAAATTAAATATGGCCAGGTTCTTAAAGTTGTTAAACTTCTTTAGGAAATGAAGGCTATTCTTCGGGGATGGTATGACCATAATTCGCCCTCTCTATAAAACTGTTGCTGTGAGCCAATGAGCGTACGTGCTCTAACGAGGTGCATGTGAGATGCTCAACTGGAATAGAGATATATTTAAATTACAAAGGTCTTTGTAGCAGGGAGCTTCAGAGACAGGGTGTTTTTTATGGGATATGCATACTCTGTAGGATACACTACATCAGCACAATGGCTTGAAAATACAGTAACTATGTAAGGCTTGTTGAGCAAACTGTATTTACTAGACCTCTTTGAAACATTTTGAGTTGTTGATGGGAAGGGAGGAAAATACTGCATCCGTGTCATTTATTGTGAAAACTCAGAAGTTCTGGGCATGGTTTTTAATACCTTCTCAAGAGAAATTATCTTGAGCCTTGCACTTTGTACTCACAGAATCCTCTCATTTGGAGGTGAAAATGTCCTGTGTGGGGGACAAGTGGAGACCCTCCCTATCTAGCAATATATTAAGACCTTGGCAGAATGTCTGATGAATGTCAGACACCTGGAGGGATCTATTCAATTTAGACATGGGCTCAAGCCAAAAAATTCAGAACCCAGTCTCAGATTTGAACACTCCGAAGTTCAAGGCTATTTTGGATAAAGGGTTTAAGCCACTCCATATAAATAATCAAATTGCAGAATTTGGTCTGGGCGTGGATTACAAGCACCCCTAAAATCCAAGTGTATTTATTTTTTAGGATTTGATTTAGTTTGTCTGGAAAGCCCTGATCCAGGGTTTGAAATCTTTGCCATCAACCTTGAAAGCAGTTGGTTCATAAATGTGGGTTGTTTTTTTTTTCTTTTTTTCCCCCCATTTACTGGTTTTTAGTTCTTTTTAAAGAAATGCAAAAGAAAAGGTGTTTGTAAGCAACTTCCCAAATTATTTTTTGCCATCCACGAGCGTAGGGCTGCCTGTTTGAATGTTTCCAAGAAAGTATTGTTCTTATGTGACAACAGGTCAGAAAGACTCTGCATTAATTACACTAACATATGGTTATTAACAGATTCTAGCTCAGGGAGCAATACTTTACAATGTTATCTTCCACATAGTCAGATGTTAGCCATATTGTCAGTGCTGGCAGCTATTGTTTCACTCATTTACTTCACAGAGCTAATTACTCCCTAATAATAACTTTACCTTGGAGTTTTTCACTTGCTTGTGCCAGCAAACCTGTTCACACTACATATGCTAATTATTGGCACTTATTCATTATGTTAAGATAGCTTTAAGTTCAAGCTGTGCAGCCTGGCTTTCGGTATGGAGCCAGCTGGCTGCAAAGTTCCACCTTTTTTTTT
>VWZZ01001171.1:352578-428293 GCA_013399095.1 Psophia crepitans | reverse complement strand
AAAATTTCCCCCTTTTTTTTTCCCTCCTTTTTTTTTTTTTAACTAAAGTCATTAAAAGTTTTAATATGGGCCTATCTTGTTCTCTTTACAAGATTCAGTCTTTCAGGAATTCAGGCGCATAGCTGGTTACTCATGGACAATTGCAAGTTTATAAGGAGTTCCTGGTTTTCTTAAAATATTTCTCAGCGCTTGCAGTGAGGTCTTTTCTGTTAAGAGGGTTGTAAATTCATTTGTAATTTGAACTATGTGGCCATTTACCAAAATGAGTATTAATTTTCTTCCTTTCCCCACCCAGTTCTAGCTCCTTGCCTGTTTCATCGCTCCTTATACTTTTCCACTGGGAGTCCCAAGGCCTTTTCAGCGCCTGGTGAGGGTGCTTGCTGTGGATTTTGTTTCTTTATGCTTTCAGTGTCCAAGGGCCTAAACCTTCAATGAGCTTTGTAAGGATGAATTCACTGATTTGTCCTGGGCTCAACATAAGTACAGCAAATCAGATCATTCAGATTTGCAGCCTAAAACAGGCAAATTTCATGGGATTTGGTCTATTACATCTTTCCAGAATTCTCAGTGATCCTTTTTCACACTCTAGAATAGTGCATATTCTCATAAAATGCAGAGAAATGTGGTGCCTTCTGAAGATAAAATACTATCCTTGATTTGCATGAAGTATTTTATGAATACCAACAGAACATCTACATGGGAATAGAAGACAATTGGTGGCTTATCCTGGTTAATGTTGTATATACAGTATGGGATGTTACGGAACTCACTGTTTCAGCTGTAACTCTCAAGAGTCCTGTGTCAGATCATCATCTAGTGTAAATCAGCATAAGTGCTTTTCCACTATCTGGTGAACTGGTCTGACATTTTATGAAGTTCTTAAGAAATTATTTTTGTCCAAGATAAGGTGAACCTATGTGAAATCCTATTCATTTTTATCAGTAGAAAGAGGAGACTGAAATCTTCTATATGTAAGAATTCAGTCCATATTGAAAAAAAAATCTGCTTCCCCCATGAGGGATGAATTCTGTAAGCTTTTGAGCCACCCTGACATTACAAATAAAAGGTTTATTTTAAGTTGTGGTCTAGCTAACTCTGTTAGAAAAAATGCATGCAGAAAACTGGTGTGCACATTACATATATTAGGATTTCTCTCCGTGCTAGTTCTAGTCTTGAACAAAGTATGGATGAATTAAGTAAGACTATTTGATAATCAGGAAGGACTGTATCTTGCCTCTCCTGTACAAATGTGTACTTCCTTCCAGTGTCAGTATGAACTGGTTTCTAGACCTCGGTGCAGAATTTGGCCATAACATAGGGGAGAAAGAGCAGAACACCTGAAACTGAAAAAAAAAAAGAAATATTTATTTGAAATAAAATTATTCTTTCCTGCAACATCCTGTTTTACAGGCTCAGAGCGTTAGATTGGATTCCCTCCTGTGTTACTGCAGTTCTGCTTCAGTACAATTCCAGTGATAACAATAAACAGTTTTAATACAGTTCTTAATAAATCTGAAGTAAACAGACTTTTAGTTGAGCCATAATAGATGATCTATACAGAATTTTTTACTTCTCGTATTTCTTGGGCTAAAAAAAATCAGAGTATTGTTTAGTAAAAATATTGTAATTGTGACTGTGTAGTATAATGTCTGGTCCACATTATACAAAGCTCAGGTCTTGTGTTGGGGGGGAGTTTATCCTATTCTGAAGTGATTTGGAGCAATGGAGACAAATGATACAGAGAAGGTAGGAGAGAAAAAATTCCAAATTCTGGTCCTGAAACACAGCTCATGCAGTCAGTGCTGCATTACATGAGTAAAGCATGTGGAGTAAATCTAGCAGTGGTTCATGAGGTCAGAGGTTGGTTTTCAGGTGGAAAGAAACCACGGGTGATTTCTAAAAGCTTGTTCTGAGCAGCTGACTGTTTGGTGTACCTTCCAGTGAAATTCCAGCTCACTCAAAACGAGGGGAATAGGGTGCTATATCTGCTAAGCAGATCACATTGAAATTAAAGAATGTGTCGTTATGTTTGGAGAAGGTTTGAACCAAACTGTGGTACAGCTTTCTGGGGAGTTGACCTTCACCTGTTTTTATGAAAGGCTGAGCCTAAATGCCAGATCTGAATTCGTTGTGGAGACTTGGATTGAGACTTGAACTTTGGGCTTTAGACCTGTATTAAGAGAGCCTGGCATCACTGCTCAGACACCACTCAGTTTCTACCTCGGTGGCCTGTTGCTTTCTTGATAGACTTAAAACATTACTAAAATAGCTGTACCACCTAGCAACAAAATATTAATATTTAGGAGCTGAAGTGGGGCATGGCTGAAGAACCTGTGCTGGGCAGCTCTTGTAGCATTGCAGGGCTGTGGCTGGGAACCTTGGTTTTAAGAACTATGGAAAGGGGAACCTGGAAAGCCAATGTACGCAATTAGACTGATCTTCAAATTAGTTTTCCAGGATTAGACACGGTATTTTAGGCCAGGTAAAGACAGAGAAAAGCCAATCATTTTGGATTTTCCTTCCTAACTGCTCCTTCTATGTGCCTAAATTGAAATTGACCTTTCCACACCTTCCCATAACTAGAAGTTTGACAACTAGTTATTGAATCCACAGGAGGTGAGAGTAAGTGGGAGTTTCTGCAGGTAACATCCATCTGACCAGTGAGCATGAGAAAAAAGAGGAGGGTTGCAAGTTATTTTATCAGGTGCTTTTGGGGACTATCTGCCGGAGGTGATTAGGACAGAAAAAATCCAACTTAATAGCAATTAAGAAAAGACATCCGGCAAAAATGCTGTGACAAAACTTAGGAACTTGTTTATATTTTTAAGGCTGTTTCCTCAAGGAAAACCTTGAGAGAACTTTTTTTTTTAAAAAAAATAGTAAAAGCTTAGTTCCTTCTCAGATGTTTGGCACTCCTTAAGATCTGCTGGAGCCTGATGGACTATTCTGACGTTCTTAATGCACCTGAGAGTTACTTCCCAAACATGCCTTTCCTCATGCTAGATCTTGCCAAGATCTTTTGGATAAACCTCATTTGAAGTTTCTAGGACACAGCAATGTGGCATGAAGGAGCCCTAGAAGAATTTTCAAAATACGATTAGCACCTTTTTCTGAATTCCATATCACAAAAAGATCTTGGTCCACTCACCTGTAATTCAGCTGAAACTATGTTCTTTGACAGCCGACCACCTGTAAAGACTTTGGAGGATAAATGACCTCCCATGAGATGGGGGGAACTAGTCGAAAAGTATCTAATCTAAGTATTCATCTGTGCTTTGAAGCATGTACTTTGAATTCTTGGGTTTACAACAAAAAGCCAATCTTGGTCTTAACTATGGACAGCCTATCTGTATTCTCATACATAATGCGTGTGGGAGAGCAGTAAATAGGCACTGGACTGATGTGGTGGGAAGGGTTTATTGACTCGTTTAGGAGAGGCGTGCTACTTGCCACTTCTACGTTATGCTTGATATCTTCACCTAATAGCAACGAAACCTTTATGCGACCTTATGCTGTAACGTATTGTGTGAAATAGCGTATTTTTAAAAATCTGTTTAAATATGTTTTGGTGCATTTTAGAAGAATTATTGGTGTAAGTTTTTGAGTCTCTCTACTTGTTAAACAGCTTCATAGCATAGGTCAAAGAAACTAAGAAAACTCACCTGAAATAGCTTTTCTATAACTAACGTTATGATTGGAGTCTGAGTTGTTTCAAGGCTACACACAGGTGTCGTGGGCCACATTAGGAAACTGTCAATCCTCCGTTGCTGTTAATACAAAACCTTTCATTTTAGCCCTCATGGGTTACAAAATAGAGAAGCTCAGAAGTCCCTCTGGCCTAGGACAGAGTGTGGGTAATACCGCAGCTCGGTAACACTGTGCGAAACGTTGGGAAGGGAAAGGCACGCGTCTGTGAAGGAGAGATTCAGGGTTATATGACTCTGTCCCTGTTTGCACAGGAGAGTGTATGCTGTGCAAGTCAAACTGTCAGAGGTGTGTGAGGAATACTGTTTGCATTCTGTTTGAAATTTTCCCTTGGGTATCACCATCTCTTGCATGGTGCATGCCTATGTGCTTGCATATGTGTGTGGACTCCTGTGTGTGGGGCATCTGTTTCGTGGGTACTGTGTGTATATATATATATGTGTAAATATCAGTACATGTGCACATACACACACATTTACATTTTAAAATAAATACCAGAAATGAGATTTATAGATAGCTTTCCTCATTTGCTTGTGTGGTGTGTGAGACGTGTGCGCACACATCTACTGGGAGAATGTGTGTGTTTATAGTTCTGTATGGGCACAGATGATGCGTGTGTGTATACAGTCACAGACAAACATACACTCACATTGCGATACGTTAGATGCACTTAGATCCGTAGGACTCACTATTGACTTGAATTAGAATATCAGCATAGACTTCTTGTAAAAATCAGTAACTTGAAGTTATTCTTGCATTGTTCTGAATACATATTAAACATATTTCTTGTCTGAAGTGAGTCGCAATGGAGACTTATTCCACTGGTTGAGTCTGAGGAAAGTTAAGTCCCTGGAAAAACCAGGGGACGCAGCTAGACCAGCCTGTGGGTGTGCTCTACTGGTCCTTCCCTCACACTCAGTCGTTTCAAGCCATGACAGACATGTCTGCTGTTCCAGGAGAGAGCCAAGCCACCGCAGCTCTTGGAAAAGACTTCTGAGCAAAACGTAGGCATTGCAGCGCCTGTGACGTTACAATAAAGGTATTGAAACAGTTTGATTAACTGAAGATGCTTCTTCGTGATTACTTAATGACATGGTGGGAGTTTGAAGCGTGGCATTAATATTGTCATTTGTCTAAAAAATACCTTCTAAGTGCTGCTTGGCCCTGAGGTGACTAAGCACCGTATTATCGCCTGAGCCTGGCTCTGTCTCGACCAGGCATTGTTAAATTCATTGCGTCAGGACATTCTGCCACGCAGCCCTAGGGGACCCTACGAAAGGCATTTGCAGGCAGGAACTTGAAATAAGCACAGCCTCAGCGTAATTGTAGCCAAACGGTTCCACAGAAGGAGTGTCTGTGTGTGGAGTCTGAGCGTCCAGCTGTTCGGAGGAGGATTACGAGGGCTTTAATGGAGAGCACAGATGGAATCACTACTATTGTCCGGAGTATTCTGGGGCAGAGGCTAAAGTGTGAAGGATGATCAGTGGAGAGCTGATTGGAAAGAGGGGAAAAAAAAAAATGTAAGAAAGAAGCGGGGGAAAACAAATCCCCTTGTTCTCTAAAAAGCAAAGGGATTGATGCTGTCCAATGGTGAGGGTGCCGAGGAAATAGTTCCCAAAGCTTGCTTTCATGGTTAGCAGGCATTGTAAAGATGGCACAGGTCATGTGTTGTGTGCAGCTGTTTAGAGGTTCTTACAGAACTGTTAGAGACTTAGCAAGGCCCATTATTCAAGGCACTAAGGCAGTTTTACTGGATATGGACTACTGCAATTGTATAAGCTCTCCATTGTGTGAGTACTAATTTAGAGTGCTACCATAAGCCAGCCATACAATCCATGCTTCCCATGAATGAATGAGTCATCTTGATGAAAAGGCTCAGAGCACACAGCTCTGACTTTTAGTCTTAAAGGGACCTGATGTGTTCAGGCTGGATCACATTTTAATGAACAAAGTCGCTGGCAAAATATTTTGGGTTTGAACTGCTGAAACAATCCTTTTCTTTTTGGAGAAAGGTATCATTCTCAAAGACTTCAGATAGGTTTTCATTTGCCTTATCACATGTTAGTTAGGTGTATTTGTAGATACTGATTTGTTACGGGATATTAAAGTGTTACTAATATGCTTGTATAAACATAACAGGTTTCAAGGCCACTTGGTAAGCCAGCAATTTATGTCCTAAATCATTCCTTTAGGTGCCAAGGAGCCCCATGATTGTTTTATTCAA
Source organism: Psophia crepitans (assembly GCA_013399095.1). Classification (NCBI taxonomy): domain Eukaryota; kingdom Metazoa; phylum Chordata; class Aves; order Gruiformes; family Psophiidae; genus Psophia; species Psophia crepitans. Next base: position 422,364 of record VWZZ01001171.1, on the reverse strand, counting down.
AACCATTTGGCTGCAGGAATGCAGCTGTTTTTCATTAATGATGTCCATGCACATACACAAGCAGCGTGTTGTTGTATAGCACTGCTGTCTTTTTATTTCCTTGCCTGCAAAGAATAAAAGAATGGTATTAAGACCTCTAACATAGTTGCAGCATTGTTTGGTAAAGTAATTTTCTGTAGCGTTCTTACCTGGATGGCTAAGGGTCACAGCAAAAAAGAGGATTTACTCTCTGATGACAGGACTTAGGTGGCCTTTGGGAACATCTAAACGAAGGGACTCAGGAGCGCCTCCCAACTTCATATGCACGTCCTGTCCAGCCATCATCGAGACAGACCCTCAAAGAGCCTTAGTTCTAATATGGGCTCTGAGGTTCAGGGGCATCTAAACATACACAGCACCTGCTGATGTGATCCGAGAGTTTTCTGTTTCTCCTCTTGTGCATGCCCTGAAACTGCTCTGGTCTGAACACCTAAATGCTCCTGCCCAAAGGGTCATGGCAATCCAGAAACAAGGCAGGGTGGCATTGGCATCACCTGAAAGGCTCAACCAACAGCCGTGGTGCCTGAAGCATAGTGACAGTATTGGAAACTGTAGCCTCTTCCTTTCCACCATACAGCAGTTAAGGGACAGTCCTTTCTTTTTTGTGTGTGCAGTGGCCTGGTGAAAGCTTAGCAGTCGCCTAAGAAATGGAAAGAACTGGGTTGGGGCTTCAGTTTCCTTAATGCAATTCACATTGTGGCTCCCGCATCTCAGGAGAGACAAGGCCTTTCTCCACATCTGCTGAAACTGGGCTTCAAGCAAAAAGAGACATACTGTTCATGTCATAAATGGAGCAAAAAAAGAGAAATGTCATAGCTCAGTATCCTGCTGCTGCTGACATTTGAGCCTGTATTCTGCTCCATAGATGCCTTGTGGTGGGTTTTTTTTTTTAATTAAAGTTATTTTTTTTAAATTAAGTTATTTCTGCCAAATACCATTGGGGGCAATTTGTATAGACTTCAACAGAGCAAGGACTCAACGCAAAGTTCCTATAGGTCAAATTTTGCCCTTAAGAAAATAATGGTTATTACCAAGTCTCTTTTCTGAGCTGAGTACTACTTAAAAGCTGAAGGCATTTAAAAAAATCAAGTATTACTTTATGTTTTCATCCCGTTTATTGCTGGTTTCCTTTTTGATCTCTCTTACTATCAAACTAAGTTTATTGAGTCAGCTTTGTCTAATTAATTTAATTTTACTTGTTCAGCAACATTGCCAGAGTTGTACTCTTCAGATTCACAGCTCTGAATGAAAATATTCCCTGTGACTGGCAAGACAAGACAAAAACAAAAGTGCAAAAGGAATTATTAAAATGCTTATATTTGCTTAGGTAAAATGCTTCCAGAACTGAATTTTGGAGCAGAGCATATGTAAGAATCCTGATACTTATTTAACTAACTTGAATCTATTCTTACTGAAGTGTCAGGACTTTTGTTTGCTTTACTGTGAATCAGTTCTATCACACAAAGCATGGTAAGTGTTAGTTAGTTAATTTAAAAAGAAAAAAAAAAAGGAAAGCACCCACTTCCAGTAAACATTTGCAAAATTGTTTATCTGGTCAAAAAAATGGAAGTTTCAAATAAATCTATACATCCTCAGTCATGCCAGTGAGTGAGTGAAGACTATTCAAGGGCTTTTTCCCTCTCTCCCTTCAGCCGACCTCAGTGTCATCAAGTACCGTCATACCGTGTGGCGTGATGAGAGCCATGAGGTTCGTCAGTTCCCACCGTTACGTTGGGGCCGTGGCTGTCCCATTGCTAATTCTCATTAGTGAACCTTAGTAAGCCCCTGATTTTCAGCTGCACCAAGCATCCAGCACCAGAGACTGTGTCATGGATTAAAACTTTGTTCTCTGTCTCCACTGGTGCTTAAAAGAGATCTCGGGAGTACTTTATAGGCAGCAGTGTTTCAGTATGAACAGTACTAGGAATAAATCAATTGATCAGAAAAATTCCTTTTAATGCTAAAGAGAAATGGGTGGGTGAAGAGCCACGGTATATGTTTAGAATAGAGTAGATAGTTAACATCACTGTAATGTTTTCAGAGCTTTTTAGGGTGCTCTGTTGTATTCCTCTCTCCCAGACACATCACATCTACCTTTCTCTTTAGTATGCAAATGCACAATTAAAAGCATTCAGCAGATAGAGATGAATAAGCTAATACAGTGTGCTGGGAGTCATTTATTTTCATTAACTGGGAGTATGTGGAAGTACCCCAAAGAGCAAAGAGATGCTGGAAAGTTGTAATAGATAAGAATCTACTGACTGCCTTTATGTAAGACAATAGATCTTGTGAATATTCTGCTTCCTCTCCAGGCAGTGAGCTAGTATGGTTAACCAAAATTGTTGAGTAATTGTTCTGTGGTTGAGAACAAAATGCTGAATTAAACTGTTCCCAGCACAATAATTGTGTGATTACAGCATTTATGTTGCTGGCCAAAAGAACAGTCATTAGGTTTGGAAGACTTACCAAAACCACAGGCACAGAAAAAAAAATGCAAATCACATGTAAATTGTCCTCTAATACCTATAGTGGCTTAAAAATTGAACTAGGAGTATGGTATGTGTATATTTAAAGGCAGTCAAGCCAGAAAAAAATGATTGTACATTCAAGAACTACTTCAGACTAGGAAGAAAATACCCAAAGATTATTAATTTTCATTATGTTGTACTTTTCCGCCTCTGGTGAGATCCTGCACTTCATATATTACGGGTGTATTCTGCTTTGTGAATGCTATTACATTTGTCCCCACTGCATACCAGTCAGATACTGTCTGGGAGTTGTAAGGTAGGTAGGACTGCCACACCTAACTGGATTTTGGGTCAAGTTGATTCAAAGAGCAATGTAGAGGGGAGGCAGGCAGCAAATGTTTATCCGATTGCTGTAATCCACCAGTAAAATTAAAAACTGATTTATGATACTAGGTGCTCTTGTGAGGTAGACCATTTTTGTCTCCATTGCATGGTCCATATCAAGAAGTGCCAAAGAAACAATTAGATTTAGTCTCTCATTCCTTTTTTTTTTCCTTCTTTTGTTGTTTTTCCTCATATTTTTAATAGTAATAAGGGAGGGGGAGGAAGACAAGGAAGAACTGAAGGAGATAGTAAAGAAAAAAAAGACAAAAAGTTCAGGGCAATCAAAATTCTTGTGCCTGCAGTTCAGTGCAGTAACAAGCTGCAGGATTTGGATAGCTGGCTACCTGGCTGTACAGAAATCAGATGATGAGATGTCTAAACTTTGATCACTGTATCTACAGTTAATTGTGTTGTAATTGTATTGCTGTCAACAAATTGTAGGCACAAAATGAGAGACTGTCTTCAGCCCTATTCAAAAACTGTTCCCAAATAAAACTTGTGGAAAACATTTTCATAGGAGGATTTTAGGAACAAGGGAAAAAAAGCATCATGACATGAATGGAAGAGTGGCTACGTATCTATTCAGTCTTTCTTCTGCAACTTGAATCCTTTTCACTGTTAAAATGGAACTTTTGACAGTAAAACTGAACTCTGTTGAGGAACAATTTGTTGGCAAAAGGGACAGTCAGAAACAAGTCTGAACAGCTGAAAGATTGAAGAGAGGTCTTTATTGTGCATTTTCCTGGGCAGTAATTAGAGGCTATCCAATGCGAGAAATGTGTTTTCCACAGAGGTTTCTACTAACATTTGGTCTTAGTTTTCCTTGCCATTTGTCCCATCACGTTTAAGTGCGGGGCTTTTTTTAAGATCGTGTAGAAAGCATAAAACTCAATATAAAACAATAATTTTTCTTCAGGAAAGAGTGTCATTGAGTTATAGCAACTAGTGCTCTGAAACTGATGTCACTGGAGACCAGACATATAGTGGAACATGTATCTGATTTAATAATTAAAAAATTGGGAAAAAGAGGGGGCATTCAAACAGATTAATCAGTGAATTTAAGTCTAAGATTTTTCTGAGCAGACCCAATTCTGCCAAAGTCTACACTGATCATGCCATGAAGAATCTTTCTTTCCCTGTACTGTATTAGATTGTATATGGTTTTATTAACTGTGTCCCTCAACCTTTCAATTTAAAGAAAGCAAGAGAAGGTGCAGACTTTTAGCGCGGAATTTGTTTTCCGAGTCCTTTATGTCTATTTATTCTCTCTCTTTCTAGATAGCATGATTTTAAGTGGATGACTTTGATAGGACTTTCATGTTTGTTTATACCATTGCACTATTCAGCAGCCGAATGGGTTTTGAATTTCTGCCCACTACATGATATTAAATAACCCCTGTTTCTTGCCCACCGCCTACACATTAAAATTGTTGTGTTTGTTTTAATTAATGATACTCGACTTGTCAAAGAGATACTGAGTGAAAAACACATCTTGAAACCTTAGGGTTTTGTTTGAAAGAATATGCCTTCCTCTCTACATAGTAATATTACCCTAAATCATATTAAGGAAATTGGCACAAAAAAAAAAAGCCAAACCAAACCAAGAAATATTATAAGGCAGAATTCCAATCATCTCCTTGTCTTCTGTGTCAACTAATTTGAGTAAGCAAGATTTCTGCATTAAGCGTTATGAAAGTAGAATTGTTTCTTATTAGTTGATGAGACTTAAATATTTTACTGTAATTATGTATAGAATCATTACAAGCTATGTGTCGTGGGTGACTCATAATGAGTGGCAGTGGAAGAGCTGAAGTAGAAGGCCAGATTGCAGCGATACTGCAGTGCAAGAACATTAGAAAGGGAGGTATCACTTCAGGAACAGAGGGAAGCTTTAGGGAGCTATCACTTCCCATTACTGGCACCGACCATGCCTGCCATGGTGGGGATGAAGGAAGATCAGGATGAGAGGTGAGCCTGCCTTGCAATCCTTTTCCTTTCCACTGAAATACCACAGCATACTCTTTGCCTTCATCTTACTTTATGGTCCCTCGTTTCATCAAGCAGTGTTTGGACAATGGGGTGAGTACTGCTCTTGATTCACAGCTTTTCTCCAGGAGTTCCTCAAGGTCATTAATAAAATAACAAGTCTCTTAAAAGAAGACAGTCCACTATTAGTGGTTTAGGCCTTAGATATTGATCTGTTCATGAATTTGGACTTTACCATTGTGTCAAAAATGAGGCCATGGCACTTGCCTTCTTCTATATGCTGTCTTAAATACAGTGGTTTCCATATTGGAACTGTTCTCCCAATTTCAGGGGTTAAAAAATTCTTTTTTGCATCAGTAGACAGGAAAAATATTACTGCAATTTATACATCAAAATGATTAGTTACTGGTGTTGGTGTTGGAATATGTTATGGAATAATCGGCAATGGATAAAGGGGGAGATGTAGCAGCTGGCCTTAACACAGGTGCCTCTGAATAACTTTTTATGACAAAAAATACCAGTCAGCCTTGCTTAGCTGTAATGGCATCAGCCTTGCTCTTGCCACCCATTTCTTGATCTTTTGTGGAAAATGCACTAAAGAAATCTTTAGTGAGTAGGTTCATACCCCAAAAGCTGCATCACTTCACTCTACATAGGAGTAAGAATCACAATTAGAATAAACATGTTTCTTTACCTAAGCTGCATTCTCAACCTGAAAACCGCCTTGGGCAGGTTTATAGCCAAGCATTTTATGGTCCTGTTTGCATCCTTTGCATGAAAACATGCACGGCACTACTTTGGTGTCCAGATGAGCCCAAAGGCACCTCGAAAGACCTGAAGACATAGCAAGGTGGAGCATTTCTCCTAGCTCATAAAATTGACCTCTCAAAAAGAGCAGACACAAGCTGTCCTACTTGCTCCTCCCTGCTTCCTCTACAGAAGTAGTTAATACTGGGCTTTCCTCCCAAAGCTCTTTTGACAGCAGACCACGATACTGTTGTACAGAGCCTTTGGATCTGGTAAAATGTGAGCATTGGGAATACCCAAGAAGTGACTTTGAAACGAAAGAGAGCTGGATTAGCACACACACACACACAACCCAGCCACTTCAGCCTCTTTAAACAGAATGTGGACAATCAGAAGGAGAAAGTACACAGGTGACTTCTGGAAGGCTGATAGGAACAATGACAAGGGAAGTATGCTTATTTTTGTCTCTGATTCTCTATGGTATGTACAAAAATCCTCATAGTTCATTCTAATTTGGATGACTGAACCAATATATAATAGATCAGCTAACTGTAGAAAACAGTACACGTGTGCAGCTCAAGAAATTATCCTACATGCTGCCTTTTAAAACACATCAGGAAATCTCACACCTGTTTTATTTTCACTGACAAATGTTTTGCTGAATAGCTTACTGCTAGAGTGATCAGCACTGGTCCAGACCTCACCAGGAAAAGCATTAACCAAGCATCTGGGAACTGTGTGCTCCATCATATGCTGTGAGGTAACATCAGTCATCATTGTAACTTCATAGATTTTCCAGTTCGAAGGGAGTGACTTTGCAGACTTAACTCTTGCTACATGACAGTTATATTTAGGATCAAGTTGCTGTTAACCAGCAAAAACACAAATAGAGGACAATATACAATGTAAATCAGCAGTTTTGGCAGCCTCGAGTTTGTAGTGGGTTTCCATTATAGTCCTGGCTTATTCTTTTAGGAAGGGTACTAACATTTAAACAAGGTGCCTAGGTGCTTGGAAGGTGTGGCATGGGAAATGTAGTATTTATGTGAGTGTTAAGTAAGGTAAAATAAATGAGTTTGGCCCAAACACTGGGGCCATCAAACCTCAAAAGCCAATTTTATTTCCCTTGCTAACTTTAACCTATTCATGAAACAAATGGCTCAATCAACCGAACATGGATCTTTTTCTTCTGTAAAAAGGAAAGAGAAATTATTTTGAGTTTTACTCTTGAGCTTGGATTAGAAGGGGCTTTTTGAGAGTGCGCTTCAGTCTTCCCATGTAGCTGTTACCTACCTAAATTACAGTAGCTTGCTCTGAAAGTCCTGGTTTTGCCAGAGGAGCCCACACACTGGGGTGTTACATAGTCCGGAGCAGCCATTCCCGCGTGAACTTTCAGGGTTGACTTTAACCAGCTGCAGATTGGAATAAATTCCAGTTTACATTATTTTTATTTCAGGTAGCCTCTTCCTCTTCAGTTAGGCTATTTGTTCAAATGTCTTTGTAGGAGAATTGCCCTTTAGATAACGTATATACTGAGTGACACAAGCATGAATGCTTCTTGCTGCATGTCATGCCAAATGGGAAGAAGTCATCTTACCACTTTCCACTCCTCTGTATATTTTTCTATATCAAATATGAAAGAAGTGTTCTAAAGTTCATTATTTTAGTTACATAAATGAATAAGTAATACTGCTTTTACTTTAGAAGTGTCCAAGAGATGTTCCGTAATGCAAAAGGTCCTTTTGGCTTACGTCTTTCAAAGTGCTGGTGGAGGTGTTTGTCTCTCACCAGCACATTTTGTTCTGTAGTATGAAGTGGAGGAGGCAAGCCTTTGGAAGCAAGTTATCGATGTGGAAACAGCTACTGTCTGTGCTATGTGGCAGTTGAAGACACTTCTCTGCACTTCAGTTAAAAAGGCTAAGCATGTGTTCATTTAGGAGTACTTACAGCCTTTACGATGAGATGAATTTGAGGTGGGTACTAGTAGTGACACCTGGATTCTCTTGCAGGGCTAAGCAAAGAGAGAAAGTTTCCAGGCTGAAAAGCCTTGCTTTTGTAAAATTAAAAATGTTTATGTAATTCTCTGAGATGCGTTTCAGTTTTCCTCAAAGTTTGTTCCTTGTGTTTTCTTTGAGCCAAATTGGATACATACCATTACCTGTTAGGGTTTGTCTCCATGTTCCATCAAACTAATTTTTTCCGCACTGCCACTCCACATAGAGCTCTCCTATGCCAGTAGAATTGTGATGGCAGGTGGGGTGTCTTCCAAAGTAGTCTTCTTTATTCTTCTTAAAAGATTGCTGCTCTGCGAGCATGTTTTTCTGTGATCAGTGTCACTGGTTGCAAACAGTTGTGAACAGTGAGGTGCTACTATTGAATGAACAGAGATTAATCACCCAGGATGAATTTTGATAAGTACTGGTATGAATTGTGTAAGCCTCCTATGCAGCAAAGGGAAGAATAATATTTAGGGCCCAAATCATCCACTGCAGAAGAATTTTCAGGTAGAGATTAGAAGAAAAATCTTCACAAAATCCTTTGCCAGGATCCCTGACACCAGTCTGTCTGGCAGAGGAGCGAGCGGCTCCTCAGCAGTAAAAGCAAAGCGCTAGGTCGGAGCATGGGGTGGAATGGGTGTGCTGTTTGCATCCTCAATGTCTGCCTCTCTGCAGCTCTGCTGCTTGGCATCCACCTTCTGTTTTGCGTCTTAAGCACCCACTAAGCACCCCATGACAAGCCACCTCAAACTCAGTAGGAGAGCGATCATTGCAATACCTGGATAGGCAAGGCTCCCTTTAGGACACACATGTCATTTTAGGGAACTGATGTAGGGAGGACAATGAGGACAACAACATTTTCTTTTCTTATTTTAAACGTCACTGTAAGGGAAAATAGCAGATTGTAGTTATATGAGGATATATATTTTTATTTCCCTTAAGATAGACGTGGGGTGTGTGAGGGAGAGAGAAAGAGATGGCCAACACATATGCTAATTAAAGAATCCGGTCCTTCAGCATAGTTTGTGCCACCATGAGCCAAGTGTTTCTGGAGGAAGGGGGACCTATGCAATTAAACATGTCATTTTTGAACAACAGATTTATGTTACTGCATGTTAAATGTACATTGAATTCTTTCATATACAGTAAAAGAGATGCTTAACTTATAAACAAGTCTCAGGCAAGAAGACACTCATACAACAGTTTGAAGTTAAAAGAATCATTCATGCACACCCACTGTTCTAGGAATGTAAAATCTGAACTTCTTTCAGGTGGCTGAGAGTAACTCAAATGAAAATAAAAATTAGCCACACTTCTACATAAAGAAGCCATGTAAGAGATCAGATCAGCAGCGATGCTCATACAGCTCTTGAACGGCATCTTCTAAACAGCTTCTAAACAGTTGTGTCAGTTTGTAGAGAAGGGAGTGTTGCTTTTAGCAGCCATTCTTATTCACACTAAGTAATTTGTTACTCCATCACCGGTCTCACTGAGATGGATAGAGTTTGCCCCTCAGTGGGAAATGTTATATATAGGTGCCAGGAAATGTATTGAAATATTTATCTTGGGGAGAGGAAAACTTACATAAAAGCTTATGTTAATAAACATGTAATGAGCAACTGCGGAAATGAAATTGGTGGAAGCATATAAAAATAAAATAAATAAAACTAATAGCAACTGCTATGTTAGGGTCTTCGATTTGTTGAAAGTATGGGTTTATGTTACTTGAGAAATATAAGCCTGCTACATTAAGCAAGAGGGGGGAAATTTGAACTTTTTCATTAAAGACTTTGTCAGGATGCATGGGTGTAAAGGACCAAAATGAGGTCAGGTGTGCTATCCTGATTCTGGCATTTCCTAAGCTTTCAGTGCCTCGCTTTGCAACCTTAATGTTTCCTTAAACTATTTTGTCTTTGTAGCTGTTTATATAGTGACCCAAAGCACATGTGACATTTTACAGAAAATGGAGTAGAACTGTAGCTGTCAAGTGTTTGCAACCTAAATTTATATACCAGGAGCTAGTAACAAACAGCAGGGGTAACTGCTAAAAACATGCTGCTTACTGCTTAGGTAGCTGTGGTAACCGTAGTATGTTCCTAAAAGTAGGTAGGAGACCAAAATTTAGGCGGGAATGCTACAATTATAGTGAAGCTGGGAATGCTGGGAGTCTAGCTGTGGCTGCACTGAATGCACATCTTTGTGCGGTTGGATTTGGTGTAGTCCAGTCATAAAGGACATGCACAGATTTGTGAAGATGCTGGCCCAGGCTTCAACAACTCAAATCGGTTCCAAGTTCGCTAACCAATTTCTTTTGATAAGGATAAGTCATTTAAGGGCAGATTTTTCAAAGACACTGAAACAAATAAAGATACCGTAAGGCACTTTCCCAAACTGAAAATCTTTGTGGGCAATTCTGGATGCCTCTGCTTCCCGCTTGCACAGTACATAGACTGTTAGTTACTTGTCATGTGTTCATACTGGTTTTTTTCATAGATCAGTTCTTTAGGGGTAGTCCCCTTTTTGGATTTTCAGTGACAAGCATGAAGGGTCCTTGATCTTGGTTTGGGCTGTAATTGAAATTTGGTCTCAATTTCTTAAGCTCCTAAAATACTTTGCTGTTACAGAAGATGACTTGCTGTCCTCATTAGGAGTTAGAGAACCTTTACTTTCTTGGCCTGTTTGAACTCTTGTGTATCTGCTTCCTTAAGGGGAGTATTTCTCATAAACTAAATGTCAAGGGATGTGGTTGCACTTCCTTCATTGCATCACAGTCTTCCCTCTTGCCCCAAATTATTTGTCAGAGACGCGTGAAAGTATGAATGCCTTGAGTAGCGAATTGATTGTACAGAATATTACGGCTTTCATGACACCCAGTTTGTTTCCTTATTATGTTATATATGTCATACGTCTTTGCGGTTTGTCATGCAGTACAAGAGTACTTCTGGTTCGTCTGATACGTGCAGATGTCATTCACATTAAAAGAAAGATCAGGCAACTGTGTGATCCGTTGACATTGTGGCAATAGTATGTGTAGTGATAAAACAGGCCCTTAGAAATTTGTGTCGGTACCATCCAGACTCACGTCCTAAGGTAGGTAAGAAGTTACAAGGTGAAATTGTAGCCCATGAAATGCATTGGGAATTTTGTGAGGATTTAAACTGCAATCTTTACCTTTATGTGGTTACAACCAGGAAGAAGTAATCACACGAAGAGATTGGCAAGTGGAGAATCTTGACAGCTACATGCATTTTTAGATTGTTAAAGATGTATTTCTTTTCATGGACTTACATATATGTCCATTAGCAGAACACATTGAAAGGCCTGAAAAATAGCTCTGATTTGCCGTCCATTACGTTCAAATTAGAAATGCGATATCAAGAAGCTAACATCAAACAAACTTCAGAAAGTCGGTAAACTTTATACCAAAAAAGATTTGAGAGAGATGTAACTGATGTAGTAATAGCTTTTAAAAAAAGGGGGGAGGGGAGAGGAACATACGCTTCATGTAAAACTCAGAAAGAGGGCCTGCATTCTGTGCCACTTGAAACAGTTGTATCCTAGCAATTCTAGGTAATAATAATAAACATAACAAAAGCTAAGATGTAGTAGTTAAATGAGCCGTAAAAATGAAGAGTCCGTAATTTGTATTGTATTGTGTCAGGTAACCAGATTAAAATAAACTGATGTTTGCACTTATTTGTATTTGGGAGAAAATGAAGTGTAGCAGTTTGAGTGGTGCTACATACATTCCATCCTGGAATGAAAATCACATTGTTTTGACTGCGTTATTTCTGTATCCATGCAAACCATCCTCATCACTCTATAGTTCTTGCCTCCTTAACGCAACCAGGGTTGTGTCATTTGAAATTAGTGGGTATAAGGCCCCTTGGAGAGATAAAGAGGAGCAGCGATTTGAAAAACTGAAATGCAGCAGTCAGATTTAAGAAGAAAGGGCATTTTCCTGGTAAATGTTTTCCTAAATGGGAATTTTTCAGTGTGGTGTTTTGCTCGTGTATTTGGCAGTCACTTGGAATCAAGTGCAGACTTGTGCTACATTGTGGGCTTGGCAATGACAATTTGTGTGTGTGTGGTGCTTTAGTTATATTAGCCCTGGAGGCAGAGTTAACACTTGCAGTGGGACAGGAGTATTTGCAGTCATCAGAGAACTTTGCAGTCAGCTTCAATAACATCACTCCATTTTTTTCACTTTTTTTTAACATTTTTTTTGGCAGCAAAGCTCTTAGTAGAACCATCTGTCTTTCTATTAGTGTTTTTGAGTCCTGTTTTGAAGCTTCTTTGCTTGGCAAAGTCACTTTCATCCTTGGAAACCATTTAAAAAAAAGTTCTATGGCTTTTTGCCGAAGAAGCGTACTATGCAAAAATTCCACACGGCTGTTCATTTTTGTTCTAAAAGAATGCAGTTACTTTGTCTTTGTCTTAAAAAAACCTCCAACCCCCCAAACAAAACAAACAAAAAATAAATGCGTGAAGAAAAGGCAGATATTGGGCAGTTCTAGGGTGACTGAGTGGGGATAGAGAACAAATCGCATTTGATATGTTTTTTTTCTCCAGCAATCCAGTTAGAAGTGTATGTCTTCTAGTTAACAGCATGAGAATGGAAAGGAGGATACTGAAGTAACAAAAAAATGGATCAAGTTAGTTCAGTGAGTGGAGCCACATCTACTGTAGCTTCAGTGCCCACCTTAATCTCCCAGTGCAAGAATTTCCATCAACAGTGCTCCCGAACTCCATCCTTGCAAATTGTTTCGGACTATAAAGATGCAGTCAGCGCACAAACACAGGTGTTGACAGGTCCTGGCATAAATGAAGAGGTTACCTTCCCAAATTTCGTATCGCTCTTCTGCCTTGTAGCAGTGTTGGGTGAGCTGGGACATCTCCCGGATCTTCAGGAGATTAAATTAAAATAAAAATACGTTAAGATGCTGTAGTCCGAACTGGGGCAACCAAGGAACTGACGGAGGTTCTCTGTCGCCAGTTCTGTGCAGTGAATTTTGGTCTTCGATAATGTATCTGTACCTCAGATGCTTTGGCTTTATGGTGCCATTAAAAATCTGGATGACCTCTCTTAAAAAATGAGTCAGGCTGCCTTTACTGACTGATTTGGTCAGTATAGTGGGGTTTTTTAATTAAAACCAGCCATTTAACATTTTAATCTAGCAAACTTTTTGTTTCTCATCTGTGTGAAATACAAAGACGACGTCCATTTCTAACAATTAAAAACTGACAGAACTGGGTAAAAGCAATAGTATTAGACGTTGTGCTATGGCCAACTTCCAGTTTTGATGACTAATTTCTGCATGTCTTAAGTCCCCTGCAGTATCCACTTACAATATAATATTTTCCATTTCCTGACTTGCATGGTTGTGTACAGTTGCTGTGCAAAGTTGAACAGCTAACGCTTCAGACATAGCTGTGTTTTATTTGTGAATAAAGTGTCTGAGCCTTTTTTCTTACCATCTCAGAGACTTTATCTTTTCACATGTACCAATAAATGCATGTATATGGGCAGAAAAATAGTACTGACCATGCTGTACACTGCTTATGCACATATTCGTACTTCTGCGTGTGCGTATCTTTGTGTTTGGGCTCAGTGAGGGTGAAAGCTGCTGTCTGAGACAGAGATATGGTTACATGGTGACCATATCTCATAGAAGAGCCACCCTGCAGTCAAAGAGAAGTGAGGCGTTATGGACTAGAGGGGAAATAATGAATGGGAATACAGGTATGCGTTAGCGCAGTCTTTCGGTTTATTTTGGATTAATGTAATTCATCTGAAGTGCTTTGGCAATTAAGATGAGGCTGACTAGTTGATGCTACCGGAACACCCCGTTATGGAGGAGCATATTCAAACCTGACCTCACAGGTCAGAAGTGAGAGAAAGCATGTAAGCAGACATTTTCCCAAAAAAAATTCCACGTTTGATTTTCCCTCTCCTGTTCAGCAGGTCCAGGGTCAGCTGCCTCCATTAATGATTCCCGTATTCCCTCCAGACCAACGAACCCTAGCAGCAGCTGCACAGCAAGGATTCCTCCTTCCTCCTGGTTTCAGCTACAAAGCGGGATGCAGTAAGTCCTGTAGATTTTTGTTTAGCTGGAAGTGGGTGTAGGGCACCATTTCATGCCAATCTGTATAAAAGTATCACCTCTCTCACCAGATGGACAAAGCCATTAACTTGCGCAGAGGAGTGTAAAATAGAGAATTAGCCGCTATTGTATGAGAAAAGGTTGTCAGAGATGAAGTATGCGTTTCAACGCAACAGCAAAACATTTCACACAAGAAGTAGATTCGTGCACCTTCTTTCTGACAGATCTTTTTGACAAGTGAACATGCTCATGACCACACATACGTACATACATCTGAAGAGAAGCTATTTGAAACTTCCCAATAAATTTCAACACTGTTGCAAGAAAATATGTTTTTTTCCTGAAGCAGCCTGCTTACTATTTGTGAACTGAGGGCCTATTCTAGTCTCTTTCTTCACACAGAACTCACATTAATCTCAACGGGGTTTCTGCACAGAGATCAAAGATAGCATATGCCTTTCAGTTTGATGGACTAACACAAACTATGAGTATATTTATGAGAGCCTAACACTAAAAAATACAGCATCTACATTTTTAATCTTTGAAAGATTTGTATTGTTCTCTATACTCCCCAGATTTTTTTGGAAATTTTGTTTAAGCCTTCAATAGGATTTCATGTTCCTGTCAGCAGGATGATAATAAACAGAAGCTAAAGAATAATTGAGGAACTCCATTTCCATGAATAGACTTAGCTAGAGCATGAATTTCATAGACTTGTTTTCATGCATTTGTGCTTGTATAACTCTTCTGACATCAGTTTCCTACTGAGTTATCTAGGACTTGCTTGTTCTGCCATTCTCTTTCTCTAGCATGGGTGTTTAGCTTTATTATATCCATGTTGGCATATCCATCTGTATCATTGGCTAACTCAGGAATTCATCAGTTGTTTTGAGTTACTCCGGACTTGCCACTGCTGCAGTTTAATCAAATTAGAACATTAAAAGTTTCCTTTAGTTAAACTGGCTTAGCCCACGATTTCTGATTTCTTTCAGTTTCTGTAACATTGTAGATACAGTATTTGAATGCAAACTTGAGTTTCTTTGGCCAATGGTCCCTTTTCATAATATTGCACAGACTGGGACCACTACTGAAAATTACTGCTCAAAACACTCGGCGTCCCTCAGCAGCTGCAGTGCCAAAGCACAGGCTCATTCAGTTCTTCCAGTGATTTCACACACAGTCTCGCTCAAATGGGAGAAGTAGTGATTCACATTACAGAGTGTTTAACTGAAAGCCACACTGAATATGAATGCTACCATAACTGTAGGCCTGGAAAAGGTCAGGAAAGCACCCCGTTAGATATATCTGACAGATTAAATTAGTTCCATGTTAATGAAGTCTGGTTTGGATAGAAAGAGTTGAGGGTGGGGTTTTTTTCCTTCTTTTCACTGCATGTACATTAACTGTAAGAGAGTCCTATAGTCCCTCACATCCATGAAGTATGTATGACATCGCATGTTTGTGCAACCTTGAAAATGAAAAAGAAAAAAGAGCAAAGTTGCTGCTGCTCCTGGCAGTAAGGCTTGGAATTAACAGCATGCCAAGGTCTAGGGCTGAGCAGAAGCCAGTGGAAAAAGACAGCTCTGTGTTTGGTGATTCCCTGGCATGTTTGACTGAATTTGACTGAGAAGCTGAGGAAAAGTGATAAGTAGTCCAAAGGATTTTTCTTTTTACTCACAGTTTAGTGTAAACAAAAAACCATGTACGGATTTAGCTACACCTAGAAAGCCTGTAGCAATGAAAAACGTGGCTGCCTTAAAACTATAACATGTTCACATCAAGTAATGTTTTTGACAGGCCATTAAAACATATTTCTCCCACTTTCCTGCTTGCCCTTCTGTGTATCAGTCCTCTTGGCAAAGATGTGGTAGATTGTAAACCAAAGAGCTTTGGATAAAATTTTCTAAAGCACCTAAGTGATGTAGGAGTCTAAATCTTCATTTGAAGAGCAACAAAGGCACTAGGATCTAATTCTCAGGGATATTTAGCAATTGTTTGTACTGTAAACTTTAGTACGGACACCTGTGCTAGCTTGAACTGAGCTAAGGTGGGTACCAGTACAGCACTGCAACAGAGAATGTACAGCAGATTGATTTACTCAGCTTCTCGGCATGTTAAATGCTTAACTTTTACTGAGTTTGCTTTTGGATGCAAGGCCTTCCTATGAACTTCTGAAGATCACACTACCAGCGTCTTTACCTGACTGCCATTGTACGGCTTAACTTTGGCTTATGTACCTTATGAAGATGGAACCTCACCTCTATATCTCCCTGGTCCTTTTGGAAAACCTTCCCTTTTCTCTGGACTGATAGATTTTTCAGAATTATTTTGTATGGCTGATTGACAGGAATTCTCCAGTGATGATTCTGTTATTTACTAGCATTAACAACCTTCACACAGGAACAACGAAAATCTCCATAGGACAATTCATTTCCAGTCACAAATAACAAAGAACTATGAAAATTTTCATATACTGTTCCTCAAGAAAAGGCAGATTTGAAAGTCTGAGGGAGAAGAGGAAGTTGTTGTGACAACAGTTATTTTCATAACTGGCTAATGGTGCTGAGTACCACAGAATCAGAGAATCTTTAAGATTGGAAAACACCTCTAAGATCATCAAGTCCAACCATCAACCCAACACTACCATGCCGACTAAACTGTGTCCCAAAGTGCCACGTCTACATGCTTTTTGAACACCTCCAGGGACAGTGACTCCACCGCCTCCCTGGGGAGCCTGTTCCAATGCCTGACCACCCTTTTGGTGAAGAAATTTTTCCTAATATCCAATCTAAACCTCCCGTTGATTATGGATACCCAGTTGGGGACATTTTGAAAGGGACATTTGTGTACTGTTATGTGCCCTGCCCATTTGAAAAGTCAGATCTCCAAAAGACTATCTCAAACTCAGCAGCATGTCATCTGAGGCACAGCAGATTTCTAGTCAGTTGTGGTGTTGGTCACTCCTCATGGCCACGTTACTTGCTGCCTTCTGTCTGCAGGCCAAGTAATGGAAGAGACAACTGCCTCCAATTGCTCATCACTGTGCCTCTATCTTCTGACGTAGTGGTTAAGCTGCTTGGTTAAGCAGTCTTTGACTTGCTTCTCTCCAGGCTGGGATAGCAAGGATTTTCTGTTAAAATTGCTTAAAATGAGCTGGCTCATTTTAATGGAAGCCTGTTGGGAAATGATTAAATGAGCAGCCTGGTCACAGTGGTAACCTTTGGCAGGGGGCTGTGTTTGGAGATAGTGGTCTCTTCAGCCAGCACAGCTGCAGCTGGAAGAGAACGTGTGAGCAAGCCTCGAGGTCAGTGAGAGAGAAAAAATTATGCATACCTACTTATATTCTTTCATTCAGCTTGGATAACGAAACCAAACTAACCTACTCAATGCTTTCTGCCTCACCTTTCCATGTTAGAGCAGCAAAGGGTCAAATGTATGTCTCCCGGTGGTTTCAGAGAGTGTATGTGATAGGACACCTCAGCCAGTGCTTCCCAGTGGACTAATGACTTGTCCAGGGAGAGACTGTGGAAAGGAAGAGTACTGATTTCTCTACACAGACTTCCATTTCTGAGGATTTAACTGCAGATAACTCAAAAATAGTCGTAAGAGTTCATAGGAGGGGCCCACTTAGATTCCTCTCATGGCAGATACTTAAAGAGTAGTATAAGAACAGGGCAAGAGTATGCCAATACTTTATCCCCCTGTGCTTTGCCAGGTTCCAGTGGTTGGGGACCTGGGGACCTTCTGACCCAGCAGTGGCATCACTTCGTGAGAGTTCTGTCTGTTACTGAAAACAAAGAGCTTTCTTTGCTTGGGTTCCTACCTGATTGCAAACATTCTCGATGGCTGAAATGCTCAAAAGAGTACAACAATATCAATCTCTAATATGTGCAGAGCAAATTATTCACTTTTCCAAATATTCTGCAAAATAGAGTAAATACAAGGAGGAGAGGGGTAAATATTTTCCTCATGGTTACATGGCAGGTCATGGTCTTTGGCTTCCAATTTGATGTAGTAAATTTCCTTTTCTTTCTTTTTCTCTGTAGCACATCATGCATGGGAGTGGCTTGGTTTTTCATTTTGTTTTGTTTTTTAAACAGATGGTTTGCATTACATAAGGGACAATTTACACAAGTTGACACTTCCCCTTTTTTCTCTATGGCATATTGTGTGGTGGTAAAGTTGGCAGAGAAAAAGAGAGGAACTTCTATTAGAATTACATTTCTATTTGAGAAAAAGATTCGTAATCTGTGGCTACAGTCGGTTTTTAACCTCCATGCCTGGATACAATTGCATGGTGTGTAAAATACTTAATATTATTATTTACAACCAAAGCATTTTTTCATATGAGAAAAATAAGTTAGCAGTATGTGATGGCCTATATTGTTCATGATTAGCATTGGTTACCTGCTTATTTGCTACATACCTGGTTATCCATTCACTGTGTGCTATTTTGAATTTAAGTATTTTGATTTTTATGCAAACCTCTTTGTATGTATTCTATTATATGCATAATATGTAATACTTATGTAGATGTATAATGCAAATCTCTTTCTTTATAAAGAGCTGATGTTTCAAAGCGGGGTGTTAACTAAGTTAGTGACCTGTGGCATGAGCAGATGTTAAGAGTTAACCTGCGTACCCTAAGTATATCAATTGGTTTTAGCAGCAGGTGAGCTCCTTTCATTACCCTTGATGTTGAAAGCAAACAGAGCCCGATTATGGCATTTCCGAAACTGTGGCAAAGCTTCTCCCACATTTAGGCTATGCAGATTGGCTCAGGGCAATTAACTCTTCTCCTTTTATTGTCAGCCAGCATTCCTTAACCCTATCATTTGTTACTACTGCTGTTACTAGTTCACTTTCACTTGTGGTACTTGCTAGATCATATACATGACTCCCAGCATTTTAGCAATGGCGAGTGAAATGTCAGCTCTGCCGAGGTCTGAGGAACTGTTGCTGTTGACTTCACTGAAGTCAGATTTCACACCAGATGATAGAGATCTGCGAGGGCCACTCTTAGAAATAATTAGAATTTATTTAGAGCTAATTAATATTTGTGAAGTGTTTTAAAAGTATTAAAACAGTGTAAGTGATAGAAGATAAGTTTTGTATTGTGCCCTTTGTAAGCTGCATAGTTCTGCCTCAGAGGAGGCTGCTCTTCAGTCGTAGGTAGTGTGATCATTTTATTAATGCACATATGTATAGATTTGTATGTGGAATATTAAGGCATGAGTGTCTCTCCTGTATAAGAGACAAGAAAGGGAATGAAATAAAGATTAGGGAAAGCAAAAGGGGCTGCTTTTGGGGAGAGATTTTAGAGAAAAGGCAGGAGGAGTTGGGTTGAGAACAGTAGTAGATTGGTTGTTCTTCAACAAAGATTGGGTGTTCTTCAACAACTGCAAGGAGCAGAATGCCCCAGGACAGAGTGCTTCCCCGTGCTTCCTCTGTGGGTCTGCATTTGCAGCACTGTTTACAATTAGCTGTCCGCTAAAAGCCACAGAATAGCGCAGACTTTGTAAAGAAGATGAGCCCTCCCCAATTAATGGTGCTCAGGAAGATTCATTTTAGAAACTGCTCTTCATTGCTCCTTTCAGCATTTGGTGGTTATGATAAGAAGGAAGTGAAACGTTGACAAGCCACTCATGACAGTGTGGTATGTTGTACCGGTCCTGAGGTTTTTCAGTGTGATTGGAGCTGTTGAATTCCAGATAGTTTCTTCTATGGAGGATGAAGAACAACACAGTTTGTCTTCTAAACCGAGGTGTGCAAGAAATTGAATTATATGGAGATTTTTAGGATTTGTTTTCTTTTCTCAGGAAACAATAGTTACTAAGTCCGTATTTCTGGAAGTGGGATTTGCCCCAAATATATTTTCCAGGTTATTTGCAAATTCTCAGGAAAGCTTCTAAATAGCTTTTTATTTGCTGATACCTATGTTACTTTTATGGAAATATGCCAAATTTTGGAAACAAGAATTGTTTTTCTTTGCCCATTTCTCCTCTCCCCTGTGGACAATTTGTTGTAACAAATAATATTGTGTTCCCAGTCAGATGTCATCAACATGAGGTTTTCTGAAAGCGCTTTAATCACTATTTCAACCATATCCAATTAGTGGGGGAAAAATCTGAATATACAATAGGTACATTGTATGTGTCTTAAATATCAGCTCGTTGCTGCTGAAAGTGTTCTAAATAAAAGAATGCACACAAAGTTATTGATGAAATATCTAATTACCTTTTAAAATCGGCAAAAATGCGTGAGGTGAACGAGCCAAGCCTAATAAAATCAAAATACGCTGAATTTACTGTTCATCTATATTCTGAACAATTATTCCGATGTCCGATAAAAATGAAACTCTCAGTTAATTGGTTCCTCATACAGTACAATAAAATTAATGTTTAGGAGTTAAATACCATAAACTTCCTCAGGGAAATTTGCTGATGTATCTCTGTTTTTTAGGCAGTCACATGTTTCATTGTTTAATGGAGTATCATGTGGACTGTCTTATAATTTTTCTTGTGCTCAGTGTCCATGTGTCTGACTTCTAAAGAGTCTGAGTGCTAATTTCTGATTTAACTGTGTCAGCTGTATCAGCTGACGTACAGGTCATTGACAATCACCAAATCACAAGAAAAAAATATTGACATTGCTATGCTTTTATCAGAATGACAAAAATAGGAACCATGTGTTGTGAGGACTAGATACTGTAGCTCCTTTATAAAGATGCTAGTCATCTTTCAGGGCTACTGTTTATGCCTTGGAAAAGAATGAGCATATGACTAAACCGTCATGTTCCCCTCAGGATAAGAAAAGAGTAATAGCATTGTGGATAGAAACAGCAAGGAGAAATTTTTGGTAACAACTTTGCCTTTTAGCATACATGAGAATGTGTCACTTCTGTAATGCTGAAAATGCAATGGAAGGCATTGAGACTGCAAAAAATACCAGTACAACTAAAGACTGTTTCTAACTGAAAGAATCTCATAGCCCCTGATCTGTGTGTGGCTTCTCACAGTAATGCTAATAAAATAGACACGGAAAATAATGGGATCCTGTGAAAACAGGCTGATAGTTTCAGTTCAGTTTCTAGGCCATGAAAGATGTCTGGTGTTACGGCACCATTATCCATAGTTGGGCAACCAGATAAAAGTTCCGATTTTGAAAATCATGAGCATGTAGAAACCTCTGTGGAAATACACTGGCTTTCCTTGGTACTCATAGGTTTTGACTAGCTGTCATTTATTCAACAGGTATATTACAAAAAAAAAAAAAAAAAAAAAGACACCCTGGAAATCGTAGGATTAGCCTGGTTGTAAGGGATCTCAGAAGATCTGTAGTCCAACCTCTTCCTCCAAACAGGTTACTCAGGGTTTTACTCAGTCAGGGTTTGAAAAACCTCCAAGGACGGAGATTGTGCAGCCCTGTTTTGACAGCCTGTTTCAACATCTGGCTGTCCTCACCAGGAAAAATCTGATCCTCTCCCGATTCACTTTATGCCCATTGGCTTTTGTACTCCAACCAAGCACTGCTGTGAGGAGCCTGCCCCTCTCTTGTTGATCACCTCCTCATAAGAATTGGAAGGCTGCTTCTAGGTCCCTCCAAAACCATTCCTTCTGTAGACTGAATTGTTTCTCTAAAATACAAAATAGGCCAATCCCATGTAGGCAGCGCTCAGTCAATGCTGTCCAGACCTATCGTCAAGGAAAATCAGGGAACCAGCTGAGATTTCTTTTTGGAAGCCACTGGTGATATTTTCATCATATTCTTTTTTCTTATTTATCTAAATTCCTAATGCTTGGAGACAGAAGTCAGGGAACACTGCTCATGTCTCTCACAGTCTTCCATTACTCTACTATGTGTCCACCGTGACACCAAAAAAATGAAAGGGAAATGATGATGAGGTTGAGAATGAATGAGTGGAGAAAAGAGATGCAGTGGCTTACCTGTCAGTTAGCCATCAGCTGATTTATTCATTATAAATATACTTAAGTGATAAATTGAGTGTAAAATTATTGTGGCTTTTTCTAGAGCTTGTCAAAAATAGGGGAAAGATAATGTAGAATTCCTTTTCATTCAACAGAAGCTACTGTAAGGAAATGTTTATTCCGGTATTTTTCATGGAATTTAGTTTAGCATTCTGGTTTTGGAAATTATAATTTAAGAATTTGGTTTTGTTTCCTACTTTTTATATTCTTTACACTGTTCTCTTCTTTTCTTCTCCTTCCATGACCTCCAACTTTTTTTCACTTGCTCTCCCTGAAAGACAGGTAGAAAGAAGACAGTAAGTTTAAAAAAAAAACATAGGAAATAAACCCCCTACTTCTCCTCTTCTGATATCTTTTTTTTTTCCCCAAAGAAGAAAATTTCAGAAAAAAAAAATCAGAGTTCTATTGTTTCATATAATCAGGTTCAACTTAAAAATCCTGTCAAAACATTATAATTTAACATTAGCATGTAACTTGATTTATATAGCAAGAAAGACAATTGTGCCTGCTCTGAAGAGCTTGCAGCCTGTCAGGAGACAAGACAAGACACTAGGGGGGATTACACCATGAAGGAGAATAAATGAGATGAGTGACAGAAAATGGAATACAAAAAGCTTCTTAGAAGTTTAGGTGAATGGTGCAACACACGTAATGTTAGCTCCTAGGCTTTCTTTTCTCTTCTCTTTAAAAAAAAAAGTCTTAATGTTTTTTAACTTACTAAATTCCTTTGATAAAATTTTGCAAAACATATCAATGGTTTAAGAGCCACCGTGGTATTTCCACAGTATGCAATCATTTAATATCCATGAGCATCTAGCTAGTCAGTTGAAAATCAAATTCCTAAACACACAGGGCTGTTATTTTGCGTTTTGGGACAGGATGTCCACTTGGCTCCGTACCACAACTTACTTTTGCAAGAAAAGTGTTTTCAGTGGAGGATGACAGGGGGAGTTCATAGAAAGACTGGTTTAAAAGTGAATGTACTTCATGAAAAATCCTCTTGTAAGCAAGATCTTGGAAGATTATTTTGGGCAAGGATGAAGGTGTGATTTGAAATTGAAAGAAGTTACAGTGCATAAATTATCAGGAAAGAGGTTCTGGGTATGTTTGTGGAAGACGGACCGAAAGGATAGAGAAATAAAGAATTGGCAGAGAAATGAGGGTTCAGCCTTGCCTTCTTTCTTCCCTGAGCCACTGGTGTTCTCCTTTGCTCACAGTGTGCAACAACACTTCTGATGAACCCCATCAGCTCCCCCAGGCTGACATATCCCTTTCACTGCTTTAGGTGCTGTGTCACCAGTACATAGCGTTCTTCTGTGCTCTATGTTCATGTAGTCGGTCTTGAATAATTCTGTTCTTCAGAGTGATGACACCAGGTATCTGGGAAATAATTGTATATTAGAGTATGCCAGCTAATGAAATATTTTTTTACTTTGTTCTTGAAATAAAAATTCCAGCCTTTGACCTGCTCCAGATTTTACCATATAGTGTACTAAAGAAAAGCAACAACAACAAAACTTCTTTCTGATGCTTTGTTTATAAGAAAAGTTCACTCATAACAAGAGGCAGTTGGGAACGTGAAACGCATGCACAAAATGTTTCTTTTGGTAGCTGAAAGATGTAGGGAGGTACACTCCTGCATGCATGCATTAGTAGATTAGTAGTGAATTTTGTGAATTGTAATGTAATATAGTTGTTGGAGAATTTATTGTGAATGGCTTGGGAAATATCTATTTCTAATAACTGTATATCTTGCCTCACATTCCTGAAATGTTCCCAGAGCTTGGGAAAAAAATGTAGCGACTTTTTACTTCTAAAAATAAGATACTTACTGAAGAAGTAATGAAATCGTTAAGACATGCATTTCCCAGACTTCAGAATTAACTAAAACTGTTCAGGCAAAACCTTCAGTACGATATGGGAATAAATTTAAGGGCAATAGAAAGAGGTATCATTCTAGAGTATCTGAAAGAGCGAGCAGGTACATATTTATCAGAGGAGATTTGAAACCGTTGTAAGTATTTTGAGAGGCGGTAGCTGCGCCTGCACTATGTGATGTGAGTATGTCTGTAAGTGCTTGGCCTCCTCATTGATAAGGGGCCTGGATCTTTCCCTGGGAAGGACACTGCCTGAAGAGCTGTCTGTGGGTTTTAATCTTGGCTCTTCCACCAGCTTGTTCTGTGACCCAGGGCACAGACCTGCGTTTGAGCATGTTCCTCGCTCTTTTGTGTTTTGTCTCCTGTGGACAGTAAGCTCCTCCAGACAGAGGCCATCTTTTGTTAGACATTTGTACCAGGACAAACACAGTGCATGGCTAACCCAGACGATGTCTCTGCTCGTTATTGTACCTTCCTCCAACTTCTTCACTGTGTCTGTACCGTGGGAGCAGTAACGTGGACATACTGTGTATGTGTGGCACTTGTGAAAGAGTCGCCACAGACAGGGTGTACTTTTCTTCATAAAAAGAATTGCTAAACACCTACAATAAGCACAAGACAGCAGAGGGTATTACCAAAGCCTAACGATGCAAAGATTCGTAATAGGTTATGGAAGCCTTCCAGTTTTCTTTGTTGTTTTACCTTGTTTAAAACATATTTCAAGCACTGGAAAAATTTAAAACCCTTTAAAGAACGAACTAACAAAAAAACCAACCTGGCAGACAGGAAAGCCTAGCCCTGCACAGCTATAATCTGTTTTTAGGATGAATCTGAGGGTTTTGCTTAGAATTCTGAAATCCTATGTTAGCATGTATTGGTGTAGTTGCATTGTAGCTTGACCTCCTAAGGAGGCATTACTTACACCACCAAAGCCAGTGGTTCTGACCATGCACATGGCCATGGGGTATGCATGTGGCAAGAGGGACTTTAGCACATTCTTCTCTCACAAGCATCGATTTGATATATCTACCAAATGAACTGTAAAGAATAGGAATTACCACAACAGATGAGGATATGAGAATCTGCCTGGCTGTTGAGGGAGGTGAGAATAGTAGAATTTATGAATTAGCATGAGGTTGTGGGAAGTTGGGCTGAGGCTTATACACGTGTGTGGAGAGAAGAAAGTGGGACAGTGCATAGAAGTTAATCTTTTAATATGTATGTTTTAATACAAGTCACTTGTAACTGAAAATTTTAATGGTCTGTAAAATCAACATTCTAGTGAGCATCTTTTCCCTTGTTCTTTTCTTTGCAGTTGAGAAATTAATCATATTCTATACTTCTCATGGCTGGTTCTTGAACAAAATGTGCTCTTCTAGAGAGAAGTCTTTCAGAATGATACTGAGATTAGCCTTTGAGCTACTAGTAGTGTGGAAGCAGCTAAACACCATTGACCCTGAGTCTTTGACCACCGTCTCTTTCTTTTCCCCAGAAAACTCTAACTCTAACTCCCCAGAAAATTTCAAGTCAGAGAAATGCTTCGTTCAATCCGTGATATGAAACAGAAAGGAGATGCCTCAGTTAAAGCAAAGGAGACTGGAAAATGTGAAACAATGACAGCATCTGGGGAAAAAAAAATCAAAGCGATTTAGGAAATCTGTTGCCCATTGTCAATACATCAATAAATAGAGAAGTTGTGGCCTGGTGCTGGTCCAGAGACATTTGTGAATGGGAATGCCTCGGTGGACCTTTGGATTCCCATTGCTTGGCTGTCCAGCCTTGAAAGACTGTAAGATTTCAGTCAGCAAAGCATTATTTAAGATGTTCTTAAATATAAGCAGGCCTGCTTATTGAAGTTAAATATCTGTGAAGATGCTTTGCCAGCCCAGTTTTTTCTGGCTCTCCATTTCTGGAAGTTACGATATTTAATTCTTAATGGGAGATCAAAATCTTTGAATGAAAAGATCTCTGTAGAGAAGGTTGCATTATAAAAGGGAAAAATAAACATTAGCAGTTTCCCTGACATGTATACCCCAACACAGCTTATTTCTGATGTTTCAAAATCATAAAATAAATTTATTTCCCTTTGTTTTCTGTTTCCTGTAACTTAGGCCTGATACCATTCGATAGGAAGTAATAATGATTGTACAGAACAGCCCGCATTGCCTTCTTAATTTGTCTTTTTTTCCCCAGTTCACTTAAAAAAGCACAATAAAGGAGAAAAACTTTTAATCTACCTCTCTAAAGAAATGTACAGAACATCTAGGTAGATTTTCCTGATAAAGTGTTCTGCCTTTTCCATAGTCTCATTTCAAGTGACTGCTTTAATGCTACAGAAACTGTGCGTACTACCAGAACACAGGGACATACAGAAAATGCTCTGGTGGTCCTTATTTGAGTGGAAAGTGCTTAAACATTTTGTCATTTGGAGAACCAATATAATGCATGTAACATTTTTAATATTTTTTTACTGGTTTTCTTAATAGTTTTGTTGGCAGGTTACTATGAGGTTTATTTTTAACAGATCAGAGCTGTAAGGAGTGACCAAAAGTGAGCACTCTATTACATTAAAACATGCCTGCCTCCATCTTGATTTTTGCAGTCTCAGGTAATTTTCCTTTATAAATGCCTGCAACTTTTTCTTAAACCTTTGCTTGGTCCCTTTATCTCATTCAGGGCAATGCAGTTCCTACTGAAACTGAAGTAGTTTTCCCTCAGCAGCAAAATAGAGTCACAAATCATAAAGTGGAGCTGGCGCAGGGATTTTGGAGGCCTGTATCTGATTTACTTAACTTCACACGCTTTTTCTGTCGTAGGATCAAACCCTGAAACTAAAGCTAGGTTTTTTTTTTCCCTGACCCGAAAGAAAACACAGTAGTCAAGGGAGTGCCGTTCCTGATCTGTGTGAGGCTCAGTTTACTAACAGTGATCAGAGTTTGGTTAACTCCATATTCTGGACAAGCTTGTAAATTTGTCCCCTTCTAACGCTGTGATCTTATCAAGGTTGTACTGTTTTCCTTTGCTTCTCCTCCACCCCCATCTTCTTTCTTTCTTTCCTATTTTTTCTTTTTTTTTTTCTTTTTCTGAAGTGCAGCCTTCTGATCAATGTGCACTTTTTTTTTCCATTTCCCTAAATACATCATGAAAAAGGATGAGGTTTCCGCCTTAATTGCTTGTGCCTTTTATTCACATTCCTCTCTCAGCCAGAATTGTGAAAAGAGTGTTAGTAAAAGGCTGCACAATAGAGCTTTTCATTAGGCCTCAACAAGGCACACAAAAGAAGGCTTTTGGAAAGAGTGAATGCAGGACTTTAATTTGCAGGTGGAGAGTAGATAAAAGGTGCTGACGCCTCTATTATTCTCTTACTTAGGTGACCCTTACCCTGTTCAGCTGATCCCAACTACCATGGCAGCTGCTGCCGCAGCAACACCAGGCTTAGGCCCACTCCAACTGCAGGTAAGTCCGAAAACAATGCGGAAGAGGCAAAGGTTAAGTAAATATGAAAAACAGTTTTCTCTTCCATTTGAACACAATGCAATTAACAGGGGTTTTTGGTCCGCTCTCTTCATGTAGAATTTGCATCTGAAGCAAAGTAATCGTCAAATCATACGCGTTTTCCTTTTACCTTGGGGGAACTTCTTGTTACGGTTTTGTGCCTTTATTGTCGATTCAACTGCTTTTAGATTTGTACCTCAGATTTGCGCAGAGCGGTAGGCTTGCTTGTCTTTCCCGTTGGCTAGTTCCGATGCAGGCTGGAAAGGCTAGCTAGGTGTAAACCCGCAAAGGAAACACATTGCTGGGCAGAAAAGCTCTGTCCTGACAAGCACTTTTAAACTCCTTAAAAGTTGCTTAACATGATTATGTCCTTTTAGGCTGTAAGCTCTTCAGAGCAGTGACTGGCCCCTCCTACAGTGTTTTGTGGTACCCAGCACATTTTAGGCATTGCCGTAGTGCACATAATTAGCGATTATACTAATTTAACATAGGCAATTAGAAAACAGGTAGAAAGATACTAAAGATTTTTTTTTGAGCTAGATTAAAAAGTTGGCCTGGTAGCCAGATGTATCCAATTCAAAACTCATTCCAAATTTTAGAGGTATTAGGGTGTCCATGGCTCGTAGTCACAGCAGTGCAGATGTTCCTCAGGTATTCCTGATCAGCCCTACAACCCTTGTTGAGTCATTGGAATTAAGAAAATGTGATGTCCATCTCCACAGTTTGAATTTTGTTACCTACCATGTATGCTTTGCTGGTAGGATAAAGCTGGGTAAAATTTGGGACTAAAATGAAATCAAGAACCAAAGTGTCTCTAGTTCTACAAAATCCAGATTGACACTCTTTTGTAGAAACAGAAATACTCCCATACTCTCCATTGCTAATTTGTCTCCCTGCTCATTATTATTTGCCAAGTCACAGGGAACAGCAGAGCTTTATACCTGCTTGGAAAAGCTCAGCATTTATAAACAGTATGCGTAAAATGCATTCTCAAACTCAGTTTGGCCAGCATCAGTATGAAGTAGACTCTCTACAACATGAGATATTTCAGTGTTTGGCCAGCACATGAGAGCGTGGGACATAGTTCTAGGGAAGATTTTTTTTTTTTATTTTAACACAGCCAGCAGAAGTTAGCTGAGTTTCACAGAAATAGCTGCCAGTGTGTAAGCTGACACATTCCATGCACCACAGAGGTTAATACATTCATTCCTATTGTGCCTTTGTATGAAAAGCTACACTGTCTGTGTGTTAGTTTCTGATTCTGTGAGTTACAAATACCGTAGGCGGCTTAAGAATCATGGGAGCCATAAAAGTCATCCCTCTGAAATGGATTTTGAGGAGTGACGTTAGTATTGATAAAGTGCTCGTAATAGCCAAACACAAATGAACAGACATATGGAAGAAAGAGGAGCAAAAAAGGGAAAAACAAAAGTGGATCTAGCTAGCAATGAGAAAACAGAGGGCTGAGTCTAATTCTCCTTATTTTTGCGGTCATTTCAGCTAGTCCTAAAACAATGCATCAGTGCTCCAGTAAGTTGGGAGGATGGTTTACTTTCATTTCAGGACTAGCTTTGGGCTCTATCTCTGCATGTGGTGGGCTGAAGAATTCTGATTGAAATAGGCTTTGTCACAATGACAGTTTCCTTATATAAAGGTGGGCTTTGTGCAAATGTGACTGACTTCATAAGTATCTTAAGATGAGTTTAAGTTGTGGAAAACTTGAAAACCTCAAAGGCCTATTGCTTGTGTGCAAAGGAGAATCTTAAAATCAAAGTATTGACCAAATTCACCTATGTTGTTTTGCTACATGTTATTTAGTCTGGAATTAAAGGCAGAGTTTGGCAGCCAGTCAATGGCAGAGGTTCAAATTACTAACTCTGCAGACTCCTTCAAATCTTTGAGACTTGTTCTCTAAGGATATGTATATGTTGGAAAAAACCTAAAGTTGTCTTTCTTCATGTCTTAAGAGTGATTTTTAGCTATTGGTACAACCTGTCTAATAGAAATTGGACATGCCTGTTAATTTCTGGTGTCATTTGAAAGAATCAGATAGGTCAGATGTGCTTTGGGAGGGGTTTTATGATACAGTACTTAGAACGGACTCTCACCCGTGCTAACATGGGTGGAACTGAATGTAGCATAGCTGCTGGTCTGGAAGGATTGTGCCTTCCAAACTCTGTTCAAGTCCAGTTTAGCTCAGTGATGACTGTTTCTTCAGTTAAGAAACATTTGTGATGTTTGTCATGAAGAACGGCTCCAAAACCACCTTTAAATGGCATGAGTGAGTGTGCAGCCATGACAGTCTTTTCCAAGGAGAAACTCTTCTTACTTAAGACATTCCCCTACATTACATATAACCATCGTGTTCCCTACGAACCCTCTGTTCTCTGATCATCAAGACAGTAGAAGGTCAGAAAAGTACAATGTTCCTTCTTTTCTTCTTTTCTGTCCTCCCTATCACTCATCTTTGAGGCTTTGTATACTAAAAGCAGTAGTTTTCAGAGGAGATCAAAGAACCTGACACAATGCTCAGTTTGTTGCTTCCGGCAGAATTTGGTAAACAACGTTGTCTTAGTGAAGACAAAGCCAAGGAATTTTTCTTGTTTGTTTGTATAGCGATAAACATGTCTTTGTTATTTCATTAGAGAATTTTAAGTCAGGGCATGTCTTTAGTAGTGTACTATGAGACCAACGGGAAGTACTTTCTTATCCCTGGTTGTCAAAATTGAATTTTCTTCTTTGTAAATTAAATGCATACTGTATTTATAGAAGAACAGCTACACCTGACTGTTTTCCTGTGACAAAGATACTCTTTGTCAGTGAAAATGTAATGTTCTCATTTTGAAATGCCCTGTTGATTCCCACTGATGGGTTTGTAATCTGAAGTCCTCCATTACTCTCTGTACCTTTGAGTCCTGGCTAGAATATACAGATTCTGTCATCTGATACCCATCACAGTTAGTCCTATGTGATTGTCTTTATTTCCAGTATCCACAGAGAGACAAATGACTCAATAAGAATGGAAACTAAAACTTACATTGTTAGATGTCAGGAAAGGAGTAGATGGATAGGGACATGTTGGAGAGGCTGGAACTAAGGCAATGCATGCTTGGACCTGTCCTCTGTTAAAGAGCTGTCTATCAGCCCTGCATATTCAGTCATATCCACATTTAATGACATAAATGCCATTTGAAAAATTGTTTTTACCTTTCGTCTGTTTATGAGAAGATTCAGTCCCAAAAATTGTGTGAAGTGTCATTTTAAAAGACACTCTCATTGAGTAAAATTCCTCTTGGTTAGCACGCAAGTTTCTTATGTTGGTTTTTCCTCCATAAATTTCTTATGGTCTTGTTCTTCAAGAGTGATGCAGCTGGGTGATTCTATTTCAAATGAATGAGAACGATGCTGAATTTGGCCTTGCCGCTGTGTTTTGCTGAATAAGGCCAATGAATTGAAAGTACTGCTATACGCCTTATATGAATGTGATGTTTTCCTATATGGATCATCAAATGAGGGAATTAAATTCCTCCATCCTGAAGATCAACATTCAAAGGTGTAAGCATGAATACGTAACAAGTTTTATTCTGTAAGCATAGATATTCATGTAACAAGTCATTATTCTAACACCGGTCATGATTGAAATAGATGCTTCCAGAAGTCTGAGCAAACTCAGTATAAAATGATACCTGGTGGTTTCTCTTCCGAGAAAAAAAATAATTCCTGAGTGCTTTCTGAGCATTAGGAAACAAAGGACCTGATCGCCTGATCTGAAAATTGAGAGGAATCTGCACCATTGGGAGTGCAAATGGTTCAAATTTTCCAGATTGTTTGATAACCAAATAGTGACAACAACTGATTAATTGGCAGTAGTACAAATGCTGTATATATCCATAACTGTATTGAATGATAATGCTGGATGTATAATGACAGCTGCCTATGTAATGTTACTGTATGGACATTTTGTGTCCTGTCAAAACAGTATAGCAATCTGATGTAATACAGACTTCCTGCAAACATCTGCTCTTGGAAAAACACCCCAAAAAGTTTTGAATGCCTACGTTCAAACTTCCTTGCCATTTCATCTTAGCATGAAACAGGACATCGTGATTATTGTTGATTGTGTTCAACAATATGACCAAACCTGTCACTGTACGAATGAGGAGAACCTCGTATGAGCGTTGAAAGCATTTTAGCTGGGTCTCAGTTATGAAGACCAGCCATCTGAAGAATCCTTATTGATTCTCTTTGGCTATTTGTATAAAGGCGATGAGCAGATTTAGACCTCAAACATACCTGAAAAAATAATTCGGTCAAGTTTTTTTAGTCTGTACTTTCTTCGTTAAGTACTTGGGTCATTTTTATTTTTTTCTTACTACTTACACCATTCTTTTCAGTGCTCTAGGTGGTCCTGCCTTGGCAGGGGGGTTGGACTAGATAATCTTTCAAGGTCCCTTCCAGCCTCTACGATTCTGTGATTCTGTGATTCAGTGTTGTGGGAAGGTACATACCAAGGACCGAATTTCAGTGGAATTTAGCACATAGTCTAAACCATGTTTTTAGAAGAATTTGGGCCACATGTAGGCACTGACATAAATGGCAAGATTTTGAGAAAAGTTCAACCCATTCGGAGTTTGAGTGCCTCTCAAAGTTGTTCATCTTGCTGTTACTTAGGTGTCTGACTCATTACAAATTTCCCCTGGAAAACCTTGCTTCTAGATATAATATGGGTCACATAATCATCTGTGGTCTCCATGTTTGTTTTCCTTGAAGGAAACAGAAAGGATAGAGCTATTTAACAAGTATACAGTGACTGATCGGAAGATAGACCATTCCAGTGGTCATATAAGAATTACATAAAACATCTGTTGCCTGTGAAACAAAAATAAAACATGACAACTGCCAGCTCAGTATACCTTTTTTTTCTTACATACTAGCTTCCTTTTGGCTTCTGCAGCGTTGCAGGGATGAGCTACATTTCTCCACTTGCCAGCTGAGGTACTTCTCTGAAGTATCTCCTTAAGTTTCATTTGAAATGTTGCTGCTGATGATAGAACTTCCCTTGTCTCTTAAAGAGATGGCACTATATTTTCATGCATTAATTGTCAAACACTTTTAATAATTTTTTCATATATCTTTCTGATTTCTTACTGTATCTGTAGACATAACCAGTTGTGACCAGATTAAGCAGTTGGCCTTCCCATGTTAGAACACTTCAAATTTGTGAAAGAAGACCCTGAAAAGACTGTATGAACAGTGTAGTGATACATCTGAATACTGAAAGCTTGGGGAGCCAACTTGCCAGAGCTGCAAAGACGTATGAATTATTTCCGATTGAGAAGTAAAGTCCGAAGCCGCGTTATTGTCTCTACGGAATGTAGCCAAGAGATGGCAATACTTTATCCATTATTCATTTACTCTGCAATCTACATTCATGACCTCTTTGGGATATTACTATAACCAATTCTTTTTCTACAAGATGGTAAACTATTTCTTAGCAGTGCAAGGTAATTCCTTCTATTTGCTAGGCAGTGCCTACCTTTAAATACCATCTAAGCTGGCTTTTCAACAGTGAGAGTCAGTATCCTTTCACTGTTTGCTTTTCTACTTTACCTGTTCTCATTAATAGGACTCTGACTTAATTTGTAGGGAATGAATCATTAGTGCACAGTTTAATTACAATATTATAATACTCATGCAATCCACTTAAGCATAAAAAAGTAGAATTAGTTTTTCACTGTGAGCACACACATCTGGGGGAAAAAAAACAGCTAAGTACGTGAAAAGCGACATTTCTCATTAGCATAACAAAAAGATGGCAGTTGTCCATCTGCCATTAGCTCAGTGTATTGCAATGCTGTTTCTGATAGCCGTCACAAATAATGATAACGATAGGAGTAATAAAACAGCATAATATGTATACCTTTTTTTGTTGGACACCCTTTTATATAGTTTTTAAAATCATGCAGATTTTATATTCCCTGCTTCGGCCCACCACTTGTTTCTGGCTTTGTAAGTGAACGTGTTGGCCACTAGATATTCACCACCTGTTCTGCAAATGAGTAGCGAAGGTGACCATTTTAAAAGAGAGCATTAAAGACCAAAGTCCAGTTCTTCAGCCAGAAAAATGGGGCATAGTACTCTTCATGTAAGTGAAGCTACAACCATCTAAACAGGGTGAAGATCTCTGTGCGGGTGTGGGGTAAGTTGTCTTCAAAAATTTGGACTTTCCAAGATACCTTATTTATAATGAAGTAATAAATAATTTATAATGATTTTATAATCACCTTAGTGATGATTTTAAAATATTCGTTAAACTGTGTAAGTATGCTGTGGGGTGAGGGGCTATTGATTGCCAAGAGCATTTCTGAGCAATCCCTATGTTTTTAAGTGAAAAAAAGTAACTCTCAATTAACTCAAAATCAATTTCCATGACACCAGGATGCAACTAGTCCTCACTTTCTGGATACCTGCTGAGAGCTAGGGATTGTGATAGGTTGTGTAAAAGCATGAACCACAGAACATACCAGCTCAAATAAATCTCGTTCAGGTGGGTAAATGTGCTTTGCTGTTGGCATCTAAACAGCCCGTACCTGCCTTCGGTATAATCTTATACAATGTTGTGTGTAAACTCCATTATCAAAATAGGTTTGAATGAAAAGCTTGATCATGTCATTCTATCAGAATCCAATCAATTTACAAAAGGCAGTCATTATGACAGACTATATCTAAATGCTTTGTATTTTATTGACCACAGTGAGTGTCTGAACATAGCACAGTGGACATTTACTGGCAGTAAATACCCATGGTAAAACAATATCATGGCTACTCTGTGGGTTGTCAGATTATAACTCCCTTCCCAGCCCTCCAGGAGAAAGAATTTCAGTGGTAGCATATTCATTTTATCTAGATTAACAGTCTGCATAACTTTCAGATTCCATCCATGTCTATGAAAAATGAAGAAGACTGAAAAATGACCAGCCTATCTGCCTTGCAGTTGTAACTCAGGCCTGCTGTTTGCTAGCAGACCTCTGTCTGCATGAGTGAGTTTTCTTGTAGGTTAAAGAGACTGAATTCCCTCTTCCCCCTCCCTCCGATCCTGAGCCTGCAGGGCAGACAGACAGAAGCACACATATGATTAATACAGCACAGCTGCAGTAGTGACTCATTTGCATACGTATTAATAGAGGCAAAAAACAACAATTCAATTACATACAGAGACATTCTGCATACTAAAGAACATATGCAAATAGCCTGGAAAAAGTGCAGCCAGCGTTTTCTCCGACTTCCCTGAGCCCATATGGGCTAGCATGAGAGCCTAGCAGTTTTCAAGAAATCCCCTTTAGGAAGAACCTGTTACAAGATGCTTGTACAGCTATTACTCCTCCTTCCCCTATCCGCACATCGCCACCCCCACCCCCCCATGTTCCCAGAAGGCGTTTGACATTTGGACAATGGAAATAGCACAAGCAGTGTCTTTTCCTTGTTATTTCATATTTGCCAGCCTTCAGCTTCATATCATTGTGCCTTTACATATAAACCCCAGCGTGAAGAAACCCAGTCCTTCACCCTGTCTTCCGGATGCACATATTTATTCTGTTTTTCTTTTTCCTTGTCTCTTGTATTCTTTCCATTTTTCTTTGTGTCTCTCTGAAGCTTTCTCTTCTTGACTTCTGTGAATTAGCAAAAGATGATCATTTCTGTGCCTTTTTCTTGTAGTGACCTTAAATGTCTCGTAATAGTATAATTCAGTGATTTTCTGCTAGGGGGCCATTAATACTTCTAATGGTCTGAAAGGTGTCTCAGAAGAGTTAACCTGTTGTGGATAGTCTTTTCTGTCATGATACATTGGTCTTTTTGTCTACGAAGAAAGTTAGGGAGTTCTCAAACCAAAAAGGTTGAAAATCACAAGTATTTAATAGTTCATACTACAGGTGATGTGGATCTTCATAACTGGTACAGAATCTGATTCGGGTAGTAGAAGCAGATGTTCTCTAAATCACATGGGAATTTAATAGGCAATACTTTTGAGCATCTTTCAAAAGTAGGTTGAAAGTATTTCAGTACTGGAACTTTGGCTGTAGGAAGGTTTACTTAAGCTGTTGGAAGGCTTACTTAAGCTGCAAATAGTTTCTTTAGCTGTAAGTTATTCCTTATGTCATTTTGTGTTATAACTACAACATCAAGTGTACTTGATGTATGTACTCGGTATACTTCTTCACATGGACCATTCACACGGTGCAATACGCAACAAAATATTAGGCCATGATCCATACCCAGTACACTAATTTCTGGAAAAGCATGACATTTGACATTGTCCTTTGTGGACTAGATAAACAGAGCTCTCTTTCGACTTGAAAAGAGATAACAAGTCACTAAAAACTCTTGGAAACCTGACAAAGCCATTAAGATGCCCAACTGCCTTGTTTGGGTGGCAAGCCCTGTGTTTTAAGCAGTCTAAATTACTGGCCATTTGTTCGAAACATCTCTGCGGTGTGAGCGGGGAAAATAGGTCATGCAAGAAAGAGTGTGTAACTGTCTGGCAAGCATACTTGCGAGGTCAGGTCATCCTTAATTTCTTTTCTCTCGCAAAAATGTTACACTTCTTTCTTTTTGGGGTTAGCCTGACAGACAGAAGCAGATTACTCCTTGATTATTTATAAGGCATTAATTTTAGATGAATATTGCTGAAGTAACTGACATCATAAGTAGTTTTAGCAGCCGGCAGCCAGCAGAAGAGCCAGTTTGCAGATCGGAATATGACAGTATTCACTTACACAATGTCCTGTCTAGGACAAAGTCTTAAGCGTGTGAAAGAAGAGCAGGGTTGAGGAGTGGAGGCGTATATATCACTGAGACTTTGTTTATTCTTCCGTGCGATATAACTGGGACTTCGGATGGTTGGAATGGTGGTGTCAATGTTATGAGTTCAATAACAGGACAATACCTGTGTCAAAATAGCAGCAATGGCAACACCTGTCTGCCAGAGTCTTAAACCTGGGAGGGGAAATCATCTCACAATTGTCTTACACTGCCCCAAAGTAGCTTCCGTGGAGAAAGAAGTGAATAGCCACTTACGTACATACACCTTGGGATAACCGAAGCGATGCCTCCCTCTCTGCATTGGCAACAGAGCAAACCTGTGGTGTGCTTGTGTGTCACAGAACACGGTGTTTCGTGGCTTACATTCATTTGGAATTAATTCTCCCTGGAAAAATCAGTATGAAAAAATCTGGTAACAAAACCAAAAAACCATTTTTTTAAACTTTTTTTTTTCCTACTTTGTGCCCTTTGCGCATTCCAGACACCGGGTTTTGAAATAGTTGGCTTACGCTACTGGTTTTCCTATTATGTTGTTTGCTCTTTTCAGAGGGATGTTGCTGAAAAGAAGATTATATAATCATGCAAATGAGATTGTATAATCCTGAGCAAACGGTCTGGGGGGGAGACGGCACACAGGGCAGGGGGGTGGACACAGGAAGGCACACAGAGGAGTGGGGCTTGGCTGGCTGCGGGGGCACTCACTCTGAAATCATGACCTGGGGGGTTGTGGTCCTCCTGTAAAACATGAAAGGTGCCATCAGACTAGTGAATTTTTCTGGATATTTTTAGAATTCATTGTCTTCATGCTGAGCTCTGCCAATAGTGTATATTTACAGTGCCTCAGCAGAGCGTCGTGACAGACAAACACATAGGAAAACTGCAAATCACTAACACGCACACTCTTCAGAGCTTGCGGAACAATGCTACAAATAACAAATAACAACAGGGAGAAAAGCTGACTTCCACAAAACTAACTGCTTACTGACACTCACTTACTCCTTTAGGTCCACAAATCAAAGTACTACATTTTATGCATCCCAAAAGTTAACACAAGAAAATCTCCCTTGAAATCTTGCCAGCTTTGTTGTACCTGTGACATGGTTTGTTGTTAGATGCAGATCGGTATCATATATTAGCACGTAAGAATTGTGATTTATGTCTTATTTCTTAATGGAGTCTTGTTTATGATGGTTCTTTTTTCTCCAAATTTTTAGGTCATTTCCAGTTGACACAGCAGAATGGGATAGAAACATACAGCGTAGTAAATGTGTGCGTGGGGAGAGTATCACTGGCCAGTGATATAAATTGCATACAACTAGAACAGTGCAAGCCATTAAAAGTTCTTGTGCTCTTATTCTCATCCTGTCTGTCTTATGTCTGATTCCTTGCCAGGGTTAACTGTTCCCAGCCAGGATATTTTAGCGTCTTTTATGAATAAAGACTAATATTAGGCACAGTTTGAAACTGTGAAATACCTAGTTACTGCGAGCTATAGATGTAAGTATTAGACAACAAACCACTGAGGTCAGGATGCTTGTTCTGTTTGTTTTCTTTCCAAAGTCATCGATTTGAACTTAGCTCAATAGAAGATACCATGGTGTCTGGAGATGTAACTTTCAGAGTGTTAAACTTAATTATTCTGTTGTGCCTGGATAGCATAAGCCTGTTCTTGAGGTTAAGTCAGAGTGCAGTTATTTCCCCAATACCAAGGCTCAGCTTCTTTAAATTCCCTTTCTCTTTTCAGGGGTTCTTAATGTTTTCCACTCCAGTGGATTTTGTAAGATCAGTCTGAACAAGAAAATTTGGAGGCAACAGTGGTCCTCAAGACTAGCTTTTATATTTATAACCCACATGAGCTTTGCTAGTCTCTTGACTTTGAGTCTAATTCCTCGACTAGCTTCTAAGCATCCCTTTTACTTTGCAGAACTGAATTATTTGTTTGCCATTTTTAGCAATGGTTGTTTCTGTTCCTGTCCATTTATTAGATAGCTAAGGAGAAAAGTATTGCAGACTACTGGATTTACGTTCCTTAACCCCTTAGCCAGAGGGACCAGTCACATCACAGATAGCTTACCCGACCACAAACATACAGCAGGTTTGTTAAGTCATCTATCTCGGAGACTGACAAACTCTGGACTGACAGAGAGCAGGGCAGTCAGCAAGCTACTGCTTGAGTTATCTTCTCCTCATGGACAAACGTATAAATCAAAATAAAAAGAATGTATACAAGTAAGAAAAAGTCTTTTTTAAAAGTCAATGTTTTTTAGATGGGAGAAGCTTTGAAATCCATATCCTGTGATTATCAATACAACAGGAAAGCAATAGAAACTTTCAGATGCTGTCACATTAGTAGAAACTGAGGTTTTTAAAAGCGTTTTCCAGCTATATCCACACCTCTGTGGCTTGCTGTTTAGAATGATTGCTCTATTTAAAGTCTGCACTACAGCAGAATCCTCTAGCTGTATTGCAGGCTGTAGTTCAGTTTAGTAACCACAGCTGTGCCACATACTGCACCAGCGGCGGCTGACGGGGGCAATCTGTTTGTGGCATATTGAGGGAGTCAAATTGTCTCTGGGGGCTGCTGCGCAGTGGCTTTTTTTCAGCTCCTTCCTTTAGGTACAGTATCGGTTTCTCCCAAAGGGTCTTGGGACTGCCAGTTCCCGTGCAAGGGAATGAGGTTAAGCCGTCAGAGACGTGGGGTGCCACGAGAGGTGGCACCCGTCCCTCCGCCTGATGCACTCGGGCCCAAAAAGCAGCGTCCTCATGTTCCTCCCCGCGGGTGCTGTGCTGGGGCCCGGCACATCTGGGCAGCAAGGCCAGTGGCTCGCTGACCTTCTGAAGGTGGAGTGGCCGCTGTGCAGGTTGTGCTTCTCTCCACACTGGAGTGTGAAAATAGCATCTGGCAGCAAAGCCTTTTCTTTTCCTTTTCCTCATTTTTCTTTTCCCTTTCATGGCTCAAAACACTCTTTACAAATTATAACAGTGTGTTCTCTGTTAATGCACCAAAACATTACAGCTTGTGATAGTGTTATTAAAGTGTTTTGGGCCATTACCATAGAATACAGCAGCATATTTATTTCATTAAGGGAACCAAATGGATCTAGCTGAATTTGGCAAAAGAACATGGCTGAAGTCCTATTTCGTCTCTGATGTTGATTTTACCATTAAACTCTGAACTTTGGAAAATTAGAAAATTCACGGTAGAACCACTAATAGGTGTGCTACGTTTTGTAGTAGGTTAAACTGTCCTTAAATATATCTTACTTTCTTCACCCTAGTTTTGCATTGGTATTTGTTCAATATTCTGATATTTACTTTAAAAATGTGGAGCTCATTGATGTTTAGGGAAAGCAATGTGTCGTATATGTACAGCTTACATTTAACTCCCTGTCCTGCAGCGTCACCGATAACCGCCTTGGAATATAGTTCCTTTTAGGCCAGTCAGCCCTACTCACCCCACTCCCGTTGTCACGGCAGCCTTACTTCTTGCTCTACACTTGTCTGATATACTGGTGGCGAAAGTAATTTGGTTGGTATATATCAATGTATGTTTGGGTAAGAATTTTAAAGAGGCCTGAAGGGATTTGGGAGCCCAGCAAAAATTAATTTCTTACGGTGACTTTGAAAATAGGATGTACAACATTCACACTTAATCCTTCCTCCTTTCCACAGCTGTTTTATTTTTCCTGTGATTAGCTTTGTGGAAAGGAAACAGTCATCAAAATTGTATCAGAATGTTTGACGGTGAGGTGGTGTTTATTCGGTAACTCCATTTTCATTGGGTACAGTGGTCGACAC
This sequence comes from Psophia crepitans, assembly GCA_013399095.1. Lineage (NCBI taxonomy): Eukaryota > Metazoa > Chordata > Aves > Gruiformes > Psophiidae > Psophia > Psophia crepitans. The sequence continues at coordinate 382,661 of VWZZ01001171.1, read as the reverse complement.
GAGTACTCAGCATTCCCTACCTCTGGTCCAAGCTGGCTGGCCAAGCTCACATTAGAGTGGTGGCCTATGTTTCAGTGCATAGTGCTTGCTTTCACTTTAAGTGAGAAAAAGAGAAAATGAGCATAATTTCCCAGCACTTGGTGTTGTGTACTAGCATGTCATATCCCATATCCTCGTGCAGTAGAATTTCATTATGGCAGAAGTGTGGGACTCTAACCAAATTGAACCCCAAGAGCAGTGTTGGGTACCTTGATTTTTATCATACTCTGTGAGCACGGGTATATCATAACCTGCGCTCAAACACAAAAAGTTAGAGGAGAAGAAGAGATTCTAAAATGAGCCATGGCCAACCCAGTTAAAACTCAGTGTTATGCTTAAAGTTAAGCATTTTCTTAAGTCTGTTTTTGTTGTTGTTTGGGGTTTTTTTGTGTTTTTTTTTTTTAATTGGTTCATTCAGATAACTTCATTGCACTTCACATTAATTGGTGCTCTTAATCAGGTCCTTAACGGATGTAGGATAGGTAGGTGCTTGTACGTCAAATGTTTCTTTCGTATCACACTGGGTGGCATTACAGGTTTGATTTCACTAAGAGGTATTGTTCACAATCAAGTGTAGAAAGGAATGAATGCTAAAAAAAACCCGAGGAAATGTTAGATTAAAAAAAAGCTGATTTGTCACTTTGCTCATTGACTATGAACTGAATAGACTTCTAACCCTTAAAATACTTTCTCCCTCCTTTTCCTTTTTATTGCCTGGAATCTTAAGAGCTTTATCATTTGCAGTCATAAAATGAAAATATACACCAAACCCTCAAAGGGCAAGTATGAAATTAAATTATATTTGGGCAGCTGTAACCTTTTAAAACGATCAGATTCCAGTTAATGTATTTCTTCCTGTTCCGAGTGCTGCCATGGTGTTTGATGGTGGGAAGCAGTCCAAAGGGCATTGGGAGATAATAAATTCACTGGAAATTTCACCCTGAGGCGAGCCTTGATACACCAAGGCTTCCATTTAGTGGGACTGACCTAAAAATCTTGTCACATCCAAAGGTCACTTAGGTTGGGGTTGGTGTGTCCCATCTATCTTTCCCTGGTGCAAAGAATGACAGCTGAGCTCATAAACAGCCATCAGAATATGGAAGACAAGCAGCGGGGAGAGGGAGGAGAGTGAGGAAGGATAATACCGCTGACAACTTCTTAGATTTCCTCTAGGCCAATGAGAATAGATACCATCTTTGGAGTTGCTTGTTTCTGCCACTGCAGAAATGGCAATTCAGTTTAAAGAGGTTACGGTTAACTGTGGAAGTCTAAAAGAAGTGATTCCCCCCGTATGCAAATGCCATGTAATCCTGCTAGTACACATCGTACTGTCCCTGAACATTTCATACTTGTTACCAGTCTTGTTAGTTAAGTATATACAATGCTTTACTTTCAGGGAGGGTCAAATGTCTAAAAAGCTGTCAGTGATGACACCGATAGGTGTCATCTCTAAAAACAGTGGTTCTAAGGGCAGCAACTAACGACACTAACTATAAACAGTACTGGAAGGTAAGATATTTTCATTCTTAGGAGAAAACCTGTGATGTATGTCCTCTAGGATGTTACTTATTCTAAGCTCATTAAAATCAGTATAATCCTCCTACACAGTACACTGAAGCAAAAGACCTTTCGGGATGATTGTTGTCTTCCAGTCATAGTTCTTTCTTCTGCAATGGGAAGCTCCAGTGGATCCTTCGTACGCTTGCAGTATATTAAATATTGGGGACAGGGCTTTGGGTTGCATAACAGAAGTATATTTGAAGGACAAAGATCTGTCTTATCATAATTGATCTTACTTAATTGGGGATGAGCCGTGCAGCATATGTCCGTTGTACCCTAATGGTGTGAATCTCCTTCTCAAAATTCCCTAAGAGAAGGATCAGAGAGGAAGTCTGTTGGTCACTGCTGGGATGCAGGTGGCAGAGATTCCATCTTTTACATCTTGTCTTAGTTGGAAAAAGAAATTGTAGTCCTTCTGAAATGTGGTAGCACCCCACTGTTGTAAGAAAGATACCATGTATTGTATGAGCATTTTTCTTGATTCTTTTTGGAACAGTAAATTGAAGAGAAAATTTAAAAAGAAATCCTTATGTAAAATCATTGTAACCTCAAACATCGGAGAAAAAAATCAGAATGAAACACCCGTGTTCAGAAATTTGCAAGATATTGAAGAAGTTAGCTATCTAACTCCTCCTGGGAATTTGCTGACATCTCTCCATGAATTTTAGTAAATCAGATCCCTCTGAAGAGAATTGTAAATTGTATATTCCTTTGCTTGTTAAAATGAAATGGAGTATAACTGTTATTGTCAGAAGCATTTCACACGTTTTTACAAACATACTATATTTGAGGCAAACACAGTAAAGAAGGGCAAGATTGGCCAGCTGTCAGTGTTTGTCTTCATTTTCCTTGGGTTCGCACTCTACTTTATGTTAACATGTATGTTCTCTACACAAATTCAAAGTAATTTGCAGGCAACTTTGAGGGAGTTATATACCCTTTCCCACGTGTTCTGTGCTGAAAATGTATGCCTTATCAGTTGTACAGCCAGCTTTGAGGAAGACAAAGTCACTTTCCATCTTACTTGTGTAACAAGACAAAAGGAAATGTGTATTTTTCACGAACTTCAGAGAGGACAGATATATTTCACTTAAAAAAATTTCAGCTGCTAACACGAAATTTTAAAAATAAATAGACTCGCCAAGTACAGACTAGCTAGTTATTTTCCTGGTTTGTACTCAGGATGGTGGGATGAGAATCATCTTTACTCATGGATGCTTAATGTGTAAAGTTACAGGTTTCATCCTAGTTTTTACAAAGGAAGCTGAGAGTGATTAGCTCAGACCTGATCAGGTGGATTCTCCACTTACCCCCACTTCATGTCACTTTTCTGCTGTGGTTCAGTTTCCTTTTTCATTTACCCAGGCAATTCCAGTTAGTAAGCAAGTAACAGGGGACAATAAAGTCAGAATGTTTCCATGATTGGCAGTGGGACATGGAGCCTTAAGGCCAACTGATGTCGTATTTCTCTAGTAGCTGGAATTTGTGAAAGACACGGAGTTGGAGTCAGTGCAGACAACTTTGTAATGCCAGATATGTGGAGCTTCCCTCTGTCAGTTGAGTTTTCCGTCCTTGGGAAGAGGAGATAACCCATTGTGCTGGGCAGTGCATTGCTCCTCTATGTTTTCATAGCCACATTCATTCCATTTCATGCCAAATTACTTTGGACAATCGGCAGTGGTCCTGAAGTATGTTAATGTTGTTAAATACATGACAGAAGGATAAATGGTGAGAATAAGGACTGTATTTAATGGTTAACGGTTGGACTTGATGATCGTAAAGGTCTATCCCAACTTAAACGATTCTATGATTTAATGCCTGCGATATTGCGAAGCGCTTTTATGTTACCTTAGATGCTCCTTTTATTGTAGTGAATGTGATCACTTTGACCAAAAGCCTGTATTATGCCATGATATTAACTGGAGAAGTTGAGAGAGATTTTACAGTTGCTGACTTTGGCAAAAACAAGATGTGTCCCTGCGTAATGGAGGACTGTACTGTTTCTTGCATTATTCATGCTTCCCACGCTGGAGTCACAAACATTGGGTAATGTTAATACTTGTCATGGAAAAATTTCATTGGCAGAAATGTTTAATATATTAGCGATAGATGGGAGGGCCCACAAGAGACCTTCCCTGTTCTGGATTGAAATGTGACATGTAATTAGCGATAAAGGAAGGCGCTGTATGGCGTGGATCATTGCTACATGGAGAGAGAAGTGAGGAGGATCCTGCTTGACATTCCCAGTCTCTCCCGAAATGGAGATATATTTACCAGTCGCTCACTGAAGAAGCAATGAGTACTGCTCACCCTCCCACTGTAATGAACAGCCAGTCTTGGAGCAGCATAAAAAGGGTCAATCAAATAGATCGTACATCATATGAGGAGGCAGATGTTAGAACATATTGTAATGGATTGCTGTGCGGTATGTGGAGATGGCTTGTGGAGTACAGGGATGGGGGGAGAGAAGCTATCAGCAATGTTTTCTGTCATGGTCACTGTAAATACCCAAATTTTTGAGGAAAACGTCTGAACACAGGAAATTTAAGCGTTAGCATCCTGATATATTAGACTTGTGGGTAGAATGAGGGAGAGAGAAAAGGAATGGAAGCATGAGTGCCTCTGTTATACTCCGTGTAATACGAATATGTCTAGGTATTATCTGTGCTCTGCCAAAGTCAGTGTTAGCCTTGGAACGTGTGAGTATTTTACCTGAAAAAAAAAAATTACAGAGCTTCAGACTATATTAAACACAGAACTGTTAAAATAGCTTCTATTTTAGCAGTGCCCCTAATTCACACCCACTCAAACACCTCCTCGCTCGTTAACCCCATCATCAGACCCAAGTAACTCAAGTGAAATGAGATGGCATTAGGAATGAGGTAATGAACAAAGATTTCTGGATAATGTTATTACTTCATGATAGCAGCTCTTGTTAGCATGACTGCAGTTAAAAGCTGCTCGGTGTTTCCATTGCAAACTCTTTGGTACTCCCACCCCTTCTACTTTACAGACAACTACGCAGCTAGAAGCAATTTAAAACTTTATTTTACATTAATTTTGGCTGTTGTTTTGAGTTTAATGTTTTGGTACTGCTTTCTAAAACATAAAAATTCTGGATTTTCCCTCTAATCCAAATTTCCAGATGAGCAATTGAAAATACGGATTAGCTCTTTTTATAACCCAGCCACATTATTAACAATTGAAAAATGTCTCCTAAGCATGCACAGTAATTTCAGTATTTAATGTTTTTGGACAAGCAGATCCACCTTTATGTTCTAAAAAATTCCATACTAAAAAATTGTGTGAAGGGGACAAGTTTCGAAAAGCACCATTTTCACTCAGGAATCTACAGTTCTTATGTCTTTTTTTAAAAATTTACTCAATGCCTCAAATTGTATAAATCAACTTTCATAAATAATCATGGATGGATAGGATGTACTAACAGATTATAGAGCTTGTTACTAGTTAAGTAGTGTTAATACAGTGCACATCACTGGTTGGCTATGTAGGATCCCTTAAGAGACGAGTTAGAGGCTACAGCCCTCTTCTCAATGAATGACATCCTTTTTGCCTGAAAAACAGGACTTTGGAGATAGGTATTCCTGCATTCACTCCCTCCAGATTTAAGCGCAAAGTACTGTAGAGTTAGGGAGAGAGAGGATGCTTCCATAGGGTAATCCAGGTAAACTGGAAAAGTGTGGGACTTAACAGCTTTCATCAGGATGGCAGTGGAGAAGTATGGAGAGGCTTGCATTTCTTTTGGTCAATTTGATACCAAGAAGCAGAAAGCTCACACTTGATAGGGGAACATGAGGCTCCAGCAGTTCCTTGTTACCCATATGGATTGGTAAAACGAGAAGCAGCCGTCTTATTCCTCTGAGCTGAATGTAAAGTTCCAAAGTTGATCATACAAGCTCTTCTCATGCTTGAGTGATGCATAGCATGTGACGAACATAAAGGTTAAAGATGTAATTCCCTTTGACCTTCAATCATGTTATTGTACATACAGCTTCTTAAACCTGGAGTACGGCATGTGCCAAAAGAGGCTTATTGGCATGAGTTTCAGGCTAGATTTAAGGCTTTTCATGCGTGGGCTGAAGTCTGGCCATGCCACGTCATCGGACAGTTGCGTTTGCGGTTTCATTGTAGTGAGAGTCAGAAACTGCATCCTGAGGGATTTCAGATGTTTTCAGAGACCACTGTTGGGGGAACAGAGTCTCTAAGAATTAAGAATTAAACTTCTGTACGTGTCCTAATGGAATATGCAAAGTGTCACTCTTCCCATTACATCAGTGTAAGCATGGAAATAATGAGATGAACCAGAAAACAACTTCTTATGTTATTTCCTGAGAAGTTTGCCAAAGCTTCACAGAGGTTTCAGGCTCTCTGGAGTTTTATGGGCTCCATTGGAGGGGGAGTTTTACAGACCACACCTATTTTTATCGTAAAATCAAAGAGTAAAAGATTGAACATCTATTGAGTTGTTTCTACTATTTCATTTTGTTAAAAGGGAACTTCTATGTAACTGTAGCAAACTCCAAAGTAATGAAATAGTGCTTTTCTACTCTCTCAGCTCTCCTCAGCAATTTTATTAACAAACAATGGCACTCTCCTTCACACACTCTTTGTACTCTGTCACCTCCTAACCTCCAGCATCCCAGTTCAAGAAACACGCATTTGTTTTTCTAAGCATCTAAGCTATCCAGCTTACAGCAATGGGGCTAGTTTGAAGTTAGGCACTTCTGTGAGTTTAAAGTGGATAGCGCTCACTGTTGAGAATATTAGGAGGAATCTGACCGGAGCGAAACTCAGCTGATTTCTGGTTTGAAACAAAGTCAAATTTGCTCTGATTCAGTGAGGCTCAAAATGTTCTTGATCAAAGTTAGGTCGATATCTGTGTGCTTGGTTGGAATTAGTTTCCCTACAGGTCTAGTAAGTTTGACTGACCTTTTCTGCAAGCCTTGTCTTCAGTAATAACCTAGAACACAAATAAGCTGTTTTAGAAAAACAGTGGAGTCTGTGTGGGTTAAAGCCGAAGGAAAAGTATGTACAGGTTGGAGCTTTCCACAGTTCCTGTCGCAGTGTGCTGCTGGGAAGGTGAACTGGTGCCCAGTATTGATACCATGACTTCACAGTGGGATCCCATAGGAGGAGGCAGGACTTGCCAGCTTTCTGGAGGACTTTGGTAACGAGCATGTAAGGCAACGAATATGAACAAAAATTACATTCAAGGTAACCAGATTCCTGTTGAACTCTAGTAGGACTTATTTGAAAGTTCTCTGCAGTATAGAAACTCTTAAACTGGACAGCTAGCACCGCAGGAGTGACCTTCTCCCCCAAAATAATCACCTTACTCTACTTTCTCCACCTCCGCAAAGAAAAGAAAATAAAATAACTGCTGCAGCTGAATAAAGAGGCTGTGTTACATCCCATTAGTGTTCCCTCCTAAGGAAAAAGGGAAGGGGAAAAATTTCTTCAGAACTATTCTAGGAATCAATTTGTTGTAGTTTAGCTCTCGGAATAAGTATGGTTTTTTTCTGCAGCTCAGATGGTCTATCCATCACCAGTCCCTCCCTTTCAATATTCTTTTTCTACCCGTACTTCCTCCTTTATGTGTTCTTTTCAGGGAGGCTTGGCACAAGGGCAGCAGCTCAAATGCAGTCCTTAGTTCCCCTTTAAGGCACAAACGTCACATTCTTTCGTCTCAACGCAAACTGGAAGCGAGTAGCTGTGGCGCACTGAGCCTGTGAAAGTGAGCTCTGTTGAAAATTGCTGATGATGGACTAAGAGTTCGTTGCTCTCTGTCTCCTGTGTCTTTATCCAGACCCTTTGACCACATAATACAACTCAGTTCAAAGAGCAAATGAAGCTTTTCAATGAGCTGAGTAGATGTCACTGAGCTCCTGTACACGTCAGATAACTGAGGAACAATGTTAATTTATACTTCCAAGGACAGCAGATACAATTGAATGATCCTCCAGATTCAGAAATATTGTTAATGTCAAGAGGGAAATGGAATAGAAAGAATATGTTTCTCATTTCACTGTTTAATATCGCAATTAATAAATGAAGATAACCACCATGGGGGAACTTCAGGAAATACACTGGGAAAAATATCCAGGTGAAATTTTTTCAACTTATTTGTTACTGAGTTTATTTTTTGTCCCCTCCCACACACCGTCATTTGGTTGTACGACGCTGTTGCTTCTGGTAGGGGATTATCATCCTTCTGCTACCTTTAGGGGGGGATTTCAGTATTTTAGGACTCTGTTCTTATGACAGCTTGTCACAAAAGAGTTTCTAGAGCAGGCTGAGTGCTGTGGTCCACATGTACTGCAAAATACCCGTTTCATTACTTTATTCCTGAAGAAGAGAAGGGACAAGTTACTGAGGAATCTTACAATCATCAAGATACAAGAACCTGATACCGTATCAGCATTCAAGTGAGTAAATCTGCATTCTCAAAATAGGAAATGCCATTGACCTTAATCTTTCTGCCATGAGCTCTGCACTTCAGGAGAAACAGAGTATTCAGATTTGAAGTAATTAATTCAGTATCAGTCCTAAAGCAGCCACAGAGTTTTCCTGACTTAATTCCCTGTTGAATACAACAACTTAAAATGCAAACAGAAAATCTATAAATAAAAACTGGAGAAGGAGTCGCTTAAGGAAATGTGTATAAAATAGTGAAATGCCTTAATTATAGTTCAGCAATATGAAATATATAGAACCTTATTTACAGTAATTCTGCTGGTAGTATTTGCTTATTAAATGCTGTAGCCACTTAATGGATAACAATGAATTATTATATGCAGTACCAGTTAAGTAAAGCAATGTAATATGAAATAAGTGTTTTGTCATATGGCCACTCATAGAATTTTGTTCTCTCAAATGGGAAAATATAGTTACTGGAGTCTGGTGCTCTCAGCTAGTTGCCAAAAATTTGGATATATCAAAAAATAAGCTCTTGGGAAATGTACCTGAGGTAAACAAATAGGTAGTAATGAGATTTTTCCTACAAGAGTATGATGTCTGGGCCACTCGAGCTTCTGATTTGAAAAAGCTGTACTGGGACAGAAGTTTTCATGTGGAACCTTCATACAAACACTGAATTACAGAATGGTCAGCTCTATTCTTCATTACAGAAGAGTCAGTGATAAAGGAAATGAAGTTTACAAAACAAATACCCCTTCTTCTTAAGTTAACATCCCTGTTTGTTGGTATTCTACATTGCTACCGCCCATCTTACTGTATGCTCCTTAAGGAGTATGCTGTCAAAAGTGTGGTCTTACTGTAAAGAAATTATTTCATCTTTTCTTCTAACAAAAGAAGTTCTGTGGGCATAAAAATAAATAATAGAAACAACCGCAAGAATACATTGTAGTTTGGTGCTGCACAACAAGCTATAGGAAAAAATTGTTGCCAGATTATATATATTTTTTAAATATGTACAATATTAATTACTTTCCTTGAAGGGGACACTGTTCATCTGCAACATTTCATCCAACAAGCTTTTTCCAGAAGACATTATCAAGTTTCCTCTCCAGTATGCATTCCATATAGTCACTCTATTTCAATTACTGTCATATGGTGTGAACATGGTATGTATGAATATGTAGGCCACTTGGGCAGTTTTCCAGTTACAAACTCTTCATTTGTAAAGAGCAGGCAATCTTAAACACACAGTTTACAATGATATTTTGTCACAGAAACTAACAGATCTTATTAGCCTCTGATAGGAAGTGTCTATTGATAAGTTCCTACAGTTACATCCTGTAGAGGGATTGTCTTCTTGTTGAGGCATGGGACAAAGGAGCCATGAGGTCTAGGCTCTAATCAGGACTTTCCTACAGTCTTCCTGTGTCACCAGGAACAGACAGTTGATGTCACGGGTGCTGATTCTCACCTTGCTAATATTTGAATGGCATTGAGCCATCGACAGAATTAAAGACTGCTTTTCAGGGAAAACTAGATTTCTTAACATTTGTAGAGTGTTATGGTTAGTGTCTCTTCCATAGAAGCTACTTAAATACAAATATAGCTGTACTTCAGCTAAAATGATTGTCCTATCCATCGAAACTACATTAGCTTCTGACAAAACTCAGAGCTACCATAAATTGTACCTACATTTTTTACTTTATCCACTGTTTTACAAGCAAAGCAAACATTTTATTTTATTTTTTTTAATGTACTGCAGTGATGATAGAAGTCTTTATTACTTCAAATGCAGACTTAAAGCTCATTCAGTTTTTCAGTAACCTGGACTCCAGCCTTATTTCTGGATGCCGAGGATCCCCAGTTGGTCATACGATGGAAGTTCCAAATGAGAAAAGAACTAGTGCATTCAGGCCGGCACGGGCAAAGCAGTCCTGTTGACTACAGTGAGATTATTCTCTGGAATAAGGGCTGTGGCCCTGGAACCCTAGAGATCAGCTACCAGAATCATATTTTATGGAGACTTGTGGTTACTGATTCTAAAAGTGGTGTTTTTCTAATATGAGAGAGATGGTGGTTACAAGGCTGTGCCTGTAACTTGCATGCAAGGAGTGTATAAATGAAGCCTTGTTCTGTTTGTGAATGCTTTACAGTTTTTCTAATGAGAACTTGTTTTTCTTAATGTTTCTTTCTAAGTCTCAGGTTTTTTAAGGCTGGAGAGACTATTAGATTGTCTAGTCTGACAAAACAAGATGTAAAATATCATTGGGCATAATAAACTGTGTTTACAATTCTTCTTTCAGACACAGTTCTGATCTTGACTGGAACGTCAAGAATCAAAACCCACCATTTCTCTAGGCAGTTCCTCGAAGTGTTACCAATCATCTCTGATTTAAAGCAGCATATTGCTAATCTATTAATTTGCCCAATCCTAACTTTCAAATATTTATTATTGTTCCTTGATGGATGATTTACTTACCTATCTTCCTCCCTTAGGCTAAATGCAGAGCAGAGCTAGTATGGGAGTTGTCAAAGGAAGTTAGCTGGTTTCTGTGGCCACAGGAAAGAACAGTGTAGCTTTTCAACATTTAGTGTATCCTCTCTAGTCTCTGTGTGGTCCACAATTTTGGGGCAAATTGATCCAGCTTGCTTTTACTTGATGCATAAAGAAAGCGCTAGTTCAGGCAAGGTCCCCTGCCAGAAAGAGGGACACATGAGCACCTCAGCACTGGGAACCAGGGGAATTCCCTTTAGGAGATGGATGTGATAAAGACATACAGTGGGTAGATCAGTCATCATTAATGCAACTCTGTTCAGAATTCTGAAGAGCAAAATAAAATAAAACCAAAATAAACCAAAACATTCTAAGTGACTTTCAGGATCTTGAGGTATATTGTTCTTATCCAAAACTAGCTCAAAGTGAAACCTAGAAAGCTCAGGCACTGAAGGTGAATAAAATTCAGCTTTCAGTGGGTTCTTTGGGCAAGGTTTTAAAGGAGCTTACTGAATTTGTGAAGCTTTGTTTTCTGAAATCTCCCAGTTGGTGCAAACAAATGGCACTTTGAAGCCTTTGCTAAAGTCCTGAATGTACAAATTAGAGTGTCCCTTTGAAATGTTTGACTAACAATCTGAAGGAAACTCAGACACAGAGAAGATGAAAATCTGGCATTTGTACCTTTCAGATATATAATGAACAGCTAAATGAAGAACTTTTTTCATAGGAGATCTAGGAAGCATTGCTACCAATCACTGATGGAGGAGCTTTAATTCTGATTTCTAGAGTTACCTTTTGTTCTATGTTTTCACTACTTTTAAAAACTTGTCTTGCAGCAGGATGTATGTCAGATGTTTAAGTGAATTCTTTCTTCTTTCTAATTCCTTGTGACCCTTTTAAAATTAAAAACGCCACCTGAACAGATCCAAAATTAATTCTTTCTGACATAATTAAACACGTTGCATGCCTTATAGAAGCATAAAATTTGAGGTAAAGAAAATGAAATTCATGTATTCTGAATGAGAGAATTTCAATTTATACCATTTTTTCCCTCAGATTATGCAAAAATCAAAGAACAGGGCCATTCATGTGTATATTTTTAATGATGGGTCTCAGAATGACAAAGAAACTGAAGTGTTGGATCAGTCAAGAGTTCAAACATTTAAGCACAGTGGTTTGTAAATTCATTGCTGTGGTAACTCCACTGAAAAACTGGTTTATATCAGGAACAAATTTATTGCAGTAACTGATTCGGTTTCCAGTACCACCTGTCTCTATCTCTTCTTTTTTTTTTTTTTAATAACAGCTCTTCATCTCTACTGTTCACTAATAAAAATATTTTAATAAGAGATAATACTGTAATCCAAATGCCTATAGGTGCTTGAATCAACTATCTCTGCCTATGTAATTGCTAACACTTTGTTCAACCCTTTTTAAAATTGCTATTAAATCTCATTCTCATTTTCTGTATTAATAGAACAAGAATTCATTTTTAGTGTACCCTCAAAGCAGTAATGAGCATTGTTAACATGTAACAACAATGCCCAAGGGGAAAGTTTTCAAAGCCAGTCTAACCTTAAGGCTTTGCTATTGATGTACTACAGAGTCATCAAGCCAAGAGCTGTTAGAGCTAGTCCATTTGGAGAGTTCAACTGAATATTTCTGCTTAATATATTGGAAGAATTGTAAATGGTTTAGGTGGTGACCTAGGGAGAAGGGCGAATTTTTGTTTAATAGCTTAAGAACAGAGGAGCAACATGAAAAAAAATAACTATACCTCCTGCTCATTTTAAAGTGTATCACATTGTGCTTTTGTTCTGATGATTTTGCATCCATACAGATTTTCACAAGAGGTTAATGAGAAAGCATTAACAAGGTATGCAATATTGCACATGGGCAGGGGAGCTGAAACATAGTTATTTAGTTATAAACAAACAATAGATGTTACTTTTTAATTGCTTTTTCAGAAGCCCAATTCTGCCTTCTTGAAGAAGTATTATCTGTCTTACTGAATGGTGAATATTATCCTTATTTTATTTTATCCTTATTTATATTATCTTTATTTTATTTATTACGTATAGCAAAAATAAACTTGTCTAAAGCAGTAGTGCTTCACTGATTTCAGCTGTATGCCTTGGTCGCAATAAACCAGTCAAGACCAGTCAGATTGAAAGTCTTGTATGAGTTGTAGAGCACCAAAATGACCTCCTTGAGTGCTGGAATTTGAGACTGAGCCTTTAAGTTAGCTGAAGGCAGCAGAAATGGCTTCAGGAGTTGCTGTTTCAGGTACAAATTAAGAGGCTCAAAAACAGCGTATTACAGCAGCGATACAAAATAACATCGTTTTCATTGCACTTTCTGAGGTCTTGGTTTCATTACTGTGAAAAGTATAAGGGTGCATTTTAGATGATGGTTGAATGTTTCAACAGAGACCCATTCATATACTGTTCCAAAATCTGAAACTCTGTTGGGGAGACAGGAGTAGAAACGTTCTTTTGTCGGAGTTCAGTTTGTCTATGAAATGAAGGCATAAATTGTTGTCATTTAGCTGTCTTGATTCACAGCACTTTGTCACACCTTTGCCTTTTCCTTGGGTGTGAGCTATAGGTCTTTATGTCCTAAAACAATTAAATATGAACAGACCAGTTCAATAGTGCCAAAGCTCAGAAATACTGACAGTCTAAGAAATGTGTTGCATGTTGTACATTTCTGTCCATTTTTGGAAATGGGGGGGGGGATACAGGAGCAATCTTACTGGTGAAATAGGATTCAGACCTTTGCAATTTCACAAGCTACATGCTTTTCAGTTAAAAGCTGGGCTTGATGTTGCTTTTTAGTAGAATAGTTGGTTTGTGTTGCAGGAAGGGACTTTTTAAGAGGGTACTCTAACAAGGCACCTCTTATAAGACTTTATTTAATGTTTGTTTTTAATTCTCAAAATTAATTAAATAGAGGTGAGATGTTGAATCTGATAGCAGGAGGACAGAAGTTTGTACAAAGCATGAATGAAGGCTTTATAGGTTTTCTTCCATCCCTCATTCCAGACTATTCCACAGTATACCGTGTGCTTCATGCTCTTGAACTGTATCTGTCCCTAAACTGGGAATAAGGCCTGTATTTGAAATTCCATATATTCTATTAATCGCTTAAAAACACAGCTTTTTCCTGGGCTGTTGCACAGGAGAATTCCTTCCCCGTAATTACTATTTAGCCATCGTCTTCTTTGCATGCATTGTCAAAAAGGTGGTTGATGACAATACTGTAAGGAGGAGCCATTTCTCAGTGGCCACTGAGCAGGTGTAAGATGGTACAGATTCTGGGACAGGATGCTGTGCATGTCTTTCATGTAGTTTAGTTTCTTGTGATTCACTCTTTGGATCTCAACAGAAGGTTGAGACCTGTGTTGGAGGTAGAGATTTCCCGCTCTTTTCAGGGTAAGGATTGTGTTTGAAAAGTCTTCCCCACAAGCTCACAGAAATCCGCAGGAGGCTCAGTCCTTCACAGGCAGGTCCCTGTGTGACCTGCCAACGTTCTCCGGTTGGTTCACAACTGCTAAGTGTCCAAACTGACATTGTTATTTTTACCCTTGCTCGTGAATTAGACATATTCTCTGATATCTAATCTATAGATTAGCAGGAAGCTTGAACCTTTCCTGCTCAATGGCTGTTTGACTTTCTTTTGTCTTTTTCCCATAGTTGCTTCAATTTGTTTTGTCATTTTTTTTCAATAGGGAGCAAAAGAGAAGGAAAAGCTTTCCCTAGCTCTGCTCTGTCACCACCAGAGTCCGATTATGTTTGAGCTGATCCCTAGCCATGTATCCTATTTCTTAAACAACCGTTGCCCTTCTGATATATTAATTCATACATAAAGCGGGCTTGGTTTTCCGTGAACTGCCTGCTGCAGTTCTTCTCTGGTTCACACAGACCCTTGCTCCTTTCTCCCTGCTGGATTTAGTCGTCTTTTGAAAGAATGAATGGATATGAACTTCAACTGATAAATACATCCATTTGAATCTGTGACTGATTTGTGGCTGGATTGTTTTTGATGACTTTTATCTGCCGTTGATTTGCATCTATTTGGCTCAGACTCGCTGGGGGTAACACATAGAATAAATGAATAAATAAATTTGAGGAAGAGGCAAGGAGAGAACGGATGAATGAATGGATGATAGGGAAGGAGAAGGAGACTAAACAGAAGGCGATGGATAAACGGTGATTAAGAAGTACGGAAAAGTAAGGAACAAGCAGTGATCAAAGTAGAGAAAAGAAATAAAAAGGATTCAAAACTGAAAAGAATCAAAAGTCGGAAAAGAATAGAAAGAGTGGGAAAGAAATAAGTAAGACCTTGGTGCCTGATTACACCTAGAAGAGCAGAAATGAGTTAATTTTAATTATGTGAAAAGCCTAGGATTATACCCGAGTGAAGGGAAGAGTTTGTATGGAAAACCAGGGGACAATGTCCAGGGTTGTCCAAGGCTCAGAGCAGTAAATCTTGCCCATTTCATCAAGTTAAGTGTTTGTTACAGGGCTTACGTACTCAGAACTCCCATTAGCAGCGTGTCTCTACCTTTTGCACAGCTCCATGTGGAATATTCCTGTAATGAATCCTCATTTTTCTCTTTTCAGACTTGCTGGCTTGGTTTAGCATTTCTTTGTGCCTTCCAATCTGACATTTTTTCTTTTATCAGCGTGTACAATTAACCAAATAACAATAGCAAAACAACTAAGCACCACTGACAAGATTTTCTTCGACTGGTCGTGTTGAAGCCCCCTTGTTTTTTCACGTCCACTGCCATGTTCCTGCATGTTATCCCTTGTCACGCGGCATCTCAGGAGCTCTGTTAGCACCGGCAGGAAGAGAACACTATCGCTCCGTGTTGCACATGACACACGTGCTGCACAGCACAAATAATACATAGCATGAGTCTTTGATACCGTGACCGAGGAGGGAAAGCCTTTGTTACTACGTTACCTGCTCTCTCAGGCATCTGACTTGTATTTGGCTTCACCTGAATTCCTCTCTATTCACAAGGCAGCAACAATTGCTGCTTCTCCTGCCCGTAATGTTTATTTTCTCCACTTTTTATTTGGAGGTCAAGGGAGCTTCCGGCAATGCCAGTTTGCCTGTTTTCTCTCTGCTTTTGACCTCTGCCCATTAAACTCTTACTGTAGGGCTTAACTTTCAACAGATGACTGTGATTATAAGTATTCACATGCTAATAATCAAATACGTGTTTAAAGTGCTTTACTGGCTTAGTTTTGGTGAGAAAAACATTGCCATTGTGTATTTGGTTTGCATCTGTCATGGAAAGCGTTCTTAGACTTGATGGGAGGTTATAGGTGTGAGGGACAATACATTCCCATCGATATGTATATATTTGTATTGACTGTAGCAGTTGCCCAGGATCCAGCTGAGAGTGGACTCTCACAATAAGTGCTAAACAAAGTTTTGATACTCCCTGTCCCAAACACCTTGCAGCCTGTGCAAACAAGACAAACACAGCAAGTAAATTAAAGAAACGTAAAATTGTGTCAGAGAGGCCGTGGTAGCAAATGTGATGTGAATTTCACAGGGGTCAATGCATATTATTGTCGGAGATGCTGTTACGGCTAAGTCATCTAAAGAAAGGAAGGATTGCCCAGTGGCTCAGGCAATCATGAAGATTAGCTTTTGTTCGTTGTTTTGAATCCCTGGACACACAGGGAAGCTAAGACATTTCTCATGGTGATGTCTGTCATTCCTCCCCTTGAGGAATGAGTCATAGAAGTTGAGATGACAGTTCTTGTCTTGAAATATACCAGTGTGCTAAATAAAAATACCCATCAGAAGGAAAATACATCATCTGAAGTAGAAGTTTTGGGAAACTTATTTATTGATGATGTCTCTTTTCTCTCTCTCTCCCCACCCCCCACCCCCGTTTTCCTTGCATGTTTGTGGGGTTTTATGTTTGTTTTTACAGCAGTTGTATGCTGCCCAACTTGCTGCGATGCAAGTGTCTCCGGGAGGCAAGATACCTGGCATACCCCCGGGTAACCTTGGTGCTGCTGTATCCCCTACCAGCATCCACACAGACAAGAGCACAAACAGCCCTCCACCCAAAAGCAAGGTACTGTACCGTGCCCTGCAGCGTTGCGTTTCTGGTAATGTGGGTACCTGCATGTATTTTTTTTTCGGAAGGATATCTGTGTGCCTTTCAATTGCAGGCAGCTTTGTTCTCAGGATGGCTTCCTAAAATAGGAGAGTACTCACAGTGCCATTTTGCCAGTGGGAGGACCCCAGCACAGTAACACCGAACGACCATTTGTACACGTGTCATTTACAGACACCACCTCAGCTGAGATCCCCTGGTTTCCCTTGCAGTGTCCTAGCGATCACACTGCTGTTTCTGCCATCTTCAGTAACAGGTAGCAGGCTGAGGTGCCCAGCTCCTGTTCCAGCTCAGAGCTGTCATTTCTTTTCAGAACACTAAACCGGAGTCAGGTTAGCAATGTGTCAATGAAAGATGGGGCATCTCATCCGTGGCCAGATCCTGTCTCCCAGGGTTCAGTGGGAGTTTGTGGAGGAACAAGTCTCCAAAGCAATATCGGTTTTGTCATACAATAGGGCTGGAATCTGTCCATCAGGCAATGGACTCTAGTAAATAATCTTGGTCATAGCTGGGCAATTAGATGACCTAAGCATATGCCACAGCTGAGCAAAAGTAACGAGTGAAAATTGAATGGCACATCTTCAGTGCTGCAAAACAACTAGGAAGAATTCAGCCAAGGAATGCGGGGAAAGAACAGTCCCATTTAGGTGACAGAAAGAGCTATACAAAAATGTGTCCTTTCTTTTTTTTAGTGTCCTCTAGCATGCTGTCCATGTCCTTTATCATGTCAGAAAAGATTCCTTGAATTGACAGTAGTGTCTTGTTTGTACCCTAACAGTAAAGCAGCACAGATTAAAAATAACCAGACAAATAAATAATACCATTGTCAGCTCAGTGAGATACATATTCAAAGAACAAAATAGATGGTGTGGAACCAGTGGCTGTTGTGTTAATGAATCAAACTCTGGGTCTATGTTTTCTTTCTTCTCCCCTCAGTGCAGACTTTCTGACTTCCCAAAGTTTATCCTTGGTTTGGTCTCTTCTTTTATATATTACAGAGTGAGGAATCACAAAGCCTTGCAGTGCTCAATGATAGGGTGTTTTTCTTTCCAAAAAGTCATGTCTATGGTTAACAAGAGATTTTTGTGCATTTTACAAGGGGTTTTTGTGTGTGGCTAGCAGCTTGCTAGATCCACTACGCTTAAAATCCTGGTGTTGTTTTTGGATCTCTTGTGCACAAGCAGAATGTCTGATGAGATCTAAGGGGGCACAGTATTTATTTTGTGGCAATTGTGGAATTAGAAGGCCTGCCATATCTACCGGTAACATCAAGCGTAACCGTCTTACTGGCAGCTGTCAAGATCAGCTCTGTTCTCGCTTGTGTTTTACTGCTTTTTCATATTTGTAGGTGTTCCAGTGCCTTTGGCTTGCAGTTCTGTAGGACACAAACAAAACTTATTTGCAAATAGCAAAAAAAAAAAAAAAAGTGGGCCACAAGGAAAGGAAGGGGGCTCCAAAAGGCTGTAAAACTGTGCAGCATGAGCCCTGTGATGCATGCTGTTTTCAATCTGCTGTGTGCCAGTTGGAGGCTCAGAGAGAGAGCTCGAGAAAGAGAAAGGATAATGCTGAGAAATGATAGAGTGGCTGTGACCTCCAAGCTCAGCCTGGAAATCCAAGACATTGATTTCACTTAGCATTCCTGCTGAGAAATCCGGCGGAGTTCAGTTGTAATAAAAGAACAAGATTCTGTTCTAATGGTAATGGCGTATGACAGACATATCACTTTGTCTGTCCTCAGCACCAGAGAGAGGGGAATTGGAGAAAGGTCACCTGACCTGCCTGTGGTGTTGTGCGAATGCTATACTGAGCTTTGAACTCCAGCCTGGAAGCACAATTATTTATAATACTAAATGATAAAGAAACCTTTATAGAGCCTACAGTAATTAGAATAAAGCTTATACAATAGTGCAGTGGCCTGGCTCAGAAAACGCGCTGGCAAATCCGTCACAGTGGCAGAAACTGAAGCTTCTGCGTTGAAACTAAACACCTTCATTTGTGTCTGTGTGGACCTTCCTTTGCTTTTTCAAAGCATGCTTGTGTTCAGCAGCTCCTAAACGTCATTGTGTTTGCTGATTTTTAATTTTATTTTTAATTTAATTTTTTTAGCTGTTGGGGAGTATCTGAGTTTCACTGCCATTTTTTAATATTTGTTTTTAATCCCCAGCAGCAACTTGGTTCATGAAGGTAGTTCACGGTGGTCTTTCTCACTGTTTCTGTATGTCAGACCTCCACAGATCAACGGTTAATGCCTTAGACAAGCTTTCAGTAGATGCTGTTTGCTGAATCTCTATTTTCAGCCCACAGTTTACACTGGCGCAGCTTTGGTAATACGCTCAAGTGTTTGGAGACAAGGAGACAGCCTTACCTGAGAGTGTGTCAAGCTACTGGCAAACATCTAGGTCACTTCTGAAAAGCTGTGTTTTTTTCCCTCTTGTATATTGTTAAAGTTAGTGTGCTGCTCTTTGCAAGGATTCTTCAAAGTCGGCCTCAGCAGCAGATGGAACAACTGTTGGCTCTAGAAATGCTGAGAAGCATCAGGGGGAGTTTGCCAAGGATCATCCTTTAAATCTAGTAAGACTTGAACACATCCCTGAAACTCCTCTAAGACCTTGGCAACTCTCATTTTGGCAAATCTTTTATCAGTGGCCCTCACCAGTGTTTGAACACTGCGCTGGGCAGACTGTCCTGGCATCTTCTGTTGCCTTGCTCGCCTTTCAACAGATGTGACCTGGAATAGTCAAATTTACTTCCTAGGTTTCTGTACTGTAACTTTTAGGAAGCCATGAAGCAGAGATGCCATTATGCTGTGCTGCACACATTCTGTCAAGTTTTGGTTAGGAAACTGAGCTGGTGTCGTACATTCTTCCAAGAAGAAATCTGTGCCAGAAAAATTGATTTAAGAAACAGAGCTAGTGGAGCCTGTCCAAAAGAAAACGCGTGTGTCTTGCGGAAATGGATTTTAACACAGCTTCTTCTTGAGCAGTTTTAAAAACAGCCGGTATGCTAATCATACCATTCAAATTTACCAAGGCCTCCTCCACAACCCATTTAAAAGGCAACTTTGAAGTTTGCCAAATTGTGCTGGATTTCCAAAGTCTGTCTTAAGCACATTTTGCCTTTGATCGTGTAAATGCTTGCACGCTGCTCTGTTGGGTGTTCAAGGTGGTTACACGCTCCCAAGTAAGTAGGAGAGGTGCAGGTGCAGATAAGGACTAGGCAGAATAACCTACCAGTCCATCTTGTGATGAACTTCAAGCCTCTTGCTTGTACAGGGCCATGCAGGAGATTAAAAAAAAAAGCATTTTTGTAGAGAATGTGTTTATCTGAACAGTGACCTTCACCATTGTACCGGGATTCTCACCTGATAGCTACAGTCTTCACTGACTTCCGATGAGGTGCGTTATACTCTCGACTAAGGACAGCAACATCACCCTCACTTGTAAACAGCTAGGGCCCTGTTCATTCCTGCCTTTGTTCCTTGCTTTTTATGTTGCCCGTATAAATATAGCATCTAGTGCCTGCGTGGTGCAATATCCTAGCCCCTTCCATGTAACCTTTAAAGTACAGTAATTCTGGAGTGAATTTTCACTGTAGCTTGTAAATGTAGCTAAATGATTCCGCGTATTTAATGGAGCACAGTGCATTGTCTGTGGCATCTGCTGAAAAACAGGAGCAATTCAGTGTGAAATGTGACAGGAGAGAATTCCTGGGAACTTTTCTTTTAACCTTGTTATGACCTCAGCCCTAACCTTACTCACAGTTGTGTCTCCATCAATGGCAACAGCACACAGATTGTCCAAATCAATTTTTTTGTTCTTTTCAAATACTTCTGGCAATGATGTTACTATTTGCTCAGAGGTAGCACCTGGGAGTTGTGACAAGGAAAGGAAATGTGTTTCAGACAAGCCAGAAACAGCAGTACGCAGTTAGATATACACAATCAGATTCTCCTCAACTGCAATATCCAGACAAATATCAGTGTGAATCCTTAACCGAAGATGGTACCTTATTTTCACATTATCTGATCCTCTGATCACCAAAATAAACATTGGATTGAAAATTTTTCATGTCGCCTGTAGTCAGGAATAGAATCACCTTTGAAAGATTTAGAGCTTCCCTCACTGCCACAGCACAGGTTGACCTGAAAATGGCCAGAGACTGTCCAGGGGGACTTCTTCCGTTTTTGAGGAATATCTGCTGATGATGCCACAGTTGCATCCACATGCACCAGCTTTGTCTTGCATCCTCTTTTTAGTATACAAAGGATAGAAAGGGACCAGCAGTGTGCCTGCTCCATTCTCACCCAGGCAAGGTAAGCCTGGATACAAAACTACAACTGAGTCACTGTTGACTTTCTTACCAACTACACCTGATAACAGGGACGAATAAATAACAAGAGTCTTTGGAAATGGGCATTTTAATTCAGACGCAACACAGGCTATGTTATTAGGAAAAAGAAGTAAACTATTTACTGTGGGAAGCTAGTTGGGGATTTTCCTGTCCCAGTCAAAACTGGT
The DNA here is from genome assembly GCA_013399095.1 of Psophia crepitans. Lineage (NCBI taxonomy): Eukaryota > Metazoa > Chordata > Aves > Gruiformes > Psophiidae > Psophia > Psophia crepitans. The sequence continues at coordinate 361,465 of VWZZ01001171.1, read as the reverse complement.
GATGGGACTATACTTCCCAGTTTCAGTGGGATAGCTTTCTTGACTGAGGATAAAAATGTGATGGGAAAAAAACCCACCAAGCACAGGTGAAGGGAAGGAGAAAAAGGCCCTGAAATGGCCTGGTAATAAGAACACTCATCTAGGTGATATCTCTGATTCTACTTTGGGCAAATTGTTGACTTGAACTTCGTTTTAGGTGACTGCCCTAAGCATCCCCGTTAACTTGAGTGTAGTTGTCTCCCTTTCCATCGTTTCTGTCTTTTATATGATAGCACAGCATGTGAAAATCTATCCTGGGGAGATCTTGGGGAAAACATTAAGCCTTATTATGTACATAGCTGCATCAACTTGCTTGCCACATCAAGCTATGACTCTCGCAGAAGCCTAGCTGATAAGCAGAGATACAGATTCCTTGTACCCTCAGAGCTGCCATTTTTGAACACGTTAAAGGAAAGCATTTAATTTCAGCTCTACAGATGATAGATGAACTGCTATTCAAATGCAGAAGGGTATTGGTGTTTCCTCTTCTTTTTGGAAACGTGAGCTAATTGTTCTCCACAGCACTGTGAAGTACTTCAGCTATAAAGAGGACAGCTGTGTGATAAAGAAGACTGATCATGGCTGTGTACAGGTGATCAGAGGGCGTGACTGCTTATGTTAGATGGGGCCAAATTCTTTTCCCTGAAGATCAGAGAAGAGGAGCCTGTCTAGAACTAAGCCATTGCACATGTTAGGCTTCATATACTAATGGCAATTACTGTCCTCTTTATTGGTTGAAGAGCTCAGCAGCTGCTGAATGCCTATCCAAGCAGCAGGAAATTAAGGCATCCTTATTTTCATTAAAGAGAGTACTGAGGTATTTTAGAATGAAGAACAAGAATTCTCATTGAAGTGATGGAGGATGCACCATCGCTGCTAGAACATCGAAGCTATGTTTACCGAAGAGTTATCTCCAAGGCTCTTTTATTTTTGGGAATTTTTGGGCTGAACACTATTCTTTATATGCCAGTGATTAAAAAAAAAATCCTTGTAAATGAAGCTTTTCAGCACCAGAGTACCAGCACTAGAATATTATAAATCAGTAAATTCAAAATATTTTTCAGTGCTTGCATTTCCCAGCTAGTGCATCAAACAGGTTAGAAATAGCTGTAAGATAATTAAGGAAAAGTTTGTCATATGGATGCAGTGATGTATAGGGACCTGTAAACTGAGACCTCATCTGCCTTATCTCTCCTATGCGACTTGATGCTATGCTACTTCTTTAGTATCCCTGTCCATTCTTAATGAAGACCCCGTAGCTAATTATCCCTTTATCTGGAAGCCTTTTTACTTTGCTGCCCATGCTTTTAGTCCCAAATAGTAAAACGTCGAGTTGGTGACAGAATCTTTGAAACTATTTTCCATTTCCATTTTTTTCCATTTTCCATATTTTTCTCTTCCTTGCTTTTCTTCCTGTATGTGACATCCAGGTATTTAAACAATGACTTTTTAAAGCATTTGCTGGAGCACAATGGAGTGATGTATATTAATGGAACTTCATAAGAGGGTTTTCTAAAATAGAGAGTGTGTTGCGGACAATAAAAACAATAGCAGTATCTAAATGCAGCAGCAGTAGGGACTCGCACAGCATTCTGCCTGCCTCCCACCCCTTTCTGCTTTCCTAAAAATAAATTAAATACATGGAGGGGCTCCTAGGATGCTTTTTCAGATTAACTCTCCACAGCTCTTACCTGATATCACGTCTTTCTGGCAGGAGCCTATCTCTCAAGCAGAGTTGCCAGCCAGTCAGCCCTTGTCAGGCTCAGTTGGCACTTTTTGTAATGAAAAACTCAGAAGTAGAAAACAAAAAGGAAAAAAATGGGGAAAAAAGTGCTCTGAAATCTATAATCACAAACCAGAATAGAGATATATAAGTTAAGCAAGACTACTGCATTACAGAGAGACAGGTCTTCAGAAATCAGACAGGAAAGAACAGATGTAAAGCAAAGTGGTACTGATAACATGCAGTGTGTACTTACCAGTTCACTACTGTTCCTTGCCACTAGTGCCTTCCTTACCCAGTACAAATGAATAAAACATCCACTTTTTCCTAAGTGGCGAAGTTGGTGGGGTAGGCAGCAGGTAGTAGTTTCCATTCTTTTTGGTTAAATGATCCGCAGCATTGGCTTCATACTGACGACCAAGATATTACACTGGGCACGGTTCCTTCCAGGAGGCAGCTACTAAAGCCAGGTTCAGTTACAGAATGCCTCAGTATTCAGGAGTGCTGGGACCTGACATTCTGTTTGTTACTTAGAAATACCTAAGCATCGACTTCTGCAGAAGCTTTTTGACAGAGCTGCCCATCTCGTATCACTTGGAACAAATACCTTTAATGAGAAAGAGCAGCCTTTTGCAAGAAGAGACTGGAAGAGTCCCAAACAAGAAAACTGCGTCACACAGTCAAGGGGTTTTAATGCCACTAAGATAGCTGATGTTGCCAGTTGGCCATACAGTCCTAAAGATAGCAGTGAAAGGGCTTAGGGAGAGCATGGAATCTGGAGCTGCGTAGAGAAACAGAGAAAAATTAGATTTTTCTGCTTGCAGCGGTTTTTCTTGATCATCTTAAAGTTTGGGTGGGCATGTTCTGTGGGGTGAGTTGGAAAATACTTAGGAGACGGTCTTTCTGCCGAGGAAGGGAAACCAACCATGAGTGGAAATACGTGAAGTTCAACTTGGAACGTAGCATTCTTCACTGGGGGCTGCTGAGTATCACAGTACTGCAAAGGTGGAGGACCCCTATTAGCTCTAAGTTAAATATAGGTAACAAACCAGCCAGTTTTGCCAGATTAATTTCTAGTTTCCTTCATATTATGAAATGCCTATAAAATAAAGGTCATCCTTTATTCCAGAGATTTATTTTTTGGACTCTGAGCTGCTAGACCCTCTAAATCAAGGAATGTGTTTATTCCTAGGAGCACAGCCTTGTGCAAAATAATAGTGCAGTAGCAATGTACCTATTTCATGGATTATGAGACAGCTTGAAATGGAGCAGAGGACTTTCATTCTACCAGATCCTTCTAGAAGCAAGCCAGGTACTTCACTTCAAGAGTTAAATCTTCCCTTTTGCAGCTTCAGCTGAAGTGTTTGGGTACTTTGTGGTATGCACTAATAATCAAAAGTAAAGCACATAGGCTGTGTTGGCAGGGCTGTCTACTGGACAGCAATGTAGCCGTCTTCAACCAAATGTAGGACTTCTTTTCAACACAGAAGGTAAATCTCTGAGGTGATTGAGTCAAACTGTAATGTGATCAGTCTAGCAGCTTTCAGAAACTGTTTGCTTTGTCTGCAGAAGTGTGGTTTGCTTCCACGTTACATGCTAGATTTGAAATTTGCTCCTCTTGACACATTCAGGCAGAACGCAATTCAAACTGAGCATCACAGAAAGGTATTTTGTAGTAAGTGTTCCTGTACCTACAGCTGAATGATTATCATTTAACAAGGGAGCTCTACAGTTTTTTTAATCTGAAACATTTTAATCTGTAATCCCTAGTACCTGTGGACAGCTGAAGAGAAGCAACACTTAGCAGCAGAATGGAGAAGTAATCCGTTCTATTTTCAAATTCAAAGAGACAGTTTCTTATAGGTTAGTATTAACTCTGGAGTTACACGAAGTGCTTGGCAAATATTTCACTGACATTTCTCAGAACTACACGTTTGTTGTACAGAATGCAGTTTCAATTGTTTAGTGTAAAATCAACTGGTGCAAAACAGGATTTCAGAGAGATGATGTGGAAATCGTCACTTTCGACAATTGCATGCACATTTTTCAAAGCAATGTGTCTACATCTTGTGATTTTATAATGGATAGCTCCCCTAAGGTCCCAGCTCCTGGAGTCATGTGAATATGTGAGAATCTCGTTTAAACAAAAAGCTTCAGGCTGTCATGGCTGAAACTTACAGATTGGTATAAATGTATCTCAAAGGCTTAGAAAGCAGCTGACAAAATGAATCTGTGAGTCACTATTTTAATCAAGTAGGATTAATTTTCAGTCTCAGATCATAGAAGACTTCATATTGGCAATTCTGCTAAGGCATAAATATTTCTCAGCAGAATTAGACTTTTTACTATATCTCCCAGTAAAAGTGCTTCAGTAGTATCCAGAGAGAACATTCAAGAGCATCCAAAGAACAGCAGAGGCAGGCAAGCTAACGCAACAAACCATTTTGGGTTTTGATGTAATTTGACAGGACTTAATATATTAAAACAGTTTAAATTTTTGATCTTGATCATGTGACTTTGTCCACTAATGCTGCCAGACTATGAATTCAAATGTATACTTTGAGGACTAATGAATGAGTTCAGTTTCTGTTTGTTTCATTTCAGTTGCTACATTTTTCCCTGCTGCTTTTAAAGGAAATACAAGCTAATGCCATGACTGGGATCACTGGGGGAAAAAAAAAATTAAGAAAAAAGTCTTTGATAAAAGATTGCTCACTATCTTGACACGCAGAGTGCATAGGAGGGGAAGGCCTCGTCTCTCATGGGAACACTAGAGAGAAGGCTTTTTCGGTTTCCAGATGTTACAGAAAGAATATAACTTTGAGTTATTTAATAAGTTATTACTGTTTCTTTAACTTTTTGAGAGGGCGTGCCAGTACCTGCTAGTAGATCTAAAATAAAGGGCCATTTCAAAGAGATGTGTGTGTATGGAGATACAGCACATGGGTTCGTACAGGCTTTCAGCTGACATGCCAGGCAGTGACATGTCACGTCATGAATCAGCCACATCGTGTTACGTGATTTCAAGCTAACAGAACACAACAGGAGTTACATAGTGACAAACACAACTCAACATGACATATCCATGGGAAAATTGGCACAAAAAGCTTCTTAAAGTTGAGTTTCAGGGGTACATTTATTCGTCTCCAAAATGCTCCAGAGAAAACTATGAAGCAGTGTACCGGAAAAGGGAGTAATGCAGTGACAGAATTACTAAAGCAGCTTTAATTCACTGTACAATTAGAAAGAAAACATATGTATATAGCAACTGTGGAGAGTATTTTTGTTGTATTGGGTTCTTGTGAATTTCTTTGTTTCCAAAGGTAGCTCTCTCAGGGCTGCAGCCATTCCAGGTCAGTGATTATTTTTATCTTTAGCCATACTAAGAGCTGTATAGACTTCAGGTTACAGCGGTAAGTTAATATATTTTGAATTTAGCTGTTGGTTGCCTCAATAAATCTTGCGTCCGTCTAGTTCTACAAACTCTGTTGTTTCTTTCTGCTTTGCTTGCAGATCAGAATGATCCCCTTTTGCGCCTGTTTGCAATATTCTTAGTCTTCTCTGAAATTATCCTCTTTCCTTTACTAGGTATTCCTATCCTAGTTTCTGATGTCCACTGAAGATAGAATCCACAATTAAAACTCTGGGATGAATTAATTAATCTCTGTTTGCTTATTATTCATCATAAATGTGCAGATAGCCTGTGCTTTCAACTTTCTGTAGAAAAGGCACAGACCTAATTGAGGGTCAGGGAAATTCAACACATACATTTGGCTATGCATGTCAAGTAGCATTTCGTTCGTGATATCAGAAGTTAAAAGGATGTCACGTGACCGTATGGCCAGTACATTTTATATCTGAATTTACAGTTCTTAATTTCACAGCCTTAGAAATACCAGTTTCTCTGCAGAAAATGAGTCCTCCTAGTGAACTGCAGCTCACAAGCAGAATACTGTGGTGGCGTAATACCTGAGAGATTCACTACTTTACCAAAGAACTAAAGTTCATTGAGGCTAGCAGGTGAGGAAGACAACAGTCACATCATTTTGGCTAGCCTAAGTGAGAAAATAGCACAGATATTGAGAGGCCCTTAGAGCAGAACAAACTGAATAGATCCTTTCTCTTCTGCCTTCATTTTTAAATGAGGAAGTTGCTCCCAGAGTGTCAGGAGTGGTGATACCTCATTTCATTTGTGAAGTCTCACAGTACTTGGACTCTGGCTGGAGATGTAGAACCCCTGTCTCTGGGGGATCTGCTGGTGCCTTTTAAAGTGTGGGTAAGCATTGGAGTCTCCTCCTGAGGGCAAAGGCTTAGAGCATCCCCCTGCCCTATCCCACTGTCCTTCTACACAAATCAAGAGGGATCTTTGAGGACTTCATCAAATCTTCATCAAAGATTGACCAGTGTGCTCAAAATGTGTGTAGAGACCAAGATTGCCAAAGATGCATACATGCACACAGACCTCATGTGCCCAACTCACACACATGCACACACAGAGACTAATTTTGAGGCTAAAAATCCTCTCACATTTGGGCAACTCTCAGGGTTTTAGTGGCATGACATCTTAAATTTCAAGTGAATACAATATGTCTTGCTACTGCTTTTCTTGCACTGTTGTTCTTCACCCCCAAATGATTACAGTTCAGTGATGGGTGGAAGGATTCCCATGATAGTATCATTAGGGACTCACTTTGTAAATTGCTCTGGGCTCAAACAGAGGAAAATAATGCTATATAAATACATGTTATTACTGCTGAAGTGATAAAATTATCTTATGCTTACCAAGTATCCTAGTGTCTTGTCTTGATCATAATTAAATGGTGACATACACGTTGAGTCAGTGCTCTAGGATTTCTGCCCAGAATAAGTCACAAAAACATAGCAGCTTTAGTATGGGAGAAAAGGATGGAGGAGGGCTTTTTTTTTTTTTTCCCCTCCCTTTTTTTCTTCTGGGTAAGATACAAAAAATCCCCAGAGCTGGCCCTGCTCAGAAATAGCGAATCAGCCACTTGGAATTTTTTTTAAGATGTCAACTTCCCTCTCGTATACTTCTGTGAAGACAAAGAATGTCTTAGCGTCTGTATTGAAGTCATCATTAAAATAAAAGGAGATCTGTAGACATCAGCTATAAATCATCAAGAAATAGCTTGTGGGTAACCTTTGACACAATTGAACCTACTTGAAATGAGCTAGGGCTGGATTCATTGCCTTTAGTGAAGCCAGTAGGTGGACTAAAGGTCTCCTCTCTCTCCCTCTCTCTTTCCATCTCTTACAGTGTTAGCTTCTGGGAGGTGAATGTGTTCTGGCTGAGTGATGGAAATGCATTTGGATATGTTCTTAAATAGACATTTGTTTTATGTCTGAAAAGAATAGGCCAATCTTAACAGTGTGATGCTGGGGCTATTTGAAAGGTATTTTTAAAGGCAGTTGTCTTCTCTCAGCTTTACAAAAACTATTTTAACCAATTGTTTAGGCTTGAGGAACAGCATGGAATATCTATTGTGTATGGATGCATGCATGTTCTCCAGAATTAACAGGAAAATGGTAGATAAAAATCTGCCTAATTTTACATAATAGATTTTTGGCATTCTTGTGATCTGACTTCAAATTCATGCTGAGTTTCTACAGTATAACAGAAATACTAGTTTGCAGTTGTTAATTTTAATTTCTAAGATGCTAGGTTTTAAAAGGAGCTGAAAGTGTTCAGCATCTCATGGGGACAAACTATGAGTCTTACTAATGAATCCAGCAATTAGTGGTTCATTGTGCCTGCCAGCAATTTGGCCCCGATACCGGTCCTGATGGTGATTTCATTTTTGCTGGTGTGAATCAGGAATAGGATCTGAAGTCTATACACCAAGGGGGGCTGAATACTTCTTCAACACTGTTCTGCTTGTAATCTGCATTCAGTGCTGACAGCAGCAAATGAAAAAAAGGAACTACAATATATTTCGATTTTAATTATGATTATTATGGTTGATTAATATGTTCATTAGGATAATTATATAATATCAATAGTACTTATTAAACTTAAAGGGTTGTAAATGGAGGTGTCCCCATGCAGTTAGACAAACATATATATGATGTCTGCCCACTTTGCATAGAAGAAACCTTTTCCACAGATCGAAGTATGCATTTTCTCCAATTTTTTAAGCAGAGAATTGAGATAAAAGAGGTGGCCCTTTATTTTCTGTAGCTATTTGCACTTGTGCAAAACACTAAAATTCCTATTTGGTAGTATTTTATCATAACATCAGAAAGGTGTCAATGGCTGTGTGCAGAGGAACATTAGATAATGAGGGACTCACTGAAGTTCACAGTGAAAGTTTGTTGGAAGGTCAGGAACTGAACCTGAGTCTCTTTGCCATGACCCAGGGAATCAGCAATAAATAAAGGCATGACCGTGGCACGGCAAAAAGAACGACCCTTCCCAACAGGTATACTCTCAAGTAGTTAATGCCACGTATGTAATTATGAGTGGGGTATAAATACTCAACAAAGTCTTTTTTCTGGGTTAAAACCACGACAGAATGCAGTACTCAATGATGGAGCTCGTGTTTGCTTTGAAGGTTCCCTACAGTATGTTAAACTCCCTCCAGTTTCTGGAACTGCTGACTAGATTTCATCTTACTGCTAAAAGGAGGTGAAATGAAAAAATACCCAGAAAGACAGAGTTGTAAAATCATTTTGATTTTAGTGATCTGGGATGTTGTTAATAGCACACAGGCATTAAAGACGGATGAGTTTTGTGTTGATGGCTTCCCTTTGAAAAGCTATTAGTTGGAAAAACAAATTGTCAAGCAGGTCCTATCTACAGTTGCAAAACATACTTTGACATTTTTCTTACAGTTGTATGTATCTATAAATAAAAACAGTGCATGTTGTCTTTGCACTGCTTACTTGTGGTGCTGCGTACATTGCTCCCTCTCTTCTTGAAAAGTCTACCTAGACTACATAGAGACACCCAAAGTCAGAGAAAGCACAGGTGGTTTTTGAAAAGGAATTTCTTAGCCCACTGCCAGTTGTCCAAGCTGTTTGAAATATCTTTTCTTTCAAGCTGTTTTGACTTGTTTCTTCTAAAGTTTTCAACAGCTGGGTTTTTTTTGGTTTTGTTTTGTCTTCCCC
>VWZZ01001171.1:307679-352565 GCA_013399095.1 Psophia crepitans | reverse complement strand
AGAATCCTTGCAGCATCTTTGCTTCTCCTGCCTGACCACAGCAGGAGGAGGGGTCTGTTGCTAATTTGTTTTGATACGGTACGCTTTGGTCTGTATTCTTTTTGAAATTAATTCCTTTTGCAGGTGTGAGGTTAGAGGTGGTGGTGTGCTCCCAGCGAAGGTGTCATCCACCACAGAGAGGAGGTGGGAGGCTTTGATCAGTGTGGCTTCTGTTTTCTTGTTGTTCATTTAAAATGTACCGGTTTGTAATGCTGTTTGGCTTTGCAGGTCCTTGTTTTATTTCCTTCCAAGTCCTTCCCCGTCCTTTCAGGTTTTGTTGTTTTCATTGCTGTTCATTCTGCTTAACATTTACTGGGGATTATCCGTTGGAAGGTGGTGACACCAAGTTCAATTTAGGCAGCAAACAAAATCCAGTCTAATGCCTATTTCCATTTTTTAAACAGCCTTGTTATGGGTGGGAGAGTGTGTTAAGGACACAGCACCACATGTTTACACTTCTGAGGTTTGTTGGGACAGAATTATGTAGCAAGGATTTTAAAAAGTTATCAAACCAAGACCCAAGCTACGAGGCAGCGTGCTTCAGGGCACGGACCGCTCCAGTTTCTATCCAGCACAAGTTCAGAAATACGTGCCACAGATCAAACTGTCTGACAGCTATGTACTTTCTCTTGCAACTTCTTTTGAAGCAGCTGGACATTTTCGAAGGTTCAGAAAAAAAAACCCAAAACACTGGTCTGAGTAAGAGTGGCAATTGCTCTGCTCTTCCTTATAATTCAGCTGTTTACTCACTGTGTGAGAGTAAGCAAATCATTTAGCCACTTCGTGCCTTACTCTTCCCATTCATTGAATAAGGCAAAAGCTGTCAGAGTAAATATGAGCGGTAAGGAATTAATATAGCTGGGATACACTGGAGAGGTGATATTTTTTCCCCTCTTGTACTTTACTACTGGCTATGTAGTTTAGTGGGGGCAGTTGGGAAGAATAATTCTTTCTGTGGATAGTCCTTTCCCCTACTGTCCCCCGTAATTTTGTGATCCTCTCTAATGACTTTTACCTCTTGCAAAAAGACTTGCATGGTTAAAATAATGAAATACCAGTTGTTGTCTTACCCTGAAGATTTGCAGTAGCTGCGTCAATCCCTGCTGACCTGTGCCTAAGTCACTCTTCCTGCTTAGGAGCTGACTTGAGCCTTCTTAAAGAAGCTCTTCATTAATAGCATTATAGCAAATAAATAGGTACAGCAGTGATGTGAGAAATACAGCTGAACAATAATTATTAGAAGCAAAAATCTAACAACGGGACCCAAGTTTGGCACGAAGTATGGACCAGAAGAACTCCTAGTGGCCAGTTTCTCTGCAGTGGCTCATGCTGTATCTTTACTCAACATAGACCCTTCTAATTTCAGGCTAAACCTGGCAGGATTTTCTCAGAACCAGCTTTACTGAAGGATTTTTTTATTTTATTTTATTTTTTAAATGAGGCTACTGAGTTAAATTTTCACTGACTCAGAGATGTGGAATGAGAAGGAACTTTTTCATTATGAGGTGCAAGCAGATGCTGAAAGCTCTTTGTTCCTGCAGTTTTGCTTCATGCTGTACTGAAAATCCACATGCTGGGTCCTAAGCACTGTGGTGAGCAACTCTCACGTCTGCTTGTTTCAGTCTAACAGAAGAGCAACTGCCCAAACAGCAGAACAATGGCAATAGGAGTAAGGCAGTTACTTTTGTATGGATGAAAATGAATGTTTGAAGTTTGGATCTGTGTTGGGATAAGCACCCGTAAGTCGTCAGGCTTCCCTAGAGGTTGATGTGACTGAAAACTCATGATCAAGCAAAAATAGCATAGAAATCTCATACCAGCCACTTTTCATCAAACACATCGTGCTATTTGTCTGTGGAGATTATGAGGAGATTTCACAAGGATGGTGGGTGTTTTGGCAGTCCGAAGCCAGCCAGAAGCTGCAAGTATGGTTTGGAGGATGCTTCTCTGAGGATTTTAGAAACTAAATGAAAGAATTTTGAGTAAACATATACCAGTCTGCTCATTTTGCTGAGCTGCATGCCCTGGTGTATTCTTTTGGCCAAACAGCCTGCCCTGAGCTCCACGAGGCCCCACAGGGCTTGGTCCAGTGCAGCACTTGTGTTTCCTGAAGACTTTTAAAGAGTTGCTTTTAGGGTTCTGTATGCAGAGTTCTGACCAGTTGCTAAACAAAATTAAGGCCTTTGCCCCAGGTCATCGTTGAATGTGGACTTTGAGGAGGAGTTACATAGCTCTCTCTACAGACTTCGCTTTTAGGCTGCCCTGCAGGTGAAACAGCCCACACGCTTCCATGTCTGAGCTGGCTGGAGGACTAAAATGATCCTAGAATTGGTTGGCATTTGGTCCTTTGTTATGTCAGCATCTGTATTATGTGGCTTGTAGAACAGAGTGATACTACAGAGTAAGCACCGTGCATCAGATAAAAAGTTTTTAGGTAGAAGGGGAAGGCATCCAGTTCCTAGGGCCTTCCGTGTTTAAAGGCAAGTGATTTTGCATGCCTCTTTTTTGTTCTTCCTATACTGTTTGTGAATCCTGTGTACAACTTTGGGAAACAACAGTGCTAAAAACAAAGGGAAACTGCCCAGCAGCTCTCTTGTTTTACTGTGACAACATGTGGACTAGACAAAAACCAAGGCTTGGAGTTTCCAGGGCAGCAAATTAGTCTTTGTAGCTGCAGACTTCTTTCCTGGCAGCTAGACTTCCTGTAAAGAAAAATAAAAGGGAAAGATGTTAGGGATCTTTCTGAGAGGACAGAGTCTCCAGAGAATATCCTCACTGAGAGTCCCAAGTGTTGTAGAAAGGACTGGGAGAAAAACCTGTCTGGCCCTGGTGCTACGAAACAGATTAAGTTGGCATGTTCCTGCACCACTTTTCCCCATGAACAGGAATGGAGACTGTGTAAGAGTACTCCCAGTGTATAAATCAGCATTTGGGAGTAATTTATTCCTTGAGTAGTTCCCTAGAAGAAGCAGATGAGAGAACAAAAAGAATGTTTGTCACAAATATAAGGCAGCTCAGTTCCCCCCTTTCTTTTGAGTCCCATGAATAAGAGTATTTGGGCACTATCACGTAAAGACTGGAAGTACTGACTTTGAATGGGTAACATATGCTGAGCCCAGAAAGTGTCTACCTTCTGAGAACAAGGCATTGAGGAAAAGATACTCAGCAAAGCAACACCATAAAAAAAATCTGCTCTGGGTATAGATAGAAATCCGGGCTGAGATGTCTCTGCAGCTATCACAGAAGGAAAAGTCTGTGCACTTTGCAGGATCAGAAATAAAGAACAGTTTTTCCTAGTATTTGCCCTCTGTCTTGTCTTTGGTACATTTTCTTTTCCTTTCTGGCAAGAGTCTAGTTGTACCTTGTGCTTTTGGTGCTGAAGCTCATGGGCAGGAGTAGGATAAAGTGACTTCTCTGAATGTAAAGAATAATTTTATTGTTTTTATTATCATTATCATAACCAAGGTGCCTGTTTATAGGTCTCCATCTCTTTTTCTGTGTAGTTAAAGAAATTTCCACCTTTGCAGGAAGGGACACATTATTCTTAATCAAAACTTGAGAATGTGGCAGGAGGAGGTACAGCTGCAGATGAGCATTATCTAATTCGCCCATCCTGTCATGTGAACATCCCTGCTTAATTTAATACAATTATTTCATCAGTGAGGATAATATCAGCAGCATGATTCATTTATACAATATGTTTCACAACTGCCTTTACCTCTCGGCTTCTTATTACCACTACTGATAATTCCACCGTGAGAGGCTTCAGAGGAAGGGTAGAGGATGCAAGGGAAGCTGCCAGTATCTCTGTGGGAGTGTGCAGACAACAGCAGTTTTGAGGGACAGTGATGCCGAAGGATTTTCTTCGCGTATATGCTGCTGCAGCTCAGTTTCTGATATATATTGGTTAGACATTTCTGGCTGAGCACAAGACTGAATGGTTAAGCCACTGACTGGCTGCATTGTTCAGTGGGCAACAATAGCATCATTGTCTTCTGCCCCAGACATGCCAGTAAGTGCTCCATATTTTGCATTTCTGTTGAAATGAAGATCTCCATGAAACAGAAACAGGGTGGGGGAAGGAGGCTTTGTTTCTGGTGAGGTGGCAGAGGCATTCTTTCAGAAACCCCCTCTCCGGCTTCTTATTTCTAACTCATTTGGCTGTAATTTGTACTGTCAAGGTCATTTAAATAGGCAGCAAGATGTGGCGAATGTGTTCCCAGAGGTCATGAAAAGCCTCTTTAGTAGAGCATGCTAGGCTGTGCTTATGCCAGGTCATTTAAGCACATTTGTATTGCCAGTCAGATGATGCACAGAGTAGTTCATGATTTTGTAATAAACCATGCAACCTGGACTTTCAGTTGTGCCACAGTGGGATACAGCACTTGGATTTAAATGACAGGACAATAATTCAGTAACTGTATTTTAATACTATACTAATCTTTAAAATATGTGAAAAGAAGTGGCATTATGAGATCCAAATGAATCGACTGGGTTCTTCCCCACGACCACCCTTTTTTTCTTTCTCTGAGACTCGTTCATTCATCTGGGCTATCAGCCTTTAATTCAGCTCTTGGTGTTGAAATAGTGCCATTTTTAATAAACAGTTTAGAGAGATTCTCAAAATCAGATTTTATTCCCTGCTTTTTCCATATCCATTCTCCATAGAGATAAATTAACTGGTTATCTTAGGAGGAAGCAAACAGAGACAGCATGATTGAAAGATTTAGAAAAGACATCATTTCAGCCCAGTGTTTGCAATATTGGTGACTGCAACTCAGAATTCCTGGGTCTGTCTGAAACTCTGCTGCTACGTTACTGTATGACTGTGACCAAATCCTTTCCTTTTCTCTCTCCTGCATTTTTCTTCCCATATTAACAAGCACTTTGCATTTACCTAGCATTTTACCTTTTCAAAGGACCGTACAAGCCTTCTAAAAGCAGTGTGATGCACACTCAACTTACCAGCAGTATTTCTGCTTAAATGTTGCTTGTCAGGGACTTATATTTGGAGGTTTCCCATTTCTGATGCTTAAGTATGAAATCTCAAAGTTACACAAATCCAGTTTGAGTGAAGCTACAAAATATAGCTCTTGAATATTTTGTTTACCCTTCAAATTTTGGTGTGGGTGAAGGGTTCCTACTTCTTCCCTTGTATGTCTAGACATCAGCTTGGAAAAAAAATCTAGAGCGAATCAAGGATTTAAAGTTCCCTGAGCTGCAAAGTTTTGGTTAGTGACAGTCTTCCAATCCTAGGAAGAAAGGTGCCAGCTCTCCCTAAAATAGCTACTCTTCTGACACTGCTGGGATACAGGGGATGGGAATCTCTTTACCAGTGTTTTGCTCTTGCTGTGGGTACTTCATTTTATTAGCCCTCCGTCGTGTGTTTTCGCTTATGCTTTATTCTCTACTTTCTTTTTGTGTGTCTGTTTTGTTTTGTTAGATAAATGCACTACTTTAAAGGAAACATTTCATAACCTTTAATCAAGATCACATTTTACTTTCGCCACATCTGTGTTTATGTTACTACAAGCCTTTTGGGTCTAAACGTCCTCTGGTCCAAGCATTAATCGTTTTGGCTGATCTATAAATAAATGTTTGACTTCGTTTAACTCTTAAAAATACTGGCTTGGAAAAAAACAACCCCTATCAATGGCATCTTAGAATAACTGCATATCAAAAAAGACAAGGCCCAATTAATACTGAACTTTCTCTAATAAAAACTAAGTGCAGGGAGTAGTTACAGATTCTGTGATCCCACTGTATAAAATGGAATCTCCCGGCTGTTGAAAGATGCCATCTACCTAGAGTGAACATGCTACATCTGTTTTTTTCACGTTGCGTTTACACACAGCCTCGATATAACTGAGAGTGAAGCCTGCTAATCTACACTGTGGCAAAGCATTAGCTTGGAGATTTTATAGTTAAAAATAAAGGTAGGCCAACATCTAATTCTTTTCGTGATTAAGCAGGTGCAAATCAATAATAAAGACAGTACAGCTCATGATTTAAACTGGAAGAGCAGGGAATTTTTAATTTATGTCCACAGATAGGAAAAAGAGTAAAATGGCTTACTGAGAATAGGAGTGAAGATCCTAACAGTCATCTTCACACTTAACACAATTGTATATTATTACCTATCTCCCAGATATTTTTTAGACTCCTGTGGAATAAATCAGTATAGTTTCACTGTGGTAAAGGAAATGGCTTAAATTATTATCAACTCATGATCCAGGATAGGATTTCTAAACTCTGTGACTGAATTTTTAATGTATTTGACTTCCAGTGAGGATTTGAGAGTGCTCTCTGAAATAACAGGAGTAAAAATGTTATGAAGACCAAACAGTGAAGTAATACCATTTTGTAAATACATATAATAGCTGAAAATTGTTTACTTATCCTCCTTTATGAGAACCAAGCTTCTGTGACCTCCGATTAATTTACCATTAGCCTGAACACACAATGAAAGTGAACGAAGGGGCAATTTGGAATGACATTTATCAGCTCTGGAACTGTCGACTTCTATTATTTCCACAAGGCCTTATACTTTTTGGCTCCAGAGAAGGCTATGCTGACTTGAATGAAGAAGAGCATTCTTACTACCAAGAATAGTTACAGCGCAGACAGCTTCATTGCTGGATGCCTGCAATGGAAGAAAAAAAAAAAACATCTCCCATTCTAAACTTGCGTTAAATGAGTCCAAACCCACTGTTCTGTAGTGGACTTGCACAAGACCTCGTCTTCACACCAGGCTGAAAAAAGGGGACAGAAGAACTGAGGAAAGGAAGAAGGAGCAAAAGAAGGGAAGGCAATAAATTTTAGAGGGACAGGATGGCCAAGGGATTGAGTCAAAGGGATGATACTGAAAAAAACCTTTCAGCATGAGGGTGCAGGTTGGAGTCGGAGCTGGCTTGTGCGGTGGGTGAGCACCGTTCCCATCAGAGAGTGGCTGCTGCTCTGTGTGAACCGCAGTGCTGCTCTCGTTCAGGTTTCCAGTGGCCAGAGAGCACACTGCAGCTTTCACTGCCATATCTGAATCACCTCCTTTTGTTGAAATGTCCAACAGAGGTCAAGAATTGAACATACATGGAAACTAACCCTTCTTAGATTGAACCGAAACAAGTCTGTGTGCCTGTTTGCTTTGCTTCTGATACTGTCTTCCAAATGATGACTTTGCTTTTCAGGGATCCTTGTCTGGCATAGCGTTGTCGTGTTTGGGCGGTTTGTTGGCTAGTTTGTACTTAAACTTCTCTGCAACTATCTCAGTATTGATTTTGCAACATTATATTTGCACTGCTGTGGGATTTTATTTTTTTTTAAATTGAAATTGGTGGAACAGCAGAGCAAGTTCCCTTTCATTTGGCTAGTAGGTTAATCTATTTTATTCTAATATACAGATGGATTTGTATTCCTCTAAAGTAACAAATACCTTCTTAAAATGTCAAATGCTGGTTGAACTGGGTGACATTTTTAATGCCGAGGCTTAAGTCTCCTCGAAGATCAGCAGAACTCTGCCTTCTAGGTGCCTAAGTCACTTCTGAGAGTACAGAACATAGGCTCCTAAGGCAATTTCATGCATTGATTTTTTCACCCTTTATTTCACCCTTAAATAGCGCTTTAAGGATGACAATTCTGTCCACGATGTCCCTGATAGTGTTGGTCTGCTAAACTTTTATTTATTTTTAACTATGACTGTTAAAAAAAGTGTAGAAATAATCAAATATAACAAAAGTGCTTTGCGCAGAGCTTGCTTCTTTAAAGTAATGGGAAAGTTATATGACAGTGCTTTGCAGAATTGTCCTGTGTTTGGAGATGTACATCTACATCATACTTCCACAAGCGATAGGCAACTATAAAATTCTTTCTTTACTGCAGCACACCACCCTCTGTGGAAAAGAATCAGTATTATATGATAGTAGTTACAGATACCTTAGTGGTAACAGTAAAACATTCAAACATTATGAGTCTAATTCCAGTCAGCTTTGCATTGCTGTAAGTCAGGAATAATTCTATAAAACTGAAGGTACTTACAACTTAGGGAGATCAGAATCAGTTTCTTCAGAGCCTAGAGCTCAAACCCAACGGTGTGATGTAACACTTCCTGTAGCTAAAGGATGGCTAAGCTAGTATGTGATGGTTGGATCTAATACCATATCCTGTAGTTCTGGTTATTTAAAAGTCAGTTAAAATCACTTCTAAAATATCCCCCTTGTTGAAAAGCTTTTTCTCCTTTCCCTGTTTTTGTTTTTTTGTTTTTGTTTATTTCCCTTCTTGTATTTTGTTTTGGTCAAATAAAAATACATGACTTCGAATTTTGATGTGGTTTGTAGCACTGTCTGATACTCTGTGTAATCAAGCCAGGTTTAGGAATAATTCCAGTTACCCTGCAAAAAAAGTCACCCAATTTTTTTTCCACATAATAATTACTGAAATCTTGATGTCCAGCTCTGCAGAAGATGAAAAAATCTGGGGGCTTATGCAGAATTATCCAGGTTATTGTTTCAAATTTTGTGGAATGAAGGGGCAGGTTCTTCTTGCTCTCTTGCTGTGGTGGAAGAGTAGTATTTATTTCCTATGATATTTCTGTGCTTGGAATTCTAAGCCTGGGAAGTTCACAGGAAAACACAAATATTAGAAAAAAAGAGAAAAAAAGACCAACAGAAACCCCCAACTGAATATCCAGTCACTCACACACATGTGCCCAGTTTGGGTGGTGATGGTTGAATTTTAAGTGAAAATGCTTTTCAGTTTTTAATTAATTAATCCATATCAAGTTTAAAATAAAGAGTAAAATATAACTGTAAAAATGCTCTTAATTTTCATCATAGAAGCATATATCTTATTGATGGGAGTGATTTCAGAGGCAATTCTTACATACAACATGCAAATGGAGGATGTTCTCTGATCATGTCATGCTAATTTTCCAGTTTATCAATCATCTCAGTTCCACACTGAAATGACAAGATGGTATCACATTTGATCTTAATATATATCATACAACCTTTCCGGTTTAGAAGTTCATATGAGCTGAAAACAACTGTCTTTGCTTGGATGATGTCGTGCCAACAGCAGTTTTAAAAATAACATTCTTTTCTCTTTTGCTCATCATAGGATGAAGTGGCCCAGCCTCTGAACCTTTCAGCCAAACCCAAGACATCTGATGGCAAGTCTCCCACATCACCCACCTCCCCTCACATGCCGACTCTGAGAATAAATAGTGGGGCCAGTTCACTAAAATCCTCCGTGCCAGCAACATTAGCTAGTCCTTCAGCCAGAGCTAACACAATAGGTAAGCTCAGTTTAATTTATCCCTCCATATAATGATTAATAGACGTTACTGGAGTGTGGGTGTTTATCAGTCAAGTGCCAGACGGCGGGTCTATGAGCTGTCACGAGTTGACCATAATACTGCATTTGTTGATGTCAGTAAAGAAACTCCCACGGACGTACCATTTCAGGAGTATCTTAACTTTTACAGACTCAGAAAACAAAAACCTGTGTTATTTCAGAGACTACTTTATCAATAAAAGTTAATAAATGCTGTTTGTTTAATGGTATACATTAAAGACAGCGACCTGTCTAATAGCGAGCATTAAAGACCCGTGATATTGTACTATGTCATCTAAACGTAATAAACTTTAAAAAAATTCCCGTTAAGTTAAAAGTCAACATAGGCAAATACATCATTGCAAAATTCCACGTTTAATCCTTAGTCCACTGAACAGCTGCATGGAGCGTTACTTTACCTTGGTCTAATAAGCAAAACAATCACCAGATTCATTCAAAAAACCAAGTTTGATGTTGTATCTTGCAAAAGTCTTGGCTGGCTGTTTTTAACATTGTTCCAGAAAATAGCATTAATTCTTCCCCCTGCCAAAATTACCTCTTTGTCCAACGACCATCTAAATAATAATGGTCCTAGTGGTGATTTTGCAAGTCTGAGGTGTTCAAGGGACCGCTCTTTGTGTGTATAAGTAAAATGTGTATGCACCCCATTCTTGATCTGTGTAACTGAGACATTTTATTCCATGAAGTGATTGAAAATAACCTGAATGAAGATTTCAGCATGTAAATCAAGCTCTGTTCAGGGAATTAAGTGAGGTAGATAGTTGTACCTTTGCTACTGTGTGTCTTACTGCTCCTAAAGCATGTCCTGCTGGCCGCTTTTGGGGCGACAGGTCAAACCTATCAGAAGCTGTTTCTGTGATACCTCAGTGATATGTAGTAAAATCTTTTTGTGTCTATGTGGGCCTCTCCCAAGCTCTTTGTAGTCCATATTCTACCTACGTAGGCACCAGGAAGACCCATAGTTATGTCCAGATCTAGCTCCCACTGTATTACCCTCCCACTGCACGATTATGTATATCAGACAAATAATATGCTTCTGTGCCTTTTAGAAAAGAAAATAACTTTATTTGATACATGTTACAATTATATAACTATTTTGTAAATATCACATTGTTAATTGCTAATGCATGTATTATTATTAACCCTACGCTCTTTAACTGTGGTAGGTAACAATGTATTTCATCTTTAATTTGCTTGGCCCTACTGCTTTCCATGTGCGATGCATCGAGTTTTGATTTTTTGATATTAAATTTTTTGTCCTTAATAGAGTGAGCATCACATTTAGATGTGGAGTTAAGCATCTGACCTGCATCTCAGTGACAGGACATCTCTTGTTCTCTCCACTCCAGTCTTCTTTCCCTACACACCTGATATTTTTCATAGGCTTGAGGCCCCTGCAATTTACTTCTTTTAACAAAATGCAGATTTTGAAATGCTCTACCTGTAATGAGTGATAATGTAATTGGATAAAAGCTGTGAGGATGAATGGAGCTTTAAAGGTCACTCTTGTAAGAAGAATTAATGTGTTATACCATTAATAAACCATGGAAAACTGTGGAGCAAAAGATAACATACTTAAGTTATTGTTAATGACATAGAGTTCACTGCTGTATATCTCAGCTACAAATATAGAAAGTGACTTTTTGAGGTTGCTGAGCAGTATCACTGTGCATACTATATATATAAGATAAGCAGTCTTTAGCTGGTGCAGGAGCTGGACAGACATAGCCTACTTCTAACACAGGTTTATCCTTTAATGGAGAAGAACGAAAGGCTTGCGAACACTCTACAGAGTCTTTTCCTGCATACTGCTAGGTCAGATCCAGCCAAAGCTACCGCAAGTAAAACTCACGAGCATGTTGAAATCATTTGGTGATCTTAAAAAAGCAAGCAGGAAATTTCAAGTCACCCTCCAGTAGGAGCTATGCCACAAAACCTTTTGTTAGCATTTTTAGCCAAGGGACTAAGATCCCTAAAAATTATAGAGAAACCAGATTACTTTTTTATCTTGAGAGATGAACCCCTCTACAAAAAGTCACTGGGACACATGCAGTCCTTTGCCAGACGGTTACTTCCACCATTTGAATGACTGGAGCTGTTGATGCAAGGCACAGGTTGTCTGTCCTGGGCGTGCACACCCCACCTTGCTGGGGTGCAGCTGAGCTGTCACTCTTCACTGCCACTAGCTTCAAATTAAAACCGTTGTCTGAAAGCAGTTCTTCAGGCTGCTCAGCTCCCGTGGCACGGAGAAATGCTCGTGTATTGTTCAGTTGTCTTCGGAGGACATAAACCTACAGCCTACTATGATTAAGAGTGTAGCTGCATTTGGGCATACAGCTATGTAGTCCTTTTCTAGAGCTATCCTTATAGCGTATAAATTATGCTACAGACTGAGCAGTCACAAATGTCATGGCTTCATGTATGACTTTAAATCCAAGCATTTCTTTTTGGGAGCAGGCATATGTCCGTGTACTAAAAACAGAAACAACTTCTCCCTGCCCTTTGCCATTATCTTCAACATCTCTATGCTAGTTTGGCAATCCTTGTAACTAAGTGCATTTCATGTAATGCAGTTCCCCTCTCTGTCAATAATTCACCACCTACCCTAAACAACAATAATTTACATTCAACTCACTTCTATATTAATCATTTCCCTGCACACCAGCATCTTGGCAGCTACTGAAAAACATAAGGAGTACTTGCTTTTATTCACTGTCATGTGCCAAACTGTCTCAAAGATAGCAGTATTCAGGAAAAGCCAAATAGTCTGGAGAAGGGCATGAATTCCAGTTCCTAGGCAAATTCGGCTGTATTTCAGATTGAAAGTATTATACCTAGCCTAATCAAGAGCACAACCAGCAGTTTGTTTGTTTGTTTGTTTGCATGCTTTTTAATTTATTCTGACTACATGCAAGCTTGATCAGTAACAGATGCAAAGTGGGGAGGAAACCAAGCAAGTTGATAAAATGGAGGTAGCATTGTGCTGGTGCAGGTTATACCCTTCCTTATGCTGGGAAAGCTGGAATTACTGGAATTCCATTGGCTGGGAATTACTGAACTGGGTCATCTGATGAAAGCAATGTGGATCGAGTTATTTCATACAAAACTTTCAGGGTACCTGGGTATTATCCTGGTTTATACGGTTAACAACAGTCAAATCACACAGAAACTTTTCTTCCTAGTTTTTGCTCTCCAAGGAAGACGGAAATACCAGTCCCATTCTGTCTGCAGTCTGAAAAAAACAACAATAAAACCCCAAACCAAACTAAAATCCTGACAGCAACGCAGCGCTGAACTAATCTGACATCAGCTTCTTCCCCTGAAATGTTTTAAGCAGCAAGACAATGTCCTACGTTTTTTGGCAATCAGCGGATCAGATAGAAGAGTCTAGCAATACAACAAAGATGTGTAATCTGACATGATTAGACAAGGCTCTTTAGGAACAGAACATTCATAATTGAGACAAAGAAAGAGTATTAATAACACTTTCCTAACACGGCAGTTAGCCATTTTATATTTCCTTTCTTTAATCTTAGTGTTTTTCAACAAATCATGGGATTTAATAGCGTGTTTTGGCAGATTAGAGGATTTATGGCCCAGATGTTTTTTGTTCTAAAAATGGATTAGGGTGTAAAGTTTGCTGGAATCCATGGAACATGTTGAGGCAAGCCGGTCATTTTGTGTGTGATTAGTGCCTGCCTTCTGTCTCACAGTCCCTCCATCTGTCACAATTCACCAATGGATCTGGTTAGATTTAGCCTCATGTCACAAACAGAAGTCCCTTTTCTGGGCAATTTCATATTACAGATTCATTTTATGCCGTTTTTATGCCCTAGTTAAAAGACAGAAAGAAGTGTGTGCGTGCGTGCGCGTGTGGGGATGTGGAGAGGGGGAGGGAGATTGATAGATATTAGCCTCTCCTTTAATGTTTGAAAAATAGACTGGGGCTTGGAGTCTCCCATCAGTATTCTATCCTACAAATCACATGCAGATCATAATAAGTATAATCTACAGTACGCTAAAAGAAAAAAATGACAAAGTGTCACATTTAAAATTAAATAGTATTAGCTGTGCCGGTGATGCTTGTAACATTTTAAAAGGAAATAATTCAGTGACTACTAAGGCTAAGCCCTAGGCTGTGAATTTGCAGCAAAACAGTGGACATTTGACCTACTATTAGCAGCATGAATAGGAGTGGGAATGTAGGTCCGTGTAGCTGTGGTTTCTTATACATTTCTGAATGACAGGTGGTGGTGGGGAGCATTCAGTGGATGAGGTTTCTCTTCCCAGCCATTATGCATTTCATATCTATAGCAAACCACCGCCACCTGTGGTTTATTTTAATGTATTCACAAGTTTTAAGAAGGGGAAGAATGAAATGGTCTATTTTTAAGAGTTTGGGATTGCTGGCATGATCAAAGCTTCCCCTGACTCTTATCCGGTTACATCCTGCTGCATACAAACCACGGGGCTAACCTCTGCAGCATCAGGGAAATATTGAAACTAATGGGATCAAATATCAGGACGGTGATTTTGGCACAGAGGTTTCTCGTGCTTTCTATCCAGGTGGCTCTGTCATAGCAATAACAGAATTGCAAAGTACGGACGGGTTGCTGGGCATTACCTTTTAACTCTTTCTCATTAGTAATAATAAACTGTTGGTGCATTTCATTGATGCAAGCTAAAGTGTTTTCTTGTAACTTTCTTTTTTTAAGACATCCTTTCTTCTATCACGTCGTCAGGTTATTTAAATGACCACGATGCTGTTACCAAGGCAATCCAGGAGGCCCGACAGATGAAGGAGCAACTTCGGAGGGAACAGCAGGTGCTGGATGGGAAGGTGGCCGTTGTGAATAGCCTGGGTCTCAATAACTGCAGGACAGAAAAGGTGAGTTTCTGAGGCTTCCTTTGCAAAGCATGAGAGATTGCGTTTGGCTCTCCCTACAGAAACATAGGTTCTTCCTCTCTTCTTTTTTCTTGCTCTATTTTCTTCTTCCCCATCTTTAAACAGAATAGTTGCTTCTTTCAAAAGAAAGTGAAAAGTAAAATGAAAACCACAACCAAAAGATGACATGAGAGAGAGACCTGGAGACCCTGGGGGGAGAGTGGGGTGGAAGCAGAGATAGTTAAAGCCCTCACGAGAACTTTGGAGGCCCTAATTCTCTGTTCCAGCCTGTCAGCGTGCATTACGAGAAGGTGATCTTGGAAATCTCGGGGTCTAAGTGAAAATCTTGCTTTATGGAAATGCTTACATGTGTTTGTGAGATGAGCTGGATTTGAAAATATTCAAGCTTCTTTAGGAACATAAGCTTTGCTGATACTCAGGCTCAGCTTCTGGGTATTTAGCCTTGTGAGGCTGTCATATATGATATTTTGTGACCATTGCAATGTAGCACTGTCATGTCATGTTAGATGACTTCATAAAATTGAAAAAAATGAAAAATTGACAACACAAACTGCACCAGATACTTGCAGTGAAACTTAGAGGCAGTAGAATGTATGGGCCTTACCACCTTCTGCTTTTGAACTGGCCTGTGAAGCTGTGCTGTAACGAAATATCAACAAAGTGAATATTCTCTAGTAAAATTTCTATGTGCTGTAACCATTGTGTATGTCAAAGAGGATGTGATTTGCTGCTTTTCTCTGCAAATACCTGCTGTTTTCCCTTGCACTGCCCTGGTTTACGGAGGATAAATAGACCCGCCAGTCCTTGCTGCCACATTTACGGTGAGCTGTCCTTACAGTACTGCCACCTAAGATACACATCCAGACTCTTGTATGCTTGCCCGGACTTTTTCCTCAGTTCCTCTCTTCCCCTGCAATATTTTCTGAGGTGATACAGCCTTCGTCGTGCAGTACAACCAAGATGACCGTTGTTGCGTTCGGTGTAAACTGGATGTTACTGAAACCACTTCTAGTGGCTTTTCACTGTAAGGCCTTGTGTGAATCACTTGAGATAGACAGATAAATAGAATGAATAAAAATGATCAGCTATTTAGCAGAAACTTGAAAGTCAGTCATCCTAGGAAGCTTGTGAGTCAAACAATATTGTCCAGAATGAGCAGATTGCTAATTTGGATAGCTTTCCATTTTCCCTGGTTTTAGATGGAGTTTGATCAATAAGCTGTGAGAAGCCAGCAGTCTGGGTAATGAATGTTAAATGTACATGTGAGTCTCTCACTACTGTACTTTTTTCATCAGCCTATCCTGGGTGTAAGTGTTGTAGAAATTACTCCAATTTCTTGCACTTTCTCAAGAGGAAGGGGAAGGAAAAAAGAGGTCAGTGTAATAGGTATCTGGCAGTACATACAATCTCTCTTAGAAGAATAAGAGCACCGATACGGGGAGAGAGAAAGAAAGAGAGGGATGGTGCATGTTTACGGCATTTCACATAGGAGAGTAGCAGAAGGGAAAAGGGAAAAGCAGAGTGTCAGATATAAGAAGAAGTGATCACAAGCACAAAGGAATTTATATTCAAATATTTAAGCATTCTTGAAAGGATGCTCGGAGCAGAAATTTCTTTTCTCTGCTCCCCATGTAGAAATGACTTTAACACTCAGCCAGATGCTAATGCAAAGTGACTCAAGCTATTCCTCGCAAGCATAGCTAAATTGCCGTTATTTGTTAAGCGCATTGAATTCAGCTGTGGATACAGCAGTTGGTTGCATTCAGAAAGCATCTGTACCCTTTTTTTTTCTTTTTTTTTAATCCTCCAAAGCAGAGACAACTCTACCTATCTCCCCCCTCTCCTCCCTTGTGCTGGCTGGGAATTGTCAAGTGACAACCGACCAAATCCTTTTGGACAGGAAGCCTTCATCCTGAGTTCTATATACTTGCAAAGCAGGCCTTGTGGTTGGATCAGGAAGCCCATTAAAAGCACTTTGATGGTATGGAAATTCATCTTCATGAAGCACCCAGGCCCCTAAGCAGCATGCTGTTTAGCTGTGGTTACAGATCAGTCATTCACATCGGAGGGCAGTAATTGTGCTGACGGCTTGTTCGGCAATGGAAGTACATAAAATAATCCCAGGCCCTCCACCATGGCATTGCGAGTTAATCTTCTTTAATACAGATCAGCTGTTGTTCTAACACATGACTTTATGCTGGCTCTAGTGACTCTGCACAGCCTTTTGATTAAGTAACAGGAGTGGAACCATCTGCATTCACTTTATTCTGTTACTTCCCTATTGTTGGGATTCTCCTTACCCCTTCTGTTTTCACTTCTCACCCTCAACCCCAGTTGAAGTTTATTTTCCTCTCTAATTCATGCCTCCTGGTGGGCTCGTGGAGGGCAGAGAGGAGTTCTTTTACAAGGTAGCAGGAAGAAAAAATTGTTTGCTCAATTGAAATTTTTTCTAAGGCAGCTGTAGGGTTTGGGGTTTTTGAAACAATAGATGCCAAAACTTTATTGGGGCACATTGATTTATTTTTATTTTTATATTTTATTTTATTTATTTTTATTTTAGTTTTTAAAGTGGAGACAGGTAAGGACAGAACCAAGTCTGAGCTCTCCTAGATTAGTGACATTTCTGTTGCTGGGGTGACCACTTAAACCACCAAGCACTAGTTAAGAAGTTGCACTTTTTAATTTGCAGGGTCTCTTGAGCTGTCTCTTGCATTTGACCCAACAGAGGAAAAGACGTAGGCTGCAAAGTTTACGTACTTGTTCTCCTTTCCCAGATGTGCTCTGGACCGTCCACTGACCAGCCAGCTGTGAAGTTCAGATCCAAACACCTCGACTTCTCTAAAGTTTATGTCAGTTTGATGTAGGACTTTAAAGTTAAGAGCAAGATTTGAAAGGAAGGAATGTGTTGCCATTTTCAATTAAATTTTGTTCTGGTTTTCCCACTTTTCAATGGAGAGAAAAAGCATTGAGAGGGTGGGTAGTGAAAAATAGAGTGCTGCAATATTACCTCTCAGGGTTTCCCTTCAGAAGCTCAGGGTCCTGCCGGAAGACTTAGAGGCAGCCCCCTGAACTTTTGGGACCTCACGTTTGCTCATTGGTTGCTTCCCGACAGGGAGATTTTGAGGTGGGGGATGTAAAAGAGAGTTAGCACGATGTAGCTATGTGTCCATGGGCATATTCTTACTTAGAAATGCACATTATATTTATAGTTATGTACAGAAGACAAACTCTGCGTTCTGTAGAGTGATCTCAATCTTTATAGGCAACAAACATTTGTCTCGGGCTATCCCACATTTTCCTCCCTTCTTTGCTGCAGTGGCTAGTGTAGTTATGGAGACCTACAGTTCTCCGAGACCTGTTGAGTTTTTTGTTGCAAGAATTGCTGCTGAGCCTACCAGTGAAGGTAAGCTCTGTGCAGTTCTGAACACGTCTGTTAGGCTCTTGGTAGGGATTTATCTGCCAGGGGTAGCTGGGCAGGCTCAGCGTTGGGCATCACCTCTCTGAGTCTCTGTTAAAGCTCTTGGGGCTTTTCTCCACGCATGTACATGACCTGTTATCTGCCTCGTTTTCCCAGATGGGTTGATCCCTGTGGACAGCCAGACCTGCCAGCTGTAGGGCAGTAGTCAGACAGGAATTTTGTGGAATTGGAGAGAAACTGTATAACAGGAATCATAAATGAGAAAATATTTTAAAAAATGGCTAGGATGATTTGGGTGAGTCACTTTATGGGCATCCAACTTGGACCATCTTGAGGGATTTGATTTTCAGAGGATTACAGTAAAAACTGTGAGCATCATGATGAACATGGATTTGACTAAAACCTATTTTAATTGCAAATGCAATAAAACATATTTTTACATTACTTTTCTTGGAAACATTTCCATGTATAAATGAGAAGTGTGTGTATATGTTTTTCTGGTTTCTTGGAAACCCAGGAGCATAGTTTTATTTGTAATTGTCATCTACAGTTAATTATAGCTTGAAATGTACTATACATAAACAATGTTACCTCTTATACATGTAGCTCAGAGCACAGATTGTCATCTAGTGCAAACACCGCAACGGGCATCATCAGCAAGTGGACTCTGGTCTAGTTGTTCAGTCCCAAACGTGCCTGTTCCTCTGCAGAGGAGATGTACACACACACACAAAGAGCCAACGCGTGTGTGCATGCGTACAAGCCTCCAACGCGCTCTTTCAGAGATACCCAGCACAAACACGCACGGAGCTCGCCAGTAACTTTCTGCCTATAGCCAGACTCGCAAACGTTTGTGTGCGTACCCTGGGAACTGCAAAGAAGGAGGAAGGGGGCACGCAAGCGTGTGTCTGTCTACGCTGGTACAAACGCAGGTACTGGTTTCCGAATTCTGGCACCTGCTGCTGAAGGTGGCTGGGACAGTTGTGTAATACACAGCCACACGAGCATTTCACACGTGCACAGACGCGGTCACACTCATAGCACATCCATGATGAGTGCATCCGAATATGTGTGCCTCCTGCGATGAAGTGTTTCTTAACCTGTGATACCAGTTCTCCCTGGTAGTGCTTGGAGTGTGTCCTTTTAAAAGGCTCTGACATGTACTTGTCTGCTGGGCCGTAACTAAAGAGCTATTTGTAACAATATTTATTCCAGCGTTGTAAGCAGGAGCCTGTTTATTACTCATGCTTATGGAACACCGGGTTCGCAATGCNNNNCCCACCTCCCACCCTCCTCCCCGCTCCCACCTCTCCCTCTTCCCCTTAAGAGAGCTCCAAACATGAAATGACAGTGACCAATGTTGACTTAATGTGGATGTTTAATAATGAAAAAAGTGTGTCAGTTCCAGCGTTAGTTACAAATGGCAGTAAGTATATCGGGTGGCAGCCCTGTAATAATTTTACATCCATCATCCCTTCCTGATGCCTTGCTGGCTGCCTGATGGATGGGGATAGCAGAGTTAACTCTTGAGAAACTGGCTGTGATCTGCTGAACTGAAATGAATTCAGTGCCTGCTCTCCCCTCGGGGAGGAGGGGGATATTAAGAATCTCAAACCCGCAGATCCTGCTGTCTTTGAGAAATAAAACACTGGAGCTCACTTTACTAAAGGCATAAGGAGGAGCTGGTTTAACACATGGGATTTGAATTTCTCTTGCAGTGGAGAATTTTACTTCAATAACATTTTTTTTTCTTCCCCTAATGGTAAAATTTGAACCAGAAAGTCAAAGAAAAAAAAAACATAAACAAAAAAAAACTGAGGAGAGAAGAGCAGGGAAGAGGAGAGTAGGGTTGGTAAAGCAGAGTCTGACCCCATGCTTGCTGCAGATGCTGACAGCCCGTGGGTCAGGCAGGAGTGAATAAGCTGTAATGACTGAAACTGGGAAGAACAGGGCCTGGCGCAAGCTGGGCTTCCCAAATGGGAGAAACCCACTGGAAATAAATCCAGAGGTGCAGTACTAACATCAGAAACCAAATCACTTTGTAAGAGTTACAACCTGCCCATTTTCGTAATCGCCATAGTATTTTACTGGAAAAATACTTCAGCATTCCCAGTGACTAGCAGAGGCTATATTACCCACAGACATTACATACACACACAGGCTTATCCCTGCAAGTTCAACAGACTGCTAATATATATGTCCTGTAATTTGTAGCCCACTCTATTCCTCACCGGCCTGTAAAACACTAGGAAAGATGATCAGTGTAATATTTTCGTTCTCACGGTGTGAGCAGAGATCCTTCTGTTTGGAATAATTATTATACAGTGTGGGAACCAGGGAGTGTCTTGCAGACAATGGACTGTTACAGTCCCACCACACAATACTTAGCACGTTATCCTAACAACTGTATGTCCCCTTCTTATTACCCTTTTCCCTGCCCCCGTCCTAATTTTGTCCGGCTAAGGTTCTTTGCCAACAGAAATTCTTGTATGCAGGTTGCAGTCCTCTTTGTTAATGCTATCAACACAGAGCAGACAGTTTTCAAAAAGCATGACAAGAAGGCGAGCAGGTATTATGTCATCACCCATCCATCACCCCGTATGTCAGCCTTTCAGTAAGTCCAATCAGCAGGCTCAACAGGATCATTCACGTTCAAGGAATCCTCTGTTCAACAGGGCTACTGTATCCATTGTCATTTCTCTGAAACTTTTCTCAAATTTAATTAAAAACACATGTCAAGTTTACACACTGCAAAGATCAAAATTGGTTTTGCCCAGCGCTGGTAACTAAGCATTAAACATTTTGTTTTGTGTCAGCCAAAAGTTTATTCCTTTTTCCTTCCCCCCTCCCCCCCCCCCTTCTTTTTTTTTTCCTTTTTTTTTTTTTTTTTGCCTTTTGCTTTGTGGAGCTTGTGTATATTTATATTTACAGCCTCTGCATTTAATGGCCACATGCCTTATTTTCACAGATGGCCAGTGGAAGACTTCCCCTCCCCCCTTTTCTTTTAGTAAAGCCTGCCTTTGGTTTTGCTACTTTTGTCACAGTGCCACTACTCGCAGTTAG
This sequence comes from Psophia crepitans, assembly GCA_013399095.1. Classification (NCBI taxonomy): domain Eukaryota; kingdom Metazoa; phylum Chordata; class Aves; order Gruiformes; family Psophiidae; genus Psophia; species Psophia crepitans. The sequence goes on along the minus strand of VWZZ01001171.1, from coordinate 331,791 downwards.
CAAGTGCCTACGCATGGGAGGGAGAGATTTTGCAATGAGGATTTCTTTTATTCCCCCAAGGACTTCAGCTCGTTCTTCTAAAATGCCCTTTTTTTTTTTTTCCTGACTGACCATCATCTATTAAATGCCCAGATGTAATTTTCATTTTTCAGAGAAAAATTAAGTGTGTATGTGCGTGTGTCTGTAATACATCATTATGGCAGGGATACATGGGCAGGGTTAGTTAATAAAAAATGAAACATAGAGAGGGAGGGACAAATTCTGCCCACAGATGTGTGCACGGAACACCCATTGAAGTCAAGGAGAAGAGCAGGCAGAGACAAGGGAAGGACCCTGGATCCTTGCAGGTGCTGAAGTCTGAATGGGAATTTAAGTCTTCGTTCACTCCGAAAGGCAGAGATGGGAAACATTCACAGGCAGTGTGTGGATCAGGGAGGGCTGCAGCTGTTTATTCCTTAGTGGAAATTTTATTAAGCCCAATAAAGATGGATCAACTTCCTCCTGAAAAAAAACCCACAAAATTGATTTGGAGTTCTTGTTATGTCTTTTGAGCTTTTTGGGTCTTTGAGCTTAAGTTCTAAGCTGTGCCCTGCAGCCACGAGAGCTAAATACTTCCTGAGATTTTATTATTATTTTTACATAATCACGTGCCTGCAATAGCTTGGGCTTTCATCACATTCATTGGCACCAGTGTCGGTGCAATGCCTCTCTTCAGTATGATAGAGACTGAGCCTGATTCTTCTGTGAATTGTGTCCACTCAGTCTCCTGGGGGATCAGCCTGTCCTGTTCTGCCCATCCTAGTATGCAGGTCTTCACTTAGCTGTGTGGCAAACAGCCACTAGTATGTTTTGGGGTGCAGAACTTTGCTTTCGATTGTATTGATACTGGGGAGTAGACAAGCTAAATCTTACTGTGTGACTGGGAAAATGTGGTTTCTTTCTTAGGAGATAGCCTGGATAGCACGTCAACTTCTTCATTAGGGCTGGAAGAAATGTAAGGAAAGTTACAGCATCTTTCATAATTTTAATGCCTTCCAGGGAAAAGTGGAAAAAAAAAGTCACTATATCTGTAATGCTGCCATGCATTTGGGTCAATCATTGTTTAACAAACAATTGCCAGGAAAGCAGAGACTGTGTTCTTGCTTTCTCTTTACATGCAGGTAGACCCTCTTTCCCAGGATAGCCTGCGTGGATTGCAATTTTCATCTTGTTTCATTTTTGGTGTAGCCCATCTCTTCCTCAGTTAAACCTTCCTTACCTTGCTGATGAGTTTTAGCAGCTCTTTCTGACTTGCTGTGAAATCTTCCATTATAATTTACACAGCAGATTTCATCCAGACATCTCAAAACTCTTCACAATGGTGGGAAAATGTCATGATCTCCATCCTGCTTAGTTGGGGAAACTAATGTGCAGCAACTGAACAGTTCACACAAAGTTGCGGAGCATGTGAGCCCAGGAAGCAGTCTGGATGAGAAACTGGGTCATGTAACTCTTAACCTATTTGCAGTCAGCGGATTACAGTTGGATCTGGTTGAGGTCAATGCCCATGCCCACACCGTAAAACTTTTGTAGAAAAGAAGCAGTGTCTCGTCATTGCGCTTTGCTTTTACTTTCTGTTTTATTTCTTCGTTAAAGTAATGGGCTGGACCAGGCCTACCTGTGTTGTCATTTATAAATTCTGACTTATACTATCTCTCAGAGCTCATAACCGAAGAAAAGGAGGACCTCAGTGTCCTCATTTCCTGTAGAACTGCTACTTTCCATATGACCTTGTTTCCAAGTCAAATAATATATTTTACTGAGGAAATCGTTCTTTCTTGAATAAAGAATTTTTTTTTAAAAAAAGATCTTAGGGACCTGACCCCTGCCAAATCATTGAGGATTCTTCTCTTTTTTTTTTCAGTGGACCCTGTCTTGTCCTCAGTGCTTTGAAAAGGACTGACTTGAGAGCCCTTAGAAACCAAAGACCTATCTCCATAATGTACAGCAAAGAAAATGGCTATACAGATTTCAGCAAATTCCCCCTGTGACTGGGTGTATGTTCCTGAGGGAAGAATAGAGAGAGTAGAATGTCTGGGCCTACTTGATGCATCTTATTTTTTCCCTGTAACACCTCGTAGGCCACCTAAGTCCACATGGCACTTCGTGTAGATTACAAATCAGGTGCAATGATTTCCAGGCAGTATTGAGCCAATCTAGATTTGAATAAACCAAAAGATGTGATTCCTTCACCAAGTGATTTAGCCCTGACTAAGACTGAATGTAATAGTTCTGAAAGAAGTACCATAAAATCAGGAAGAGCCACAAATAAAGAATGTTGTTTTATTTTCTTTCTTGTAACGCTGCTTTTAGGTTCTGTGGCTGGATTATTCCATGAAAAAGAGAGATCTCAGATAAGCAAGACTGAAAGAGCTGAGGGGGTGGTGAATGCATTGTTTCTTCATACTCAACTTTGATGCAACAACAACAACAAAAAATATCTCCCAAATGATAAATTGCTGTGACATTATAAATAATCTTTCATCTTCTTTGGTGGTCCACAGAGTTTATATAATTGGAAGGCTAAAACCCTGCTTTGTTGTTTCTTCCCTTTTCATTAGTACAGTAGAAGACTATAAAATTGTGCAGCCAGAAGGGTTTTAACAATTACTGAGTCAACATTTGAAAGTCTTACTCTATTTTATCATTTCATGCATGTGCTTTTTATGAGTTTTACAGCCCTGCAAGCGTTGCTTAAGCAAGGTCCGTTGTAATGGCAGATCTGTAACTGCTCTTACTTTTATTTTATTTTGCTTTCCCTAGTAACATACGCCATCAGCAAGAGTCACAGTTCCACACTCTCAAAGAAATTACAAGCTTGAGGTTATAATTTTTAGATAAGATACAGGAGTGCTACTTTCAGTTCGTAAAACTACCGGCCTTACTAGGGAACCTTTGGCAAGTCAGTTAATATGTGACTCAGTTTCCCATCTGGTAAACAGAGTTAATAATAGTGCCTTTCTTTGTGAAATTTTGTGGCCAAATTCGCTGATGAGTGCAAAACATTTGGGCAATGTGATCTGTTACATGGAAAAACCTAAATCTAAATAGAAGATCCCTTGGAAATTTTCTTACAGCGGTTATAAGTATAACACGGTTTGGACTGAGCCATAGACTGTGTGCCCAGTACCTCTTTTGAAATACCAGGACATTAATATGCAGGAGTAGAGCCTGGACTGCAAATAATTCATCATGTGCAAACCTCTGGACACACCTCTCAGTGCTGCCAGTGGTTCCTCTAAGTTCTTCCAGCTTTCTCTCATCTATAATGCCTACCTACCTCATGTTTTCCACATTTTGAAAGACTGCAGATGAAGATTTTATAACACAAGCTATTCTGATGTTTATTATTGCAAGAGGCAGAGGAATTGCACAGAGAGATTACTTTTACAAAATCTTCACTCATGTCAGATGTAGGATAAGACTCTTCACCTTTTTGGAGGGCTGAGGAAAATATCATAATCCTGAATGGATAACACCTGTCACAACCAGTGTGTCTGATAATTAAAGATGTTTTTCTGTCATAAACAGAAGTGAACTTTCATTGCGAGATCATAGTCTAGCAGCTAATCTGCCTAGTACTCTGAGATTTGGTGCGCGTTGACCGAGGTGTGTGTCTGGATGGTTGATATTTACTGGGGCCTGCTGAGCGAAGACTCCTGCCTCAGCACCACAAACCCCATTAGATGGTGTCACAGGCCCCACTCAGTAACTTAAGATAAAAACAAGCTTATCGAAACTTAATCTATTTGAAAATACCACTTTGAGAGTTTAGGTGCGGGAAGTTTCCCCACAAAGCAAGACATTCAATAGCTGGACAAACTGCTAACTGAAGGAGGGGAAAAATGGGACACTAAAAAGGACAGTATCAGGCAACCATCTGTTTCTTTGTATGCATTGACACTGAAGGGAACAAAGGTAGCAGGCACTCAGTCCATCAGTGTATTTGTAATTCTTAGGTGCAAGAACCGATGAGGGAGTTTCTCCTTGCAGTCCATATGTAACTGTGTTTGGCTCTCGCCAGCTACTCTACAAACTCATGGGGTTTTGCCTGGCCTTTCAGTTCACTCGGAATAAGAAAAGTAGGAATGTGGAGCGATGTGCCTCAGCACTCCTCCCCTGGTATTCTACGCTGGCTGTATCTCTGCAGGCATCTGAGAAAAATATTTCTATCAGGAGAAATGGGGGGTAGGGTTAGGGGAGTAGGAAAGTGAAGAGTGGACTGCTTCAGTAAAACTGCTAACCTTGAATTATGCAATCGGAAAAACAGCTCTTGCCAAAACACAATTCTAACGGAGTTCAGAGTACTGTCAGCGTTTGCCAAATACCCTAGCCAAAAGGATGTCTCAAAGAGGGGGAGGAGGGATCCGTTGCCATATGCCCAGCATTCACAGTATTCTGGAAGAGCTGTGGAGTCCTTGAGGAGTGGAGGCATGTGCATAGTCTCAGGTGCACCCCGAGCGTTGGTACCGCGATCCAGCGCAAGGCAGGAGCAGCGAGTTCAGAGGGGAGCAGGCAAATATACCGGAATGTCTTTATTTCTCAAACCTTCCAAGGTTTTGCTTCACGTTTGTGTAGTAGTGGGCGGAGTTCTGGCAAACATGATCAGGCTGTTCTACATATGTTTTGACTCTTCTTGTTTTATGTTTCTTCTATGAAAGAGACTGCAACCAAGTTCTTGTCATTTTTAGATCAATGTTTTGTTAAACTATGACAGCTATCCATGACAGAGAGCCAAGTAACTTTTGCAGCTGACCACAAAACTGAGTCTGATTTGCAGTGCTTAGTCATTTTTTATATATTTTTTTTCTACATGACACATTCCATGTGTGTATGTGTTTTTCATTGTTCTTTAAAATATAATTAGAACATTGCTAGGAGCTGTGGTACAAATCAGTCTTCTCCAGCAGATTACTTTCTTTGATTAATAAAGTTTTAGAAACTTCTCATCACATTCTGGCTGTTGATGAAACCTCTCTGGTTATACTTCGAACAACTGGACTATTGTGGGATTGATTGCTCTCTACAGTATTATCTATTCTGGTTTGCCCATTACAATTTGAAATGATCCAGATAACAGAGCTCTTGCTGCCCCTACGGAGAGTCTCTCCTACAATCCCATAGAAATAACCATTAGGATAGTTTTCCCCAGCCTCTGCTGGAGATGCTCATAGAGGAAAAAGATGTTTCCAAGACGTCTTTTAGCCTTCTGGGGCCTGATCAGAAATTTAGAAGAAAAGGAATCACTTCATCTTTAGCAAGAGATCTGTGTATTTCTCCTCCTGCAAGAGCAGAAGCATTCCTTACCATTTGGTTCTCTGCTTTATGCGGTCTGATTTTTAGCAGGTCTCACAAGTGAGACTTTGCAGCACTTCACTGGATCTGGACCAGTCTTGCCTTTTCTTGCCAGCAGTATTGGTTATAGGCTGTAGTTGATGCCACTCATGCATTGCTTGTAGGATGAACGGCATTTCATACCTTTGGGGTGCGGGGCAAATGTGAAATGGATTACCACTGGTTATTTTCCTGTAGCTTTAAAAACCTGAAAGCATGTACAGTTTCATCAGCTGAACTCTCTTCCCCATTTCTTTCTCTGCCCAACAGGGCAATTGGATGTAGAGCTTGGTATAATGATAAAGTAAGCTGAAGACATAGTCCAGCGTAGTGTGCAGGAGTGTGCCGCTGCCTCCTGAATTGTAGTGCTTTAATAAAAGTGTGCTGCTGAACCCAGCATGCATGTACTCCACCTGCTATCACTGGATGGTACCACAGCTTGCTAATGTGTACACAGCTAATCCAACACAGTGGAGTGGTGGCAGCTTTAAGAATGCTTAATTTACTATTGAATTAAGATAATGATGATAAATAGGATCCTCCTTTTGTATAAACTTGAAACCATTGTGGATCTCGTGTCTGAAGTTCTTAAATAGGTTTTGTGAGAGGAGGCTGGACTAGCAATGTCAGCAGGTTGCCAGTTTATTTGGGGTCAAGGAAGAAAAGATTTTTTTTTTCCTTTGTTTCTTTGAAGCTTCCATAAATACTTTCTCCATCAACTGAAAGACTCTGTAGGAAAGGTAAAGAGATGCTTCTATCAAATGAAAAGCAGTAAGTCATCAGCTGAATGCTTTCAAGCAAAAACACGTGGGAATGCTGCTTAGCCGCTTTCAAATATTTTGTAATTGTAAAAGCATTTCTGTATGTCAGGACTGGGGAAAATTAGCTGCCGTGTGTTTAATGGGAAAAGCATAGGACAGGAAACCAGAACGCTGCTTACATACAGTCATGCTTTTGCATCCTGCCAGGGTGTCGCTGATCTCTTTCTGCTCCTGTACTGCTGTTGCAGAGGCTTAGGAAAGAGCAGGCCGTAGTCTCACTCTTGCCTGAGTACTTTTTAGACTTAATCATTTCTAAACGTTAACACAGTGAAGTACAGCTGGCTGTTTTGACATCCTCTGTTTTAAGAGCAATGTCGTGCAGAAGTTCTTTTTAACTGCCACCTTATCGTTGCTGATTGAAAAAAATTGTTGTTCTCTGTGTTTAATTAGCGTGGAGTAAATGGTGACCATGTTGAAAGGACAGTCTCCACGCTGACCCAGGTTTTGTCTGTCTGGAGAGCCACCTCCAAGCGCTGGGGCTGAGCGCTCATTTGGCATTCCTTGGCAGCCCCTCTTCAATCATGCCTGTGCTCTCTCACTTCACCGAATGTGACTGCACCTCAAAATGCAGAACTTTGCCCAAGATGAATAGCGGCAGAGCATCTGTGGTCTTGTTAAGTCAAACTCTGATAAACGAGCCGGACCCCGTGCATACCTTGCAGACAGCATGCCAGAGTATTCGCTGACCTTAAGACTCAATCAGATCATGTCGGCAGAGTGTGGTTCTGAATGTAACTGCCTCCGACTTCAACGGCCGCGTTTACTGCATAAAGAAAAAGCTGTTAAGCCTGTGCCCTTTGCGCTCTCAGCTCTGTTTCTCTAAGAGGTTTATACATGATTCAAGAAAAGTCTGCAACAGAGTAACTCCCCTCCCCCATAATACACCAAACAAGAGGAGATGTGCTTTTATATGTTAGGTTGGTGGCAGCATTTTAAAATTATTTCTGACATACAAAATTTTTGAACTCGATCATTATGAAGTTGATGGTAAATAAATTGTTTTGAGGAAAAACTGTTGACTTACATTATATAGCTGAGATCCTTTTGGAAGAAATACAAAGTCAACTTATTCCTGACTTTCTGTCTGCTGACAGGCTGCTGTGGAAATGAGGACTGAGTTAAAACTGGTAGATCAAAGAGTTTGGTAAAGCTAAATGCCTGAATAGTTCAGGTGCTTATACGAAGCTTCTCCAGGCTTCCTGGATCTGCTGTGCCTGGAAGTCTTACAGAAACTCTTTTGCTCGCGATAGGCCGACTCTGCTGCATGAGCTTTTCCTGCGAAAACCAAGAGGATAACTCGTCTTGCACAATTTCGGCGGTGATGTGTCTGCTTATAGACAGAGCGCCGAGAGCGCGAGAGGGATCCGCAATTAAAACAAATGTGAGGAGAAGCAGAAAGAAAGTTAACCTCACGTTCCCTAAACTGTGCGAGTGTACGAAGTTGGCAGATTAGCCTCCTTTCTAAGTCTCACAAAATTCTTTGTGAAATGACGTACATGAATTTGAACTGTTCTTTGAATTGCAGATGCAGGGACATCACATTGCGGGAAGCGTTTCTGTATTCATATTGTTCTCTTTTCTGTTTCCCTCTATAATACAACCCAGTGACATTATTAGGCTACACAGAATAGTTGTAAAGTCTCCGGTTGCCGTGTGAAATCTGAAAGTTTTTTTAGTTAGTTGATCTTTTACAGTCATCAGGAATGGAATAGAGCAACAAAACAGCAATCTTTCTTTCAGGAAGAAGCTCAAAAGAATTTTTTCAACTGGAGCCACTTTATTATCATTCCGTATCATGTCATTTTCTTAGCTTTGCAAAAGGCACAGTGCCTAACATTTTGAAATGTTAGTATTGCTTTCCTGAAAGATTTATTTTTAAACATATGATTGTCAGGAAGATAGAACGTTTATGAGTAAAATTCATTGGGAAAACAAAAACAGTTGGAAAATGGAGCACCTTTGTATTTGTAAAGTCAAACAATTCAGGGGGAAGCGAGGTGTTTTGAAGGGAACATTGGAATTGATGGCCCTGGCACGTTGTTCTGGCAATGTCTGTAGACACCGCTGCAGCCTGACAGATTAATTGGCAGCACGCACTAGCCTGTTGCAATCCAGGGTTCACAGATAGTTCTGGCTAGATGAATGACAGACAGGGTGTTAGTAGGGTTGGGCAAACAGTGTGGACAAGAACACAAACTGCTGCCGAAGTATCACGCTTTATTCAGGCTGACCCTTTCCCAAGGCCTGAGTAAGTTTGAACTACAGGGTTTTCTTTTTCCCTACGGGCTGCTTCCTGAAATATTGCCTTTTAAAAAACAAAAAGGGCAAAGTCACCCGTGTCTCCGCACTTTGATTGCAGGCTGGAAATAGAGTAAAACAATAAATACATTGCAAAAGAGCGTGTATCTTCTAAACTTCCAGTCCAGCTCTGCAGTCCCAGGGACATAGAGAGTTGAAGTATTCTTCAGATGTGCAGCCAATTTTATCATGCCTAACTAAACCAATCTTTTCAACACTACAGAGTTTGCTCATCACTAGCTAACAAGCATGTTTTAAAAAGGACTTGGTAGACTCTGCAACCGTGTCCTTTCCAGAAGAAATATTATTATGTATTCTTAAATATCTGGCTCAGTAAACTGTTATGAATGAATTGTTACCCAGCTTCCCTATCCACCTTTTAAATTACCTATGAACTTTGCAGTTGCACTGTTTAATGGTTTTCCTGATCCAAATCCCGTCATCTTGCCCATACAGGACAAAACAACACTGGAGACCCTGACTCAGCAACTGGCAGTAAAACAGAGTGAAGACGGGAAGTTTAGCCACGCAATGATGGATTTCAACATGAGTGGAGATTCTGACGGTCAGTGCAAATGGTTTATCCTTATTTCCAGGTTTGTGTGTACATTTCAGCGGGATCTGGAGGAGAATCCAAGTGCTTTGGAGGCCTGTGAGGAGTAAGAGCGGTTAGCAATAAGGGACTATGAAACAAGTTAGGAAAAAATGATTCATTGTGTGGTGTTTTAAGTCTGGAGGTGATTTCTGGCCTTCTCTTCTGTATGCTGCACTTCTCAAAACTGATCCAAGAATGTATTTCTGATGGTAACAGGGAGTAAAGGAGGCAAATGGATGTGGGATAAATGAGATCACACAGCGAATCCATGAGTTACAGACCTGATCATCCATAGGTGATGCAGGCTCTGCATCTGTAGGAAGTTTCTTGGTTTGATGAAGCAAGCGCAACATTTGTTTCTTTCTCTGCTATTGCTTCTGTAAGCACAAAAACAGGCAGATGTGTAAATGCTCATTTGCTAGTTAGAGAATGGCTTAAGAAGAAATACCTGATGTTGCCATATATCACCCTCTTCCCATCCCAAAAAAGGTAGAAGATAGGTAACATAATATGACTAGCATTCGGTAAGCAAGAAAGGAAGAGAGTAAAAAGAAAATCTACTTTGCTAAATGTTGGGTTTACTACTAACTAGTAAAAGATGGTTTCGAAAAGCTGTTTCATGGTTTGCGTTGAAAAAAAAGCAGTTGAAACTCTTAATTGAGTCTATACTATGTGATACGGAATCAATAGAATAGCTAAAAACTAGCCAGTATACAACACAGGGTATTTCCTACTGCTTCAAGTAAAAAGAAGAAAAAAACATTAACCTCTTGTGCGCACTGATTCATTGAATGTGCAGCACTGACACAGGTCACTGGTGGCAGAGGAAGCTGCATAACGGAACACAAGCTGGGAATGTTTCTCTCTTTCTTTTTAGGAAGTGCAGGAGTTTCAGAGTCTAGAATTTATCGGGAATCCAGAGGGCGTGGTAGCAACGAGCCCCATATCAAGCGCCCAATGAATGCATTCATGGTGTGGGCTAAAGATGAGCGGAGGAAGATCCTTCAAGCCTTCCCTGACATGCACAACTCCAATATCAGCAAGATACTAGGTAAGGACGATAGAGCACTGTTCTTTCAGTAGCAAAACAAAAAAACTTGTGACTGAATAGAGCTGAGCATCTGGCACAACAGAATTACTGTCTGTAGAACATCTACTTTGCTACTTTCACTGTGCTGCCCAGCAGTACACATTAACCATAACTCAAAACATTCTTGTGTCTTTGTAATTAGTGAGATTGTGGTAGTGGGTTTGGTGCAAATAGATGAACCGAATAGACAAAACCAGTTCATTTCATTAGGCTGCTAACAAGCACAAAACGACTGCTATCATTTATTTGCCCGCGTATTTCATCTAACTAGATTCTATGGGGTAGAACACCCCAGTATTTGATTTGTGCCGTAGCACTTTCTGTTCAAATCATTGGCCATAGGGAAAAGAGCCTAAAATACATCCTTTTATTTTATACACTGACAGTTTTAAATTATTTTTATTATGTTCCTGTTATACTAAATTTCACTTTAGTACATGATCTCTTATCACAAGCTGCTTTTATTCTAAATATTCTGAAAAGAATCCTGAAATCAAAAAAAGAAACATCAGAACTAATTTCCATATCCGGTATTCTTCACATCCCAAGCAATATTTGTCATGAACATCATCTACTGAATTTCATGCCATAGTCCTCCAACTTTTCACTACTGGCTCCAGTTCCCAGGACCACATTCTGTCCTAAGTTACTCCTCTGTGACACGCTGAATGATACAGAAGGTGAATAATGATGATCTCTGAGGGCAATGAGTTACTGTTCCACAAAAAAGAAAACTCGTCAGTGACCAAATTGGAGATGTTGCATTTTTACTGATAAAGACTGTGTCACAGGACCTAAGTGTCCCTCAGGCCAGTGGGTAAAAGCTGAAGGAGGGAACATCTTTACCTGGGCCGCGGGTCTCGTTGGTTTTGCAGACAGCTCAAGAGATGTAGCACAACTGTAATGGCAGCATTAACCGGCTGCTGGGTTGGTCAATATGCCGAGTTTAGGCTGGTCGGAGGTTTGAAGTTTAGCTTGATTAGAGCGGTATTATGAAAAGTTAGCAGGGGGCAAGTGGAAATGAGGTAGATTGGTCGGAGAGGCAGAATGTATTGGCCTTAGATGGCAGATGTGACAACGTTAACCCATGATTAAAAGGGTGGTACGAGATGATTAGATTAGTTATGGGAACAGGATTAGAAGGCTAAATTGGTTATGTTGATGGTAAAATAACCTTATACTGGTTAAAAGGGATTATACTGGTCAGAGGTGTATGATGTGATTAGACTGAGGACAGGGCAGTAATAGTTTTGGTCTGTTTCTAAATTGAGAGTGGACCTGGTTAAACCTGTTTTTAAATAATCAGCTTCAGAAATCTACAAGATCATTCTGAATGGCCCTTTTCATATAGAAAGTACAAAGAGAGCTTGATGTTTTCCCTCTTAACTGATTGTTTTGGATAACAACCTCCGACAGCACGCTGCTAATTCATTCTGCTTAAAACAGGCGCTTGAGCTGGGCTGACATTTTACGCAGTCTCTGGGGATCCTGGTTGACATTTTAAAGGGCTTCTAAGCATTTTATAATACCCTAAAATCTGGTTTTAATAAGCCATTCTGCTGAAATTGTTAACATAAGGAATCACCTTTTACTGTTTGGCGCTAGATCAGGGAGATATGGGGACATCTTTTTCTGATTAGATATACAGTAGTTGGAGTAAAATGTGCAAATTCATTACAGATCCTGTTGAGGTGACAGACAGTATAGCTGACTCCAAACTCTTTCTGTTTTGCTGCCAGATATGGGGAAAAGCAAGGTCTGAAGCAGTAAGAGATGATGTTTCTATTTCTTTCCAGCATCACGTTTAATTTTTTTATTCCACCTATGCAATGGAGAGGGATGTCCTGACGTCTTTTTTCTTGACAGAAACGTTACAAAGGTCTTCCCTCAATTGTAAAAGGCCAGTCTTTTGAAGTCAGCAGGGAGCTAGCTCTCTGTTAACTGGCGTAGGGTGAGCAACTCGAAGCTTACAGTTCAGCCAGGTATTAGGCTCTCTTTATTAGAAAAGCACAATTTTTCCTTACCGTATTTTTTAGCAACACTGCTACACATTGAGAGAGTCAGAGAGCTCATTGTCACAGGGAGTAGCTTAGCAGGAGTTGTCACTGACCGAGGGTCATTTTTATAGTAAAATGAGAGGAGGTGCCCTTCCCAGCACTAGAATTCTCTAGGGATTATGTTTGACACTGCGGTATTATGTTTGGAGCATAAAAATTAGATACACGGATTTGTCACTAAATTCATCTGTGCATACGTTTGTCATCCATCTGTTCATTGCAACTTAAACTTGCGGATAATGATTTTTTTTAGTAAATTGTTAAAAAAGTGCTAAAATGGGTCTGCTGGACCCTATCAATTTAATAATGCATTGTTTAGATATTTTTGTAAATATTTTAATTAATTTCACTGAGAAATCTACATAAAGAGATTAGGAAAAGATGAAGCGAAATACTACCTTCAGAAATTGTCTTGTGCGTATGTATGTGTGTGAATAAATACCTGTACACATACCTGTAGATTACGCAGGCGTTTCTGTATGTGTGTGTATTCTTTAAACATAAAACTACCCTGATTCAGATACTCAGATTAAAAATATTAGTCTAATGAACTAGAAGTTATGCAGCATAGCAAACAGCTGAAAATTCTTGTCAGAGAAACATGGCTTAAAATCAGCAGCAAGGAGAGCTCCTAACCCCACATAGGGCACGCGCGTGTGTGGCCAAGCACAGGTGCCAGGGCAGACGTGGGGCATCTCTTTTCTGCCCTGGGCTCAAAAAGCTGTCCCTCTACAGCTGGCCTCACGGTCATCACTGCCCTAGCATGGGATCAGGAGCCATGTTTGGTGCTGCAGAGTCTTAATAATTTTCTCATTTCTTTTCTAAATACTTCTGCCACCAGATCGGGGAGAAGTGTGCCAGGATCTTGCTTGTCATTACATATGCATCCAGGGAGGGGAACGGCTTCTTGTTTTCATAGTCAAGGAGAAAAGCCTTGCATACTTGACCCACTCAAAGCTTTCTAACACAGATGGTGAGCAGAAAGCTCACCCCAGAGTGTAAATCTTCCCGTAAAAAGAAAGTTCTTTCAAGATTCTTCAATCACACCTTGTTTGGGCTTGGACTTGACACTATGCATAGGTACCCGTGCCTGCCTGTGTGTGTTTGTAGGCAACTAAAGCAATGGCATGTAAAGCTATTGCAAATGTATTTTGCCCAAACACAAAGTATTTTTAACCAAGTTCAGTATGTGGATTGACTCTTTCATAGCTTAGCCTGCCTGTGGGTGCAAATTCAAGGATCAGAGTTACATGTTCTTCAAAATTTCAGTCTAAGACCAGTTAGAGAGCTGATTGGGTTTTGTATATGACGAAGAAAATAAGTGAAAATGATAAAATGTAAAAACCAAGGGTTTATCGTCAGAAATTGTGCCCTTTCCCAAAATTTGTTTTGACAGCGTTGTTTGTTTAATTATTTACGATACTTCAAAACATACTATTAAATTGTATTTAGTTTATTTTGTAAAAATAGTGAAGTTAAAATAAGAGGAAGTATCATTGCAGAAGCAGCTATTAAAAATTTGCTAGGAAGAGAGGTGAGACTGCCAGGATTTTTGTTGTATTGAGTTTGCAGCTTAGGAAGGAAAAACACAACAAATGACATTTATGTATAAATATTATACGTGTAACTGTATGTACAAATATTACGCGTCAAAATTTTCCTTTTATGACCCTGATCCTGCAAAGACTTATGTGTTTGCCTAACTTCACCCACTATTTACAGATCTTTTCACATGAGGTGGTAGGAATCTGCCTGCCCAGATCTGACTGTAGGATTGCAGCAAAATGAGCTAGCACAGTGAAAGAGGAATTGTGCTGGGATAGAATATTTTCATGGCGATTTTGCCACAACTGATTTTAAGTTCTACCTTTCTGTCTGTCTCAAAATATATCTGAGTTCCTATATTGCACGTCCTTTCACAACATGTAAAGCAAATGTCAAGATTTTTCAAAAGTCTGTGAGGTTTTCAGCTTCATTATTCGTAAATGAAAATTGATTGATCAGCAGGAAATGGGGCTGGGACTTTTTTTCTAAGCCACTCAGACTGCAGCAGGTCTGTGATTAGAGGACTCTAGATTTAGACTAACTTTTATGATTTTCTTTTTACACTAAAACACCAGTGTGCCGGTGTGTACGAAGTGAAATTTGAAAGTAGACCTACATCCGGACATCTTCCTGTACAGCTCATGGGCTTTACCCTGAATTCCTAACATCGTTCAACACAGACTCTTTATTTTTTTTTCCATTTTACACAGCGTTACTAGGTGCTCAGTGTTTTGGCAGTCTCCACAAATGTATCACTGTGTCATTTAGCCCAAAATCAGGAGGTACAACGTGTGGAAAGTTGGTGTCTCTTTCGTGAGCCACTCTCTTTGCCACAAGAAGTTTGAAATAATTTCTCTGCAGGAGACAAAGCTGCTGACGAGAATTCTGGCCGCAGAGGTTTGTTGCCCTGTGCAACAGAGAGCCCTGCCACAGATCCCTGCACGTAGCTACTATGTCTGTGTGACGTACAAAGTGCTGTGCAGGAGTTTTAGTCCAAATCCCAGAAACCATCTAGTCATGCTAATATGGTGCTGCACCTAAGCTAAGAGCAATGTAATTACACTGATTCCTGTTCCAGAATTAGCTGGAGGATCTCTGCGTGTTAGGAGTTGTAAACATCGATAAAAATGATATTTTTGACTCCAAAGTAATGTTTGCTAAGAAGGGGATGTTTATTGCTCCTCTTCCAAGCAAAGACATCATTACTTAGGAATCTGTGATCTCTAGGTGCGAGGTCGGGCTGTACCAGTCTGTCAGCCCGTCACTCCAAACTGCAGCTTGGAACAAAGATTCAGCGAGCACTGGGAAAAATGGTGTCAATAATCAGAAGGGGCTTTCTAGAGGGAACAAAACTGTTTCCTTTCCTGGGAAGGGATAACTGTGTTCCCTATATTGCAAGTCTTAGGGGCACAGTGAGCTAAGACCAGCCTGAGTAATAGCATGAGCTAAGTACAGTGTGAGTAACCATAAAAACTGAAGAACAAGAGGAAGTGAAGTATGACATATGACATTATGAACCCATTAAATTGAAAAACTATTCAAACTTTTTTTTCCAATGGGAAAATAGACTATTTTCCAATAAAGTTTTCCTTCTAGGCCACATGTTTCACAGCTTGGGCCATTCGTGTTATTTGAAATGTATCTTACCCTGAAGCACTTCTATAGTTCATGGAAAAATAAAATAGGATAACTGATTCAAGAAATTTTACTTTCTGCTCCCATATTACATCCTTTAAGAAATATTAGTTTATAAATTTCAGGAGGTATTTGAAAACAATTGTAAAATCTTCATTATTTCCCTAGCTCAAATATCTATGCTAACGTAGGCAGAGTGTCAGAAACGAGGCCGCCAGCAGTCAAGCCATAGTGCAGCTCCGTGGAGAGGTGTGCCAGTATCCCAGTGCTCTTCCCTTCATGACACATACTAAATTCTTTGTTAAGTTGGAGCTGGCAGTGTTCACCAGGACTTGGTCTTGGAGTTAAAACCCCACTGAGACATATGGGATAGTTTATAGCTTTTAGAGGCATTGCTTCAGGGTCTTTGCAGGCTCCTGTACCCAGCAGCACAGCATTTACGATCAGTTCATATTCTGCTTCTCACAAACCTGGCAGCTAGTATGTTATTTGTCATGAAAGACTAAGCTGTAGACGCATGCCTATCCAGAGTTTATTCCTTGATCCAGCCATGGCGGAGCACAGCGACTAGACCACAGCACATGGGAGCAGTGCCTCCTGCAGAACAGGAGGTGAGAGCAGCCCCACGGCCAGAGGGAAGTGGGGTGTAATTAGCCGAGAGGCATCTCTGTATCTGAGAGGTCTTTGGCCATTCTACTAAAATACACTGCCTTGTTTTCTAAAGCAAAGTGTCAGGGATTGCTCGTTGTCAGGGTGATAGTTTTACTTCTCACCTGAAAGACATTATAATGTGAGATAAGTTTCAGTAAAATACTGAGTCAAAACTTCCAGTATCCTCTCTCTCTGCCTCTTGGCCATACCCAAGGGGTTTACCAGTCAAATACAAACAAGACCTGACCCCTGTCTAGAAGCTCTGACAGATTCCCAGCCCAAAGTGATATGACCGTAGGTATCTTGTTCTGGGTGACCTACTTGTTTCTCTGCCTTTCAGCATTTGTGGATGAGCAGAATTTGATTTTTTTTTTTTTTTCTGACAGGATCTCGCTGGAAAGCTATGACAAACCTAGAGAAGCAGCCATACTATGAGGAACAGGCGCGACTCAGCAAGCAGCACCTGGAGAAATACCCAGACTACAAATACAAGCCAAGGCCGAAACGTACCTGCCTTGTAGATGGCAAAAAATTACGCATTGGCGAGTACAAGGCTATCATGCGCAACAGACGCCAGGAGATGAGGCAGTATTTTAATGTTGGGTATGGGACCTTTAAAATCTACCGCTCATTTCAGCAAAAAAAAAATTTCAGGGAGAATTCTTAATTCAGTATGGTAAATGTTATATTTTGTTGGCAAGAGCATTATATATTGCTAACAGAATATGAAGCTTATACTTTTAAACAATGTGTTCCAGGAGGAAGTTAGGCAGTTAGGGATTTTTTTGTTGGCTCTGCTATACACTCGTCTTACAGCTTCAGCCAACTGTCTCATTTCCACTCTGATCATGCAAAAGAAAAAAATAAAAAACTTAAGATTTTCCAATGAAACGTAAATCTTCTAATAAAGCCTTGTAAGTATTACTTTATTATGGGGCCTCCGAGGGTATATGTGAATGAATCTATGGTAGTGCCTCTTAATCCAAAAACCAAAAATACAAGTTTGCATTCAGGATGATCTGTGGCAAGTGGTCTGCAAAAGGACTGCTGAACATAATGAACTTGAGCTGGAATATGGACTTGGCTCACTTGGTTCCTATCAGGCATGGAGTTGTCTGCGTTGTTCATCATGATGGCATTTGTCATATTAGGGAGTGTCTTCCAGTACAGTAAGCTAAATGCTTTGTGTTGAGCATAAATTTCAAGAAGACTGGTTCTGCTAAACAGCTAATAGATCAGCTTGATATGATTAGATTAAAATCTGCCTAGAAAACTAGCATGTATTTTCCTTCTGCAGAGAATCCTTGGTTTTGGTTACAGCAGATCAAAAGAATCACAAGTAATCAAGTACTCTGCAATATTTCTGTATTCTCTCCAGAAAATTAAAACAGTGATCTTAAAAAAGCAAAGCCAGGAACAAGAACGACCCTCAGAAATAATGACATTTGTGTCCCATTTCTTCTGAATTTGGAATCTTTTAAATAGTAACTGAGTTGTGCATCTCTAGTTAATAGCTAGAAGTAGCAATAAAGGAGAGAATATCTGTCCAGCAACTGTTAAGTGTCATCAGACTGTGTTTTAAACAGCTACAGTGTGCATTGTTATAATAAGCCGCTCAGCAGAGAAATTTGAGCTGCTTAACCCTGTGGCGCTGGCAGGTCCAGTGATCCCAATGGTAAGCACTGAAACAAACACAGGGAAGTCAGCCAACATTTGGCATCAAGAGATTAAAAAAAGAGGAGGGGGGCCTTCTGGAAAAAAGAATAGGTGGCAGCAGAGCCCCCAAAACACTGCTTATCTGGTTAACATGCACGCTTCATCATGGGGAAAAAATTAACCTTGTAACATGCTGCATATTATTTAGCTTCGCAACCAAGGCTGACATTGAAATCAAGACATTTCAGGAGTTAATTTGCCCTGGGGCAATAGAGCACAGAACCTGGGGTGAAATCTCTGTAGAAGTTACTGACAAAGGGGCCGATGACTGCAGTGGGGTCAGCGTTTGATGTTGGCAGTCACAGCACTGCAGTTGCATTCCTGGTTTCAGTTCCCCATCTGCTGCTGACCCAGGAGAGGTCATTTAGGGCTAAACTTCTAAACACCAGTCCAGCTCCTGCCTGTCTGGGCACCACAGTAAGCGACTGGGATGACCAGAGCTGTGGCTGTGCCAGCTGCTGGGACACACTGAAAGCCTGTATGAAGGCATCACAATGGAAGGACTGGGCATTTTTTGCAGCTCTGGTACTTAATTCTTCTGTGTCTCGGTGTCCTCATCTTTAATGGTGGTAGGATAACCTCACCTCTCTGGACTGCTGAGAGCCCTGATACATTAGTATCTGAGGGCGGCTTTGAGATCCTCTGGAGTGGACGTCCTATAGAAGTGGAAAAATACTATTCTTAAATTATTTAATATTTGAAAAGCACTCTGAAAAGCACCATTTAAGTGCAAAGTGTTCCTATTGTTAAATATTAAAAGCAATTTAAGTGTGCTGAATCTTATTAGAGAAATGCTGACTCCAGAAAACAAAGCCTTCCTATTGAATTAAGACTAAAATGCAAATTAGATCCGCTCCCTACTTTAAGAGCTGTATCTTCAGCTGACACAACTTCTACTTGTTTCAGAAACGCGGAAATAAGGACTGTGCAGAGGGAGGCCTTGCTTGAATGGCAGGCAGGAAGTATCTGAAAATGCAGCAAGCGATTCCAAACAAATGTAAAGCTGTTTGGCAGAGAAAAGTCTTTCAGGATCACTGTACTGTGCAAGGCTTACTGTACAGCCAGGGCATAGGCAGGCAGGGGAACAGGGGAGGGTTTCATTCTTAATTAAGAATGTTCATCTCAAGAGACTCTGCCCTGTCTCCTGTGGCAAGGCTTTTCAGTGCAGATGGACACACCGCTGATGACATTACAATGTGCAGCATGTACTGAAGAGTATTACTGCAATGGAATTACTTCATGCAGCAAGGAAACAAAAGGAGCATGAATTTTAAACCTCGAGGCTTGTTGGGACCCTGAAGCTTCTCAGGGAAACAAACACTGGTATAACACAGCTAGTGTTCTTGATGCAAAGGGAATTTCTATGGCCTGGAATAATTCTTCTTTCATTACTGCAGACAGGTTTCCAAGGCTTAGAGGCTGTATAAAGGCATCCTGTAGAGGATTTTCTCAAATGCTCATGTTGCTTGCTTGCTTTTTATTTATTTTTAAATAATGCATACTTCCGTTTTAAGTCTGCCTTTTCCCAATTTTATCCACCTTCCTTCAAAGGTTCTGCTTTTCACAAGTGCCACTCACTGTGGAAACTTATCACCTTCTAGTGGGAGGCCCTTAGTGATCATCCTGGCAACCCATGTTGCCCCCAGAAAGCCCATTGTTCCTCTCCCCAGTAATGGCCAGGTCTCTGAGCATGGAGTAAACACTGGCTCTTTGGAGAGACCTGCCTTGCTTTCTCCTGATCCACTGGTACTTTCCTACAGCGCTCCTCATTCCTTTGCAAACCAACCAGCCCTCGCCACGTCTTTCCTGTGGGCCATGTGTTACTTCTATGTCTAGGTCTGCCAGCAGCTCAGATGATTTAAAAGGAAGATTTTCAAAATACTTGTTTTTTAAGTTGGACCACGATAGAAAGGATGTTCATTTTTGTCTGGCAGCTCATGGGGCACCCAGTTAACTCAGTAAAGAAGTTTGCATCCCAAGCAGGCAAGCCGAAGCTGTGTAGTTCAGGTACAGCTAGAGATGTTTACAGAGATGGGGTTTTCCTATCAGTAAAGTTGATTTGGGCTTGATGGTTGTTTCAAGAGCACCAGCTGGGGAGTCTAGAATATTGATATGAGAGTTGTCTTGCATAGGCCATCCAGGAGCTTCCTCTGCATGCCCAAGAGCATACGATATGGGCTTGCAAAGTGCTGTTGTACTGACTCTCCCTTTACTTCTTCCAATATTCAAACATCCTTTTACTTTTTCTCCACGGCAGGCAACAAGCACAGATTCCCATTGCCACCGCGGGCGTAGTTTACCCAGGAGCCATTGCCATGGCAGGAATGCCTTCCCCACATCTGCCCTCCGAGCACTCGAGCGTGTCCAGCAGCCCGGAGCCCGGGATGCCCGTCATCCAGAGCACTTACGGCATCAAAGGCGAGGAGCCTCATATCAAGGAAGAGATGCAGACCGATGACGTCAATGGAGAAATCTACGATGAATACGATGAGGAAGAGGATGACCCCGATGCGGACTATGGCAGTGACAGTGAAAATCACATTGCGGGGCAAGCCAACTGATCAGGGTCCAAATCTCTCGTGACCTACAGGACTTCAAGGAGAAAAGAAAAAATAAATAAAGCCCCATCTGGTTTATCCTTGCCAGTGGCCAAGCACATTAACTTTCTCATACACTGACTGTTACTTTAACTGTTAGTCTTAACTAGTTGGGACATCAGCTGACTAATAGACATCAGCCTGCATCAGAAGAAAAAAGGCTCAGAAGAAAGGAAACAAAGACAACGATGACAACAACAACAGAATGATATAAGCTATGGGTAAAATAATGCCAGTAATTCAGCTGCTATACCCAAGCACTGAAGTCTTACCCGTCGACCTTTTATTATTATTATTTTTTTTTCAAATAAACTTTATGGCTGTTTGTTCTACAATGTTCTAGAAATTCTCACTCAGGTACACAGTGCCAACAAGTGGCTTGTGAATGTGTTTTGTTGTTTTGTGCTACAGTTTAAAGAGAAATAATTTTTTTTTTTGGTAATGCACCTGACAGGAAAGAAAAAAGATAAAATTCCTTTGACCCCACTCTGTCTCCTCCTCCTCCTCCTCCTCCCTGGCAAATCTGGGTCAGAAGTGTGTGTGTGTGTGTTTGCGTGCGTGCCTGTGCGCGTGGCTGGCAAGGAAGGAAGTGGGGAGTCTGTTTCTGTTAACCCCAACAAGCAATTATTTCCTTTAAAGAGAGGACTTCTCTTCATCAGTTGCACACCATACTGAGTCTTTGAGCAAGTGCCAAATTTGTACTAAAGCGCTGAACTAGTCCAATTTGCTTTTGTTTTGGTTGGTCTCTTCTTCTTGTTTTGTTTTTCTTTTGCTTTTCTTTTGCTTCCTGCTCTGTCTTAAGTTAGGACAGTGTTATATCTTAGACAATCCCTTGAAGAACCTGATATACCAGCAGCTGGTGAGATTAGACGTATATTTTTGGTTTTGGTTTTGCTTTTTAAAGGAAACTGTAGGTGCCGTTCTCAGGTGAAAAAAGAGAGAGAGAGAGAGAGACATAAGAAATTTAGAGAAAAAATATTTTATGATCTTGGATTTTCATGTGTGCGTGTTTATGGTACTAATAAGAATAATATTGGACTATTGTGAGCAAAAAAGCATGTTCCAGAACGAAGTCCCGCACCCTCCAAATGACTTGGTCTGTAAGGAGCCTTTGCTTTTAATTTACACTTCAAGTGGCATCATATACAACATAAAAAAAACTTGTCCGAGATGTGATTTGTTCAGCACAGGACAGGGCAAATGGTAGTGTCCCCTCCTCGGTGGGCGTAATTCTGTTACCATGATGTCCAGTTTTAATGAACTTGTACCTTCAGGGTGGCTGAGTACTGATCTCTGATTCAAAAGGCAAATTTTTTTTTTTTACTGACTTTTTTTTTCTCCTTTGTACTTGCAGAAATCCATTTTTGTCAGTGGGATGTTTGTGTAGGAAGGAAGACTAATAGCTATGAAGAGATTTCCATATTCAAAGTGGGCATGTAAGAACCCAAACCTTTGCGGTGCTTGGTTTCCCTAGCCGCTGCCTCTCACAAGTGAAAAATTGTTCTGAAAAAAATATTTTCAGCATTGTTCTAGAGCCCTTAGATACGTTGCTTGGGCAGTTTTGCTTTCCTTGGGCCACAGCAACCAGGTGTGGAAGGTGGATTTACACAAGCGTAATCCTGAGCAGAAGTTAGCCTCTTGTATCTCCAGTAAGGTAACTGAATGTTACGCTTTATTTCAGTAAAATAGAACGCAAATACGACTGGATCAAAGAGTCTCTTTTCATCTCTTCACTCTGATCTTCCTGTAGAAGAAGAGGACCCAGGTTTGTGTAGCAAGACAGAAGCATTAGATCTAAACCTACCACCAACCAAAAAGGCTACCTCTAACTTCAAACAGCAGCTATCCAGGAGCTCTTCTCTGGCCTGGGAAGGAAAGTCTTGGGATCGTACTGAGGCAAAAACCTTCCTCTGCGTTGGTTTTCTAACTGAGGATGCTGCCTTTATATTCCTGTTGCTCCCTGATAAATTCCTACCCCTAGAGAGAGACTCCTTGCTACCCTTGTCACTTTTAACTCGTAACAGTAGCCCTGTGCATCTCACTGCGCCAGCGAGGTCCCAGCCCAAGCATGCACGAGAACCATGGTCTTCAGTACTTGGCAACGTTGATTTTGCAAATGATCCCTTGATCAGGCAAACTTAGCCCTTGGTGCAATCAGCCACTTCAGACCAGGTGCAGGATGAAAGGGACGGGTAGGAGGAGAGGCCGGGGAGAAGGATGTGGAGGGTCTGTCTTTGCCTCTTGAAATCCCACTTGAAGTGTAACTTGACCTCTGCAGACCTTGTGCAAAGCAAACGAGCAAATGCCAGTGAAGGCTTAGGACAATACTCCAACGAGCGGTTTGGATGTGTGATAGTTTTACCCTGCAACATCTGTTTCATTTTTCTCCTGTTTTCCCGTTTTTGATTTCCACCTCTGCCTCGAAAAATTCTTTTCTATTTTCTCTCTCTCAGAAGATTTGCTCTGAAGTTATCCTTGGAGTAGCTGATCATATCCTCCATGTCAGTGAGGGTTCTTTTTGTTTGTATTTTATGACTGTGTTGGGTTGGGTTTTTTTCAGTTGAACTGCCTCTTCTTGCTAGTGTTGTAATGGTAATTATAATAATAATAATAATGGTCAGCTGTTCCCAGATTGGTAAATTATGTATAATTTATTTTATCCCCCCCCTTTTTTTAACTTTATTTTATTCTGTTCTAATTTGGCAGTGCAGCAAATGAAGCTGTTAGGCTATTTAAAATGGATACCCCTCCCCACCTTGCCTTTTTATATATATATAAATATATATATACATATGAAAACAAATCGCTTCTTCTTCTCACACCATTCCTCTTTCTTTTATTTTAATTTTGGCCCCAGCCATGTCAACTTCTGATGTTTATTATGATGGAGTGAATTAATGGGAGTGTTGTTTTCAATCTTAATTAACTTCTGCTCTCTCATCACTCATTTTAGTTATTTAATTACACCAGTCATCTAGAGCCAATTTTTTGAAGCACTCTGTTTGGATAAGAAGGAAAAAAAAAATAGACAATTGTTTTTATATCATTATTATGTACAATGTGAAAACAGATATTTGCTCCTTTTTTTTTTTTTTTAACTTTTAAATTTGTTCCCTGTCTTTGTGAACAAATTACTTCTGACTTTTGTGGGTTCACCTCACGTTTGCTGGATGCTTGATTTCCACCACGTTATAGAGACTCTGGTTTAATTGTGTCACTTTGGGCTACCAGAATACTTTGTTTTAGCTCCAGGTAGGTGCCACCGCGGCAGGCGTGATTGGAGCAAGTCTTAAGACACGTGGGCTGGAAAGCCGGCCTCGGGGAAGTCAGTGGGGAAAAGGCCCTTTGACTTCAGCGGGACCGAATTTCACCCCCAAACTACGGGATGCGCTGCAGGAGCCACTCCTGGAGGCAGCCCCACCTCTGTGGGCCGGGTCGGTCCTGCGCCAGAGGAGCGCCTACGCCGGGGCTGCGGGACCGAGCTCTGCTCTCGGCAATGGACGGTGCGACAGAGCCTTTCTCCGGGAGCGCTCTGCTTCGCTTACTGCCTTGGCCTGGGCTTAGGGCTCAGATTAACGCTAATTTTGTTACCATGCACATTTCCGTCTGAGAGACTACACTAGAGCCTGGGGTTCGGTCAGGCTTTTCGACTGGGTAGCTTTAGCAGACTATCCACATCCTGCATCTGGACATTGAAACCGATGCAGCAATGTTAAAAAAGGCAAAAAAAAAAA
>VWZZ01001171.1:153712-307582 GCA_013399095.1 Psophia crepitans | reverse complement strand
AAAAAAAAAAGAAAAAAAGAAAAAAAAAAAAAGGCTCTGGGGTCCCAAACCAGCAAAATACTTCACGCCTGGGCTAATGTTTTGTTGGGTCCAAGGATGAGCGTTCATATATCCTTCGGCAGTAGAAGACCAGATTTGAAAACGAGGCCCTGTTTGTCCCTCTTTAATTTCTTAGTAAAAACAAAACAAAGCAAAATATGCATTTATAAAAAGATCATCTTGTCTTGTTTCTTTTTTTTCCTGGGTTCTGTGCCCTGGAGCATGTAGAAAAACCAGGTTAGAAGAGGTTAGGATTGTATTAACCTAAAAGCGCATCGAGGCCCTAATGCCGAGGCGGGCTTCGTTCCCCTCTTCCCCAGGAACCTGGCGAGTGAGGATGGTCTGGGGGAGCTGCCGGGGAAGGTGTGCGGGCCATCTCCCCCTAGATCAGGGGAGCCGCGTACGCCGTGCACCTCGAGAGCTTACAAAAGAACAACACCAGCAGTGGGGAAAAGGGGAAAAGAAAGAAGAAGAAGAAGAAAAAAAACTGAGGCACTTGCTTCTAAGCTCAATTAAATAACACAGAGTATATCCTTTTTCAATTTATTCATGCCTTATATTAGTAAAATAGGATTTTTAAGTGCATTTAACATCTTTATTTAACCGTTCCGCTATATTAATCAGGCCCCCAGAAAAGAACACTAGCTATTATTATAGCATTTAATTAGTTTTGTAACCAAATCCTCTTATTACGAATGCATACGGAAGAAATTCTTTCTTCGAAGACATTATTTCAAAGATTTGGTTACTGCAGTAGACTCTGTCTTTAATTAAATCATTTTTTAGAAAGTAAATTGTCTTTAACCTTTTTACAGCACATTTTCAGAGCTTTTTCTTTTTAATCCAAAGAGATGAGCTGTTATTGTCCCCGAAGAAGCCTCTGACATCACGTTCGTAACATCAAAAATAATTATACTCCGTGGAAATGTAGACCTTACTTAGCAAGAATTCATCTGCTAGAATGAATGGCAACTATATGATATCTCGTACGTTTAAGGGCATGATGTATCAGATAGGAAGTAATTTTGTCTGCCCACTTCTCGATAGAATCATACCTTCAATTTTACAAAGAACTGTGTGTAATTCACTAGATGTGGATTCAAGTGTATCCTCAATTCACAGGGCATGGGCTGGCTGTTTAGCTTGGTTTATATTTACATTTTTTCAACTTTATCTTAACTTGTCAGTTTCCCAGATTGAAGAACGTGTCAAGTTCGTTTTTTCTACTGACTGATTTCTCTACTCCCCAGTGTTTTTGTCACTGGTTTGCTGAAACAGTATTTATATAGCTCCATTGGCTCTAAAGCTCTTACTCCTTCTAACGTTTTGGATTTTACAAGTGAAATGAAAATAGAAAAGAAATAGAGACAATCAAATGCCTGGAGCTTAAAACAAAGTATGTGCAACCTACCATCTCACTTGAAATTTAATAAAAGAAATAATTATGTAAATATAACATAGAGTTATAGATTTATATTTTGTTCATAACACATAGTGTAATATAAGTTGTATATTTTCATGTTTTGGTTTTATGTTATCATTCATGCCACAATAAATAAAAAAAAAACAGGAGTTGATGTACTCTTTAAAAAAAATACAATGTGGGTTGCCACCATCCTGGGTTTTTGGTTTTGGTTTTTGGTTTTTTGTTTCTTTTGCATTCCCCTTTTTCAGTATTATTGCCCTGCAAGGCACCAATAAAACAGCAAATGTGTTCTTTACCTATACTGTGGTCTGTTTCCCACTTCTTACAGCAAAGGGTGTGCTAGTTGTTTATTGTCAGGAGAAGAAAACACCTGGGCTCAAGGAGCAAAAAACAAGATGGACATGGCTTACCAGTCTGCTCCAAAATTGAAGGTTTTCTTCAAATCATGGGAAAAATTTCACCCCAACTTTAAAATATCAGTATTAAACCAGAAGAAAGAGTTGGTTCCTGAGCAGCATAGGGAAGTGCAGTTTCCAGTTCCGAGTTGGGACACCTCATAAACGGGGATGGTTGAACCCAGAGGTTTGGCCCGTGCCCACCTTCCCAGGTTACGTTCACTTTCTATGTTCTTCTGTTCAGCGACCAAAGCAAATTCAGGGAAATACCCAATTATAAACGCCGATGACACAAAGTTATGAAAAAAATAGCTCTGCTCATAGTTAGTCAAAATGTCCCAACATGCTGCCTAAACAGTTCATGAAGTTTTGACAGCAGCATATGGCACAAAGTGGGATGAAAAGAATTTGTACCTGGTTTTGACAGTAAGTTATTCTGATGGGTGCTTACTCTGAAGTGCCTACAGCTTGACAGATGCCATTCTACAGTTCCAGATTTCCTAAAGGGAGAAGGCAATATTTGGAAAAGCAGGATGTAGCTGGTGGAGGTCCTGTGAACCTGACAACCAGGTTGTCCTCTCTGCTCTTCACGGGAGCAGGGTGCCACCTGAAACACCCCATCAACAAACCAGAGGTCTGTTTTGGCAGCTTCATGGTACAGCCTGTGCCATACAGCACCCGTTCAGTGGAAGTGGAAATGGACCTGGGCAGAGCCAGGTGATGTGAGCCTCAGGCCAGTAAATGCCAGCACTCTTTAACCCCTTAAAGTCCCTTTATCCATCGCTGTCATCAACGTGATGAAGGGAGCACCCGCCTACCTGGAAGGCCGGAGGGACAGACATGGCGGCGCTCAGCAGCGTGGTTGTCAAATTATGGCATAGTTTGCATTCAGTGTGCCTGAAACCTTACCTGCAGCTTGAGCCAAGACAAAGGTTTTGCTTCTTTACCCTTTTAACAAATACAGCCCTCTGACAAGGAATGCTGCTGCCAAGCGTGGCAGCACACTACCCACCTGAAGCGTCTCTGAGCGTGTAGGCCTCCTCACCGCCCTACACGGAGGTCGAGGGACGTAAGATTTCCTCTTTATTTTTATTTTATGGCTTGGGTGGTACCTATCGGGGGCAACAGTGTTCCCTAAACCAGTGGGAAAAACATCTAGGCGAACGGGAGAAAAGTGAAGCTGAGGACATTCCTGAACTGTAGTATGAGTGGACAAGGCTGGGCTTTGCAAAAATGGGAATGAAGACCAGTCAAACACTAAAGGTGTAGCTGAAGGATAAAGAGTTTCTAGAGTGCTTAAGTGATCTGGCCTGGACTTGGGAGTGGTACCAATTCTTCCCCAGACAGCTGGGGGAGGGGGGATGGGTTTTTTCTTTTTTTTTTTTTTTTTATTTTTTCAAAAAAATGCTAAGGCATTCCAGCAATTGCCTGTAGCAGGAAGGAAGAAAATGAGGATAATTATGACATTAATCTATTTTAAAAAGAAAGACGTGTGACAATTAGCGCGTTCCTACCAAGAAAGTAACATACAGCGCTGTATGTGTGTAGGAAAGTGAAAAGACCCCCCACAGAAGCCACGAAAGGTTATGGGAAGCGTATGTGCCTCACAAGGAAGCACAGCGCTGTGGCTTCGGCGTCAGCGAGAAAGAGTGCACGGGAGCTTGTCAATAAGCTTTCAGTTAATAAATATTCAGCAATACTGTAGAAAAGCAATGTGGGAGAAGAACAGGCAGTGGCTGCCGGGCCAACCAGTGGAAGACACATACTGAAAAGGGACGGCAAGTCCTGCGAACATATTTATCAAAGTAATCCAGTGCCTGAGGCTGGTGGGCTCGAGGTAGCCAGAGTAGCTAACTTCAGCCCCCGGGATGCTTGCGCTCATGTCTGGTGTTATGGCAGCACTGATGACCATGCACTGAAAGCAGAGGTTGCCTGCAAGCTAATGACAAGGACAGGAAGAAGAAAGTCGCACCACAGCATTGTTGGCCTAATTTAGAAAGGCTGGCGGTGTTGGCAGCGCCGTGAGCACCAACTACACCCCAGCTGCAAAACCTTCCTGCAGCCAAGGCTACTCTGAGCAGGGGGGTGGCAGCCTCCCTGCCCCCCTCCCGGCTGGATTTGCAAGGCTGGCAATTAGGAAATACTGTGGGGTTTTGGTGAGGGTTTTTTCTCCTGTAAGTAAAGTTGATCCAAAAACTAATGCAAAAGAGATCCTACGGATTCCCCAATATCCCTTGTAACAGTTGTTCTCAAGCCTCTGGTGGCATGAGCTTTGCTGACGCTATTACACTCTTGGTGCTACGGAGTCGTTCAGCCAGGTCACAGGTTCCCTCTCCCTGTACGCCACGTGCCCACACCCCCCCCCCCCACCCCACCTACCCATCCTGGCTCACTCCACACCACCCCTGACTCGCCTATCCAAAAATTGTATCATTAGAAACTTGCTCTCTGTACCTGCCACCTCTGGGATTAGCCAGTGCTTATTGGTTTGGGGTTTTGGGGGGAAATTTGTTTTGTTTTCCCGCTGGCGGAGCAGCCCTGTGGGAGCACAGCAGACGCCTGGGGCCAGGGGAGCAGGGAGCACACCCAGCGCTCAGCCGGAGGCCTCCTCCACCTCAGGTCAGATTTGGCTCAGAGCACCATACATCCGGTGAACGCAGGTCTCACCACCACACCGGCACTGTACATACCTTTTTGGATGCTTCTAAAATTGCTGCCAGAGGCAGCACAGAAAGTTAATTTGGCCAAAATCAGGCTTGCCCCTGCCCCTGTGGAGGCCAGGTCTGTTAGGAAGACGTTAAAATCACACCAAAACACACCCCTCCACAAAATCCAGAATCCTTCAAGCAGGGAGGCTTTCTGTGCAGCTGGGCCTTAATGGCACGAGAATGGTGCGTACATAATTGAAAATATAATTAAAATCACAAACTGAAGGTTTAGTTAAAACTCTGCTAGCCCCGTGTGGCAATTCAGGCTGCAGTTTGAGCTGCTTTTTGAGCTAAGCCAGACTTAGTCCTAATTATATATTTAGTCGTTAACTAACAGCATCAGGAAGGAGGGCTGGCCTATCCCAAATAATTTAAACTGTTCGCATAGGTGCACCGGCAAGAAGGGTGGGTGTCAGCCGCGCTGATGTAGCTGTACCGTGCTGAGTGTGTGTGCGTGAAGACAGGGGCTCAAGCTAAACCCTAAAAAGCCCCTCCTATCCCCCCGCAAGAGCATCCCCACACAGGGATTTGTGTCGGTTTAACTTCACGTTATCAGCGCAACTTTCACAGGCAGTGAATGCCGAACCCACCAAGGATAAATCAATGCCTCCCCTTCTATTTAACAGAGATGTGACTTAAATACAGTAAGTAAATCAAAGTAATTATTTAAAATTAAAATGATTTAAGAGACTTAGTCTGGGAGAATGGCGTGGTGGTTAGAGAAGCGGCTGAGACACGGGACTTCAGCAGGCTATTCCTGACTCTGTCACAGACTTGCTCTACAACTTCAGGAAAATTACTCAGCCCATCTCTAAGACTGCTATAATAATACCTACTTCAAAGGGGTGTTATGAGGCTTAATTCATTAATGCCTGCAAAGCACTTTGAGATCTTTGGATTAAAGGCACTACAGCACTGCAAAGTATTATTAGCTACAGGAAAAAGCTCTCAGGCAAGCATGGCATTAAATGTCTGCAGTTTAAAAAAATAAGAAGGGGAAAAAAACATACAAAGATGGGTAAATTGTGGGTGGTTTGGTGGTGGGTGGTGGTTTTTTTGTTTGGGGTGGGGGTTTTTTTGTTTTGTTTTGGTTTGGGTTTTTTTGTGGGCAAGTTTCCGTTAGTCAGATCTGTGCTTTGTAAACCAAAGCCGGGGTGATATAGCTCAAGGCCCCATTTCGCTCTCAGTCCTAGGGCTCCCAGATTGCATACATAACTGTTTCAATTTTGGGCTTCTTTTCTTCAAAAATCCTGATTTTGTAGTTCAAAAGCATGTGCAACATCCTTCTAAGGACATACTTACTGACTGAATTAAAGAAGAAGAAAATAATTTTAACTTGTATTGACTACCTACATTTTTTCAAATTCAGTTTAAGTATTTACTTTCCCAATGAAAAGTCTGTTCTATTTTATTTAAAAGGGATAAGATTTTCATCATTGGTGATTATTTGGAATGCAGAGGGATTCAAACCATGCAAAGCAATGCCTTCTTTATTACCCCCCGTAGAGCTGCTCCACCTGCTGTGAGCACAATTCCAAATGGACAAATCGCAATGGGCAAATGGACTAGATGGAGGGAATTTTTTAATCAGTGTGTTGGACCCAAGTAT
This sequence comes from Psophia crepitans, assembly GCA_013399095.1. Taxonomy (NCBI): domain Eukaryota; kingdom Metazoa; phylum Chordata; class Aves; order Gruiformes; family Psophiidae; genus Psophia; species Psophia crepitans. The sequence goes on along the minus strand of VWZZ01001171.1, from coordinate 301,405 downwards.
TGATTTCTTTCTAATGTTAAGTTTTAAAAGCAAACAACTAAGGCAGCAGGTTTTTCTGTTGGTCCAAATTTAAATCTTGTCTTGTCTTACCGTTCATTTGGTGCCTGTGGCAGCACCCCTGCACTAACTTGGGGCACATCGGAGCCCTGCAGGGCAAGGGTGAGTGGCGTTTCTCCCATCAAAACCAGGCAGCAAAAGTGAGGACACAAGCAAGGTTCCCAGAATAATCAGTTGAAGAACAAGCTTAAAGCTGCCATGTTTACCTGGTTAACCAAAGTAATCCAGATTTTAAGTTTTTTAATATTCTTTAAATCTTTGAAACTTTTCAAGTACAAGTTACTGATTTAAAAATAAACATAACCAAGAGCCTCCCTCACACACCTTTAATGAAAAGAATGCAACATAACAGCCTAGAAAATTGTTTTGGGTTTTTTTGTTTTAAAGCCTGACTTTGGTGAGGAAAACCTTTTAACTTCACCGTGTTTCCAGGTCCTATTGAAAGAGAACACAGGGGAAGTGAAGTATAAGTGATTCTGGCTCCCAGAGATGCTTTGTTTCTTTTCTGATAGAATATGAAACTTCATGTAGGTGGTGGGTAGAGCCATCGTAACCTGCTTTCTTCTGACTGAATGAGGGAGGTCAATATATTATCGTATCAAGGAAGAAGAAATTACATAGGCGATTCCCCCACAGACAATAAAGACAATTCTGACAGCATGATCAAAACAACTGTATAACTTTTCTTTTCTTTTCTTACAGACACACCGGTGTTTAAATGACAGCTGAAAAAGGATGATGGACTAAACACATTATTGTCTGTTCCATCTACTTTTTTATAATAGAAATATATCTTGAAGACTATATTCAAGTTGATCAAATAATAAGTCAATTTGTCAATAAAACAGATTAGGCAACCTGTCTGCTGAGATGATATCTGTCAAACAACATATTTTGTTAATACAGTCTGGAAGCAGATGCCTTCACGAAAGACAATACAAAAAAACCCACGATGCCACTTTTAAGTTTATTGAAACAGAGCGCTGACTTATTTCAGTTACAGATGTTTAGACTTTTTTTTACTTTAAATCCTAGTTGCTAGTTAACAAACAGCAATTTGGAAAAGACTAGAAAGAAGTGTTAATGGCCTGGTGGGCACTGTCTGCTGCTGAGGTGTGGACATATATTTCCATGCCACTTGACAGTGCCCACACTGTGGGCACAAGGCATCATTAGTGGAGGGGTATCTCCATTTCTTCATGGACTGTTTTTTTCTTCACACACACACCCCCTCCACATTTGTTACCCCTGTTATCCACTGCTGGCAAGACATCTACAGCATCGACTGATCTGCCTTGTCACATCACGAGCCCTGTCGCCACGCTCACCGGATTAAGGCATGATGCTTTGACACATTGTGTACGCTGATGCAAATAATCCCTTGGAGATGTTGGGCCGTGGCCTGATCTCAGCCACACGGGGGGATCTCTCACTCTACCCTGCGTGACAAAAAAGATAGCGGAAGCACTACCACGTGCAAATGTACAGAGTGATCAAACACAAGTAACAGGGAAGTAAACAGCATGAAGCTGAAGACCCATTGCTGAAAATACAGATTCATAACTCAGATAGAGCTTGAGTTGTTGAGCCAAACGTGTGCCCAGGCTGCCAGGAAGGCCAACCACATCCTGGAGTGCATCAAGCACAGCATTGCCAGCAGCTTTAGGTGCGTGATTGTCCCACCCCCTGGTGTGGCCTCACCTTGAGTACTGGGCGCCACAGTACAAAAAGGACATAAAACTATTGGAGTGTCGAAAGGAGGGCAGCAAAGATGGTGAAGGGTTTAGAGGGGAAAACATGTGAAGAGAGGCTGAAGTCCCTTGGCTTGTTCAGCCTGGAGAAGAGGAGACTGAGGGGAGACCTCATCACAGCCTACAGCTTCCTCACAAGGGGAAGCGAAGGGGCAGGCGCTGATCTCCTCCCTCTGGTGACCAGCAATAGAACCCAAGGGAATGGCATGAAGCTGCGACAGAGCACAGTTAGGTTGGAGATCAGGGAAAGGTTCTTCACCGAGAGGGTGGTGGGGCACTGGAACAGGCTCCCCAGGGAGGTGGTCACAGCACCGAGCTTGGCTGAGTTCAAGCAGTGTCTGGCCAATGTGCTCAGTTGTCTGCTCTGATTGGGCTGGTCCTGTGTGGAGCCAGGAGTTGGACTTGATGGTCCTTACGGGCCCCTTCCAACTCGGGATATTCTGTGATTCTATAAGGTAAACCCAGTGACTGGAAAGGCTAGAAAATTTCTGTTCTGAACACTGGAAACTCAGATTAATCAATCTCAGATATTAGCAGGTTTGCCAGGTGAAGTTGAGCCAGCTGGTTTAGTTTGTGTGGTTTCCTTACACTCCATCCCTGTGCTAATGACATGTAATCCTCAGGAAAGTGGTGGGTTCAGAAACTCAGATTCTTGTTTCTCGATTGGGAAGAAACATGCATTAATAGGCTGAAAATTCAAGTAGAATCATCTTGGGTTTGGCTTTTTTTTAAAAAAACAAATTGGGAAACATTTTGTTGCTGAATTATCTAGTGCAAAATACACAGGCTGAGGAAAACTGAAGCTACTCAAAAGTGTGAACAGGCGCTCTAACAGGAGGACCAACCATGGTGGCTGAAAACCAAGCAAACAAACAAAAAAAAATAGCTTAAATGCTGACAGAGATTTAAGGACTTTCCCACCCAAGCTTGCCTCTGCAGGCTCAGACTGCTGTTAAGAATTAATGAGCTAATTTGCTATTGTTCTCAATAATGCCTCAACACCTTGTGGGACAGAAGAGCTTTCATTCAGAAAAAGAATCTTTCCAGAAACTGCAAATATGGAAACTGTATTCTGAAAACTATAGTTTGTTAACAAATAATAAATCTCTGTGGCAAAGTTGCTGAATAGATTTAAAGGCTGCGCTGAAAAGAGGTGAGTATTACAAAAAAAAAAAAAAAAAAAGGCAGCCAGAAAGCCCTGTTAAAAAATTATGTCAAAATACTAATTTTTGTGGTGAAATTTCAGTAACAGTCAAAGATACTCCCATAAAGTCTACTGTGGAGTTCATTCAACTCCTTGCAGTGGAAATCCCCATTTACAGAACTGGACGGCGCACCCGGTAGGAATCTGAGCTTCCACACTGATTTCTCCAACTCTCTGAGTTTATGTGACCACACGGCGATGTCAGGAATGCTTAATTATCCACCCAGCCCTACAAACCTTGAAGCGCGAGATAGCCAGCAATCCACTCTCATTCAGAGTAGTTTGGCATGTCTCCACGTTGTAACTAACCAGTGTTACCCCTAGCAATTGCTCTTTAAAGCAAAAACATGTGCAAAATGTCTTCATTCAGCCTAGTAGTATCGTATGTCAATCAGATTCAGGATGCAGAACTGGCCAGCAATATCCCCCCCAAAAAATTAAAAAAATCGTCTTTCTTGTTTGAATCACTTTGAATTAACTTGACTCTGTCACGTTACTGGCAAGAATATTCTCTCTTGAGCATCTGATTTCTAATTTTTTTTTTTTTTTTTGGTCTTTGGATTTGTCTGCAAGTTCCAAGGATCTGGTTTAAGCTTTGCAAGACCAACTTAGCCTGGGGCTTTGGCAAGCAATTTAACATTGTCTACAGCACACTGAAGTTTATTAACACCTTTCAAAACCTCTGCAAGTTTGTAAATCAAGCAGCGGTTCATTCTCCAGAAATAATAAAGGTCTGGTTTTGTTAATGTATAAAACCACAAATGCCATGTATTTATGATGATGTGTATGTATGACATACATATATTTAAGTGACATTAGGCATTTGCTGTGTCATAATGATGGCATCAAGACTTACCAAGCTAAAGTCACAGAAAGACGGCGTCTATCAGACTCCAAAAGTCTAGCGGATCCTCAGATTTTAACTTTTTTTTAAAGCAGACATTTTTTTGGTTTTGACCTCAGCATCCAGGTCCTGTGGTTCTCTGCGCTGAAAGGGAATGACACTGCCGACACCTGACGCTAACGCGTGGCAAATGCCAAATATCTACAGCAGGGCATAGGCGTTGTTTTCCTCTAATTCCCTGAAGAATTATTCTGCTCTCACAATCACTTTTTTCCTTTTTTTTTTTTCCCCTAGGTGACTTTATTAGGATTCACAGATGCACAAAGGATGACACCAATTTTATGGTGTTTCTTTCAGATCTAGAGAAAGGTCCCACTAAGATACTCCCCACTTCCAGCAGAGCAGGGAGAGCCATCTATAACCCAGGGAGGAAAAAGAATGCTGCTGTAGTTTGCAATAAATAAATACATGATTCTTTTATTAGGATGCCTTCAGCCTTCACGATACTTTCATAAGTCTCAACATAGAATGGTTGTGTGGACTTCTCACTGACCACGGACCAAAGTATAAGCAGGATGTCACACAGGATGGCTTATATGTCATGTACTAACTTGCATCAGCAGTCATCCATCTGCCGTGCAACGACCATGTAAATGGGAGAAAAAGTACAACTGCAGCACGTGCAGAGCAATACTGCATACACATCGAATAAACCATTGTAAAATAAAATATCGCTGTGCTATGTGCGTGTGAGGTGCGTAGCGTGTCCCTAACCATGCTCCCGTGAGCGTAGTGCTACACTGACAGCAGCAAAGCTTCAAAAACTGGACTATCTGTGCAAACTTAGGTCGGCCTCCTCAGGCATGTGCATTATGCTCTAATCTCCAACTACAGGATTTTTTGCCTTTTTTTCTTCCTGGGGCCTTGGCTTAGCCCAGAGCACAAGATGTACTGACTTCAATGTATATCCAAAGCCCGCGTTTCCTTTGAGGGTCACCACTCCGACGGTTTCTACCGGGCGCTGCCACGGCCCGTTGTGCAAGCCCTGCCGCGAAGGCAGATGCATGAACTCCCTTTGGCACGCACCGCTGCATTATTTGCATTCTTCTCAACTGCGTGCTGTCTTCATCAGGTCTCTGGAAGGTCAGAGGGCAGGATAAGCATCACTTTGTTGGGGAACAGTGAAGGCATAGTGAATCTGAGGTCAAATAACTTCACTAATTTTAAGCATGCAAGTGGATAAGCCCTGAACCTGCCTGTTGGTTTGAGCGCTTTAGCAGTGCCAGCCTGGTTTCTTTAGCCTCCGGTTGCTACTCCGAGCATCAAGCCTTTCCACCAGGCAGATTAAGCCTCAGATTCAGAAAACGGGGACTATACAGCCAGCGGCAAATTGTGACTCTTGTCAACAATAGCCCAGGTAGGCAGAGAATTCAGACATCTATTTCTTTATTCTTTTGCCCATTGAAAGTCTTTGGTTCCTATCCCCCACCACAACCATGCTCTGCAATACAGGAGGCAGGGGTCTCACCGAAAGGCAACTCCCCCACTGCGTGTCTCCGGCGCAGCCCCTGAGCAAGGCAGGGCTACTGCACCGAAACGAGGTGTCGTCCTGCCCGCGCTCAGCGGAGCTTGTGGTTTAAATGTTACATTGAACCTTTATCGATAAAACCTGGCATTTCCCAGCTGCTGAAGGCTTAGCCTTGCAAGCTTTGTCGTGCTTCTTAACATCACTACGTATCCGCCGTCTCATACACACCCACAAACATCCATACGGACTCCTCACGCTGTCTGAACATTTCCTAAACTGTATTTCACACTAGTTTTCTTCTTTTCACTCAAAATGTCTCCCTTATACCTGGAGCTGCCAAAAGTGGCAGGCAGTTGCTCTCCCACCAAAAAAAAATCTCCTGGGCCAGCACAGTCCCATCTGATGTCAGTGTCGGCGTAAATCCTTCCTTCGACCTCAGCTGGCAATAGATCAACTGACTGGCTTTTTGTGGCATTTCTGGGAGTGAGGGAAGATTATTTATTTTTAAAAGGCGAGAGTTATTGAATTTGCTGTACCTGGATGCTGCACAACTCTTTGTAATCGTTACCAACAGATGATGTCACTGAAACTTATTTTTATGTCATTATCCTCACCCAAGGTAAATATGGAATGCTGTCATGCCATTACATGATGTAAATATGTCATCATAATTTGTCTTTACACATCATAAATATTTTATTATATGACATTATTACACCTCCAGATATCTTTTTCCATATGAATAGTAATTACTCAAAGTATTTACTGTAATTATGTCACTTGATGAAATTACAGTAATTACATCGAAAAATGATAGCCCATGACTAATGAATTAAAATAGCATGGAAATTCGCATAAAAATGACATTAAAAATGTTAAGGATCTGAGGCAAACTCACAAAAGCAAGGAAATTCATAATTAAGAATTTAATCTCTAATAACATTGCAGGGTGCCACATTTTTAGATTCTATCACAGAACAAGGCGGAAAGAAAAAGAAAGTTGAGAGGTATTACCTGAGCAGGAATAAAGTGCAGAAGCGAACTGCTGCAAAGAGTAACCCGGCATTTGGTATACGTGTGTACAGCAATATAGGCAAGTGCTGTACGGCAGCATTCAGCGACGTTTCGTCAGGAACAAAAGGCCACGGACCAAAGATCAGAGCAAGGGTAAGGAGTTGTCACTTGGGTGGAAGTTTCTACCTAAAAGCCATCAAGGAACATGATTTTGTGATAGGAGAGGATAAAACTCACTCGCCAATGTTAGGAGCAAGATGGCTGGCACGTCCCAGGAACGTGTGTGGGTCTCACAGCAGAAGTGATGGTTCGATACCTAACCTGTGCTCACAGGTTTTGTGATGCCACTTACCTCACATCTGCAAGCAAACGAGTGTTTTTGTAAACCAAGCTACCCCAAGCAGCCCCACAAGGTCCTGCTCTGGCACTTCTTGCTGCCACTTGCATCCCAGGGAAGTGCAAGGTTCTCTGTTGGTTGGAAAATTGGCAAAAAAAATCTTTTGTATTTGGACCTTCACAGCAAGATGATTTATTATTATATGAGCATTTTTAAATGAAGCAGTTTTTTAATGCTTATTTCATAAGCATGGTTAATCCTGTAGTCGTTTTCTGCATGAAAAGAAATTAGTCTGTGGCCACTGTAAAAAAAAAACAACTAACCATTGGTGGTGTCTGAGAAGCAAAGAGGAACCACTGATACCATGTTTGCTGATTTGCTGCCTGGCTCAGGAGCACGTCATGAGCCCGTACCTGTGAGAAACTCAAGGTTGTTCATCTCCTCCTTTCACAGCTGGCTCTCTTGTTGGTCCCAGTGAGGTACGGTACCTCCATGGACTTCACTCCTTCTTGAAGTTACCCCCAAGCTGCTTGCACACTGAGGTGCCCAAATCATGTAGTACACCAGAGCAGGAAACCCTACTGAGCTGAACCAGCTCCCCACCAAGCATAAGGAGAAAGCTGGGGTTTTAGCTGAATTAAGAAACAGAGACAAACAGACAGACTGGGAGCAAGACTGGCACAGGGGGGGAGGGTGAAGGTGCTGGAGAGGATGGAGAGAAGAGAGAAAAGATAAGGGAAGAAGGAAAGAAGAAAAGAAAGAAGGCAAGAATAAAGAAGGAAAGAGAAGGAGAAATTCTGTTTCCAGTTAGAATATCCAGTAATAATTTAATATATGGTGCCATTTTAGAAAATGTGCTATTCATATTTATGAAAGGCTTAATAGATGCAGCTGCATCCTTTAACAAATTATTATAAGGCATGGTATGAAATGCATTAGTAAGAAATGCTTAACAGATGATGCTGTGACAAGCTGTTACAACGCGTGTTATAAGACGTCAATATTATTAAATCTATGGGCTTGGTTAGCACATGAATATAAATAATTTTTATGCATGCTACAAATTGCCATGCTTTATTAATAATGAAGTGTTTATAAATGGAACCTTACTGTAAAGCATTATTAAATGCAGCTACTCAGAAGACCTTAGAGTAATACTGTAGTAGCATTATCATGCTGAAAAGCAGACTAGAAAGGCTGCTTTATTTTACTCTCTGAGTCGACACGGGTTCAAACACACTGAGCTTTGATTCCTGAAAACCCATGTGGTAGGAGCCACCAGTAGGCACCAGTTGAAAGCTGCTGTTGTCACGTTCTTTGTTACTCTGAAATCACTCTGGCCTCACTTACATGGGATTTACACCAATGTAAGTACTAGTGTCAGTGGAGTAACTCATGGTTAACCCTGTGGTAAGTGATATGCACTGCAGGTCACATTATTTTCCTTCCCAAGTGAAAGCTGACTGAAAGGTAACTGTGCATTGCAAGGCGTTCTTCTGGGAAAAAAAAGAGAAAAAAAGTAGGAAAAAAAAGTGTGTAGATTTGAAATGTACAATTCTCTGTGTCTCAGGTGCTGCCCTTCCAACAGATATCTTCCAGAAGGTTACTTCTGCATTAAAAAGAAACATCTTTCTAGAGTTTTTCAATGCAAAACCCCCAAGTTGCTCCAGAAGTTACCAAGACTCAGGAACAGGCAGGAGCGGCTCAGAGTGTCTGGCTGAGCACCCTGGGGCACCCTGCTTTTTTTCTTTTAACCATTTCATGCCTTCATGATTGATGTTGTTTAAGTTTCCAATACCACATTGAATTGGACAAATAGAGGCAGAAAGCTGCTAGAGAACATATGTCTTGACCTGCAGAAATCGAAGCTAATTAATTAAAAGGAGTAAGTCTAGGACCACATAGGCAATAAATACTTACCGTGTGATGGTAAACAAAGTCTTTTAAATTCTCAGTTACATTTTTTTTCAGTTTCTTAGTGTTTAGTTAATGTTTAAACGGGGCGCTCTGTTTTCAGCCGTCTGCCTAATCTACCTTTTAATGCTAACTTCTTTTTACTGACTAATTATTCTTTTTCAAAATAATTTTTCACAACTTCCAGGTTATTTGGATGATCACCTCCTCCAAGCTGCAGCTTACTATTTTTACTGAGGATTTCTAAAAAGAGCAGAGTTTTCATGTTACTAAACTGGGACAATGGCGTGTGTGTGTGTGTCTGTGTGTCTGTGTGTCTGTGTGTGTGTGTGTGTGTAACAACTCAGGGTTGTGCGGCTCTTTGCAAGGGAAAACGTGGAAACCACCACCACAGGGAACTGCAGGCGTCGGTGAAAAACACTGATCTTTTGGATGAGCTTACACAGCGTTACCAGTATCAATCCGAATGCACTTTGAGAGGGAGATGTCGTTCTGGTATAGCAAAGGGATTTACATGCCTCTGTGTGTGCATCCACAAGTTCATGGGCACATCCCGTTCTCTCTGTTCACACAAAATACTTCCATATCCTCTGGTCCTGCATTATCTCAGCACTTCAGGACAGGACACAAGAGCTTAAATTCAGTTTTCCAGGGGGACCTGAGACATAGTGAGAGGGACACTAATGGCCAGATGTGGAGAGGTGTGTAGGTGCCCGCAGCTGGTAGGTCCAGTGGAGGCAAAACCACTCAGCTGACCTGGTACCACATGCCATCTGGGGAAAGAAGGATGTGAGCCTGCATCGCTCAAGCCCTGTATAGTGGCTGGGCAATCCCTCTCCTCTTCCAACTCTGCCAGCAGCCAGGGCAACCCTCTTCATAAGTGAAGTAGACCACTTACTTTATCACCTCCATTATCACCCAGGAACTGAAAACAAAAAATATTACCTAACTGCATGAAGCTCATAAATGTTGCACACGGGTTCATTCTAAGTTCTGGGCAAATATTCAAATAGATGTTTTTTAAACAGATACATACTTATACTGACCAAAGCCTTAGTCTTGACTATTCCGTTTCTTTTTTTTTTTTAACTCCAGTGTTTCATGGCACACACAGACTTATGTCAAACAAGCATGCTGAAGGACTCATATTTATCTATTAGCCTTGATGTGATTGCAATCTTCTGTATCTTCATGCATTAGTTTCTGGTCTAGTTTACAGTTCCTTGTGTTATAATTCATCTCATATCACTACTTTTCTTTGTTTTCCCATCCTTCATCATTAATTTCTGAGCCAACTTTTTACTTATTCCATGACTCCTGCACCCGAAACATTATTATTAACCTTGGATGTGGAACTTGGTCAAAAATCGTCTCTGAAGTGTAAACAGCTCTGGCATTTCATTAGAAAATTCACCATTGTGTTCCAAAACACTCCTTACTATAAACTTCAAGGTCACTTGCATCTTCCCCCTGTAACCGTTTCAGCTCCAGGTGGAGCATCCTCTGTCACGCCGGAGCTGGGAAAGGGAGATGTTGAAACCGCAGGAGTCAGCACTTCAGAAATCCCACCCAGCATTACAGTTTGGCAACGGGGCTTTGTTCGAGGAAATCTAGAGCAGGATTTCCACATCATGCTGCTGAATAGGAACAAAAGAAGGGCAAAGGCCGCTTTTGGGTCAGATGGCCCTCCCTTGTCCTCCAAGGCTTTCCAAAAGCCGTATGGGGGTCCTGCATGAGTGTGAGGGATGGGGAGAGACAGAAAGGAGGCACAAGTCCCAGTAAATGCCTGGGCTGGAGCTGACCTGATCCAAACCCGAGGTCCAAGGCCGAGGGCAGGACACCGTGTGGTGGGGTAAAGCCTTCCTGTGACCAGCCACCCACCCTGTGAGCTTCGCACACAGCGTGCTTGCGGCACGATGGGAAGGCAGCTCTTACTTGCTCTCTCTCCCCACGCATCAGGTTAAGTCGCAGCAAAAGCAAAGCAGACTTTGGTACTTTTTGAAGCACCCCTTGAGCTTTTCCATGCGTCAGTTGATTGATAGCCGTATTACTTAGCACGTCTTTATATCTGCAGTAACTGTAGCAATCAGCAAAACAGCAGACAACTGTATTAACTACAACTGGGGAAAAGTGAAAATAACACCTGGCATTTAGCACAGTTCGTCAAAGGATCTCAAAATGCTCAGCAAACTTTAATAAAGACACATGACGCCCAGTGAGTCTGGAAATATTGTGACAGCCGTATTAAACCCAGCCAAACTGATAAATCAAGGCACGCTGGAGCGGCACCAGCGCAGCAGCGAGGCTGTCTCAGCGGGGTAGCACGCCGCCAGGGTGTCACCTCTGCGCCCCCCTGCCACAGCCTTCCTCCGCCCAGCACGGCCCCCCAAAACATCTGGGTGCTGGGCCGAGCCCGGCGCTCGGCTGCTTGCCATCCTTCGTGCATCCTGCAGGCGTTTACCCGGGCGCATCGGGATACACACGCGCCTCTCGTGCTGGCACCCCTCCCGTTCTGCGGCAGGACGGGTAGGCCACCAGGAAAGCAGGACTGCCAATGGTCCTGTTTAGCCTTTATTTACGCGCTCGGTTCATTCTGCATTTCTGTTTTATATGTTTCTCTGTTTAGATGATGTGTGAATTCCATGTACACTTTTTTTTTTCCTCAGAGTCATGCAGCGAGTGTTTGTTTGTGCATCTGTATTGTGCTCGACTTTTCCTCATGTTCACAGATTTTTATTAAAATATTTCCATAAAACAGGTTGTTACCAAAAATAAATGAACGCATACAAATTAATACATAAAAACAGATGAGTTATATAGAATATTTACAAACAATGGGATGGAATTCAAAACTTCTCATAAACACAGCATATAAATAAGCATATACATTACCCCATGTTTACTACCATTTATTTTAAGAGTTACTTAGTAGATCTGAGGTAGGCTAAGGCTGACAGACAAGTTTTTCTTCCCGTTGCAGATTGTGGGTGCATCAAAAAGATCTCAGTTAACAGCCAAATGAAAAAGATCTTATTTTACACCCAGCTTGTGTTTCCTCAGCCTGCAGGAATAAACACACAGGGTGTATAAATTGGGTTGAAGAGCAGTACTGACATGACCAAGCCTTAGTCTTCACGTGCAGTAAACAAAGGACAGAACTTTTAAGAGACCTGGCCAAGGGTAGGCAACAAGTAAGTGGCAGCAGCAAGGGTCCGGTCTGCCGCTGCTGAGCTTTCAGCTCATCTGTTCCCTATCTATAACATTTGGAAGAGAGAAATATTGTTGTGAATAAGAACTATCCGCAGCAGCAGCAGGCTGAGCATTCAGCAGAGGGTGGGTATGCTATCAAGCTGCCCAAAGGGAGAAAAATCCAAAAAGTTAATGACTGTCCCAACCTTCGGTGCAAAATAAAAATTTAAATAATAATAGTGCGGGTTCTACAGTGCAAATCTGCTTTTATTAAACCAGATCCACCGAAGGCAGCGGGACTAACCGAGCGGTTCAAGTTCACAGACTATCCATGCGAATCTGTGCTTCACCCTGCAGCTCGGTTCCGGGGTGCAGCTACAGTACTGAGGGCTGGGGGGTGGCCGGGGGCTGCAGCCCGGCCCCAGGCGGGTGAGCTCAGGCAAAGCAGCACTGGCAGCGGCATGGCTCCGGGCACCGCTCTGCGGTTACCTCAGGGTTAGACCTGAGCCTGGCAGGAGCTGGCAGAGGCACCACGTCCCAAAGCCAAGGGCTGGACCCCCATAATTGTCAATGGTTGCATCGGTCAGGACCCTGCAGCGTTAGGATTAGGTGCAGAGGTTGGGTAGTCCTGTGCATCAACATCTCACCAGAGGGCAGAGAAGTGCGATGGGACCTACATTTGTCCTTGTTCAAAAGAGCTGTTTCACGATGGGCAAAGTCCAAGTGGTGTGCTCAGCCACTCCTTCGGCATTGCTGGGCTTCTCAGGCGTGAGGTGTGCAGCGTTGTACCGGCGTTGTACCGGCGTACAAGCTAACACAGCCTTCTGCACAAACTGATACGAGCACATATTTGCCCTTTATATCCTCAAGTCGCAGAGGCAAAACTGCGTAGACCTTAATGATGGTCTCCCATCTCTGTAGCAGCAGATCACTTTCTGCACCCTTTGACAAACAGGAGGCTTATTAAAAGCTAGGAAAGGCAGGGCTGACTTTTTCTCTGTTTCCAGAGGAGGCTGTTTTGTCAACGTTTTGCGAGAGTCTAGGAGTGTGAAATTGGCTGTTCATGTGCAGTCTGCACAAGTACTGTAGTTTGAAAGTGAAGGCAATTAATTTTAGTTGTTGACTTAAACTGCTGTTGAGAGGTACTTCATTTCCCGATTCTTCCTCCTATAAATAGATTAAGGGTTACATGAAAGTCAAGTTGTGCTCGTTTGTCCTCCCTCTAGATAGATTTCCCATGACTGCTTATCTATCTGCTCCCCCCCCCTTAACACGATTTGTTTCTCAAATTAATTTAGCTCACTCGCTGTCATTGGTCCACAGCCAAAAACATTGTCTCCTGTTCCTTTTTTTTTCCATTAAAAAAAAGAAACAAAATAAAACATTTTGGAATTAATATTTTCTGGAAGGGAGGTTGAGCAATGTGTCTTGAGCTTATGATTGAGAGAGCTAAAGAAAATGTATCTTTTGGAGGGATAAACATTTGTGTTTGGAAGGACTACCAGCACTGGGAAGCGGTGATTCTGCACACAACATTGCAACGGTTCCATGCGTGTGATTCTCATCGATACTCATGGAAGCTGCATGTGCCCAGCAGCTGCAGAATAAGACCCTCTGCTTATTAATCAGCTATTATTTGGCCAATTTTCTCATTATTATTTATTCATGTATTGACTGCAATTTTTTCCTTGCTTTATGGTATGACCTGAGAAGACAACCATGCTATCTACAAAAGTAAAGGACAGTTTTGTTTCCAATATAAGTTCCTTTGCAAGAAGGAACATTACCGATGCTCAGGGTGTTTAAAGTGTCCAGTTTGAACACAGACATATTCACAGTAGAGAAACAAAGTTGACTGATGCACACTGATGTGCCTGGAGAAGTTCAGGATCCATCGTGCTGTTTAATGCAAATTAATCAAAGTGCTTGCCCATGGGCCACCTCATCCCTCCACTCCACAACAGATCCAGACTCACGACCCAGGCCATAAACCGCACACAATAAATAGCTAGTGTGAGGGTTTGAAGGACAGTCATATTTTCTGATGCAGATAAGGACATCTGGATAAGTATGAATCACCGTTCTGAGGGCAGCGTTTGTATTTTTCATAGAGTACATATTTAAAGAAAAAGAATTCCTTGATCTAAAGATCCTGCGGTTGTCTTACTGCCACTCATCTGATCTCTGATCTGAAGCTGCAAGATTAATTTACTCTTCACCATATAATGTAGAGTTGAACAGAATTCGAAAAGGTCTGTGTTTTATCATTTGAGATGCCAAATCCTTATCTGTTAACATTGCACTTCAGAGTTCTTGCCAAAAGGGGAGGAGAAACTGAAGTAATTTAAAAATAATAGTGGATATTTGAAGATATTTAGAGATAATTGTTTTTTCTAATAATGGTATTCTAGGGTGTAGGAATTTGTGCTCTAGGTGCCTAACGTGTTTTGATAGTCCAAAACATGAACCCTGGCTTTTAATTTGTGAAAGGGCTGTGCCATACAGTTCAGAGCTATCACAAAGATGGGCTTCCTGGATAGTTTTTTTAGTTCACTTAGAGGGTTTCATATGGCTGTCCATCAACTTGGCCAGAAGAGTTGTACCCGCTGCATCGCTGGCTATTCAGAGGTCCCAAGTGTGTGAAGCCACCTTGCTACACCTCTCCAGCAAGCTACGCACTTCTGAGAAGTATCAGACTTTGTGCTGTTACCATGTGGTGTGGTAGGTCTGACACCCTACAGACTTGCTAAAATTAATGTGTCTGTGCAGATAACTTGATGGTACGTGAGCAGTAAGCCTGACACCTCCCAGAAATATTGGGCTCATTGACCATAGAGACATCCATCCATCCATCCATCCATCCATCCATCCATCCATGAAACTCAACAAAACTACGTTTGTCCCGTTTCATGTAGGTTTGCCTTCTGCAGACATCTGGAGTTGGGAAGCTTGTACATATTGTCTAACGACAATCTAGGATCACAGAAAGAGGTAATAAAAAAGTGGTGAAGTTTTTCTGTGAGCTGAAATAAAATACAAATGTTGGTTACATACTCTTGAAGATAATATAAAGAAGGTGTAAAAAGTGGCATGACTATGTGCTGTTCCTTTGCTTGAAGTATTTGGATAGAATAATACTAAGCATCTGAGAAGCTAATCAATGAAATGTGCACCCAGACATATATTGGTAGTCTTGTGTTCCAGATGTAAGATTAAATATTTGATGGGAAGCTGCCCAGTAAAACTATATGTGAACTAAATTGGTGTCATTACAGCAAAGTATTACCATTAGAATAACAGGATAAAACCAATGCCCGTTTTAAGTACTGAGATATGTCAAACATGTCAGGCAGCCACTACACAGCTAAAGATTCAGGTCAAAGCATGGATCCAAGTGGAGGGTGAGTGTCACAACTGCTCTACGCAGAAAGAAAGCGGAAAGCCTGTTTTTTCAATAAAGACTCTTCAAGATAATAAACAAACAGAACTACCATTTAGCTGTCACATTGCATCATTTTATATCTCACCCTATGCTCCCGTAATTGTTGCTAGTGATTCCACTCATGAATTGCATAGTGGGACACATAAAATTATTAAGGTAATAGGTCAGGTTACATCGTTGCCACCACAGGTTCTCAGGAGCTCTCAAACCCTGTTCAGCAGAAGTATGCATTTAAATTGGACTCATGCTGAATTTCAGAAAAACTTATTTAACTATTGCTTGCTCAAAATCCACAATACAGAAACAGAACTAGTGTACAAGGTTTTTAAAATAGATTTGGGTCACCTCCATAGCCTTTGGAGTTTGGTATGCAAAGTTTCTGTCTACCCATTGGTACTGTGAGTTGGACAGTGACTGAGGTAACAATCATTATTTTGCTACATCTGGTTTTAGAAATATTTTTGTGGTGGTTTTTTTTTCAATTTTTACTTCAGAAAGATGAGAAAACCCAAGAGGCTTGTTCATTCTTTCTTTTTACATTATCCTTGCAGTGGTAAATTTAGGTTCTCTGTAGGGATGACACTTTGGAGTCTGCCTCTGGCCCTGTAGTCCTGCTCTCCTTTTCATCAAAGAAGGAATAAATCCTCTTACTGGATGTTAGGGAGTCATTGCAAACTCTCAGTGTCTCTCTGTTGTTGCCCCAAATCTGAGGACAAGCTGGACCGAGCCATGGAACATTCCTATGCTGCAGCTGCAGCACTGCAGCTCACAGAAATAGGTCTCACCTCAATTTAGACAAGTGATTTTGGGGAATAATAACACAGAACTTGCAAATGCACCAAGTCCATAATGGGGAAGATGTCTCTGTATTTATCCAGCCCTTCTAGAGAGCTTTGCGGCCTGTGCTAAGCACTTGGCTTCTGGCAGTTGCACTGCTAGCAGTACTCAAGGTGGCAAGATTAAATGAGACTTGGGTATATCCCGCATTGTCTTTATATATATATATGTATGTATTTTATATATGTGTGTATGCACACATATAGAGAAACATGACACATACATACAGGATGTTGTACATCTATATACACATTATATACATGTATATATATCTACATGTATGCACTTGTATAACTGAAAATGACAGAAGTCAACCTTGCTCCCACCTTTTCACTGTTGTGGCAGGTTGAGGGGTAGATTTTGCTCCCAGGAGCTACATGAAGGTGTATCTGGAATCTCCCAAACAGGTAGCAAACACCTCTTTTACGTGGTGAGCTGAATCCAGATTAATGTAATGCAATAACAAGCAAAGCAAATAAACCTCTTCAATACATGTTTCATATTTTTGGGTGTCCAAAGGTTTTTGTGGCTTTGGTAAGTCTACTGTATTAGCAAAGTCAGGAATTGTTCTTCCTCTGGATTGCACAGCAAGTGCTGTAGTGATGTATAGCATCAATTAATATAGCATTCATATAGCATAATGCAATACCCATTAGCACAATACAAAGTAATATTATGTGATTTTTATTAGCTTGTATTAGTAAACACAGATTGCATTAAAAGCTGTTTCAGGTTTATTTTTTGACTGTTTATATATGAAAGAATAGTTCAAACTACAGAAGTCGAGGATTTTCTGACACTACAGAACTTAGCTGCCTGCAGATCAGCTTAATTTAAAGGCTTTCTGTCTTCTTTGAAAAGGTTAATAAAACTGTGGCTAAAGAAGACCCTGTGAACCTACTTATTAGGATTTCAAAAGATTTTTGACAAATTCTCATAAGTTGAGAGTATGAAATAAAATAATTACGAATCAGATGATAGACAAAGCTTATGAAGAAATTAAACCCCACTTTAAAGTCTGACAGTTTCACTTTGTTTTAATCATTTTCTGCCACAGTCACATGTGGATACATTAAAAAAAAAAGAAGAGAGACAAAAAAAAGACTACTGTACAATGTTTCTTCATCTGGGCTTCATGCTACTGTATTGAAAAGTTCATTCAAAAACTTCCTAGCCCACGTTAGAAAACAAAATAAAAGGGCACCATCTTACTAATAACGGTAACACTTTTAGGAAAAAAAAACCAAACCAACAACAGGCCAAACAATTTCAATTTTAATTTTAAGTTTAGACTAGTAATTTAAAGCTTGTGTTATGCAAGACACAAATACCAGACATTGTCGCTAACCACTGTCAGATGGCTGCATTCACAAACTCCGCAGCGCAATGGCACTTGATGCTGGCTCAGGATTTGGGCCGATAGATTAAATAATGCCCCATACATACGCTGAGCTATCTGACGGCACAGAGAGAACTGGAAAGAGAGCCTCGGTAAAAGATGTTACGCGTTTGTTGTCAATGTGTTGAATGAACATTTGCCCTCTGGACTACATATATTTCAGTAGATAATCGTCTTTTCCAAGCATTTCCATTTTGCCATCAGTATTGTACATGACAAGTTTTTATTTTGCTACTGATGATGATAATGCCTCAGACTGTCTTGCATTTTACCGGAGCAAACGGTCTGCAGCATAATGAAGACCATTCTGGCTCAGCAAACGATGGACAGGTACAGCTTTCACACACAGCACAGTAATTTATTAAAATATGAAGTAGATACTAATGTTGGTCCTAAAGGCAGGCAAAGCACATTTTGTTGCATTCATTGTGGACTTTTTCATTAATTTTATCTGGAAACAATGTAAAGGTATACAAACATGCACACACAATTACTCTCCACATAATCACAGTTTCACTGCAGGGACAATGGCCTTGGTGTGGAAATCACCTTGACAAAAGCAGATAAATGGTTTCTATGCCTTGGAAAGACTTCCTTGCTTAGAGAAAATAAAAAGAAATAACACCAGCTTTCTGTTTACCAGATAGAGTGAACTGTAAACCCCTAGAAGTCTTTTCACAATAAAACTGAGCTTTTCTTTAACCCGTGGATGCAGACCTCTCTGAACGGTGATAATACTTCACGTGTATTATTAAATAACAAAAATGGGATAAGCTCACAGTGCAGCATTGCATCCCATAAATTCACATTCCCCACACTGCTTCATTTACAATGGGTATGTCACAAGAGATTCCAGTGATGTCAGAAATATCAGGACACAGTGACATGTCACTGCATTAATTTTAATCGCCTTCTTACACAAAGTGTTTTGCACATCTGTTGTAGAGTGAAACTAGGTCTACAGTGCGTACATTGGCATGGACAGGTATGCCTAGGCAGCTGGGAGAAGAGATGCCATCCCACAGCGTACACGCCAGCGGAGACCACAGTTCCGCTAGTCTGCCTGTGCTGGTAATTTTTAGTTTTGTTTAGGTGTACCAATAAAAGTAGAAATTTATTAAATGAAAAAGCACAGTTATACATGTATTAACTCCATATAAGCTAGCAACATTTCAAAGGTGACACTAACTAACTGTTAAAGTGTTCCAAAATTAGAAAAATACTTTCTTTTAAGCACCTGGAAAATAACATTTAAAAGTAGAAATTTAATAAGTATTGGCATAGCTGAATAGATAGGGGCCCTGTTGATATGAGCAATTTGCACAGTAGAGCAGTGGCTTTGCCGAGGAGAGGAGAGGAGAAAGGAGAAAGGAGAAAAAAGAGAAGAAAGATAAGTGGAGAAGGCACGCTGGAGTCTGCAGCACCCACCTGCCCCAGTTCACCTTGCTTCCCCAGGGAAGCACATGGGAATCAGTAAGATTGTCCACCTGCAAATCCCTCTCTTTAACCAGTTTTCATTTGGCTCCTAATTTCCTGTTCCCTATCTGGGGGACACAAGAGCGGTGTTACAGCAGATGCCCTGGCTGGCACCTGTGTTTTGGTCATTCAGGCAGCAGCTTGAAGCAATACTCACAAGAGCACTCTGGCAGCCAGTGAGGCCACACTCTTCATCTAGAGGATGAGGAGTTCCAGTTCCTCATCTGGGTCCTACTTCTTTGGCTGACCAAAAATTGAGAAATCTATAAATACCTGAGAAAGCACTGTTTTGTGATCCTTCAATAAGAAGCAGAAGCCAGCTTGTGTTACTAGAGCACTCCGGAGCCTGACTACAACTTTTAATAATCGGTGTAAAGTCAGAATCCTGCTGAGATATAACATAATGAAATGCCAGACAATGTCACTGTGAGTCTATAGTGGAAAATATAGGCAAAACAATGTCAGTGGATGTCTGCGTAGACAATGTTATGATCGGAGGAAAGGCAAAATGCTGTCAATGGGAGTCTATATGCTGTAGATAGCATTACCACAGTATGCGAATAAAGGCAAAATTGTGTCAGGGCAATACACAATATGCTCAAGACAGAATATATTTAGTCTGAATAGAAAATCTGTCATGTAAAATAGCTGCATTGATTCTCATCTTCCACAGTGATGTGTTGTCATTTTTAACACTGACTGTCTTTTTTATTTAGATTTACCCTATAGTCTAATCTGGGTTTTTTTTCCATGTTAACACTTCCTTTACTTGTCATAAGTGAACCCACTACCATTGACTTTTTTACCTTTGGCTTATTTTATTTAAAAGAAAAACAGCCTTCAGTTGTGACCTCACATGATTTACACTTCTGTAAAACGTGGCCTCAAGTCCAAATTAATTTCATTTGTATACATTTCATTATTTTTCTTAAGTATAGGGTTATTAGACTCTGGGTCCAAGTAATTTCTAGTTTTCTCTACAGTCCTCCTAATGCCAATCAAACCTCCATGTTTGTTGGGTAAGTTCTGTTAGGGCAGTGATGTTTCAGCTGTGAGGGGAAATTAAATGTTTCCTGTGTATTTTGGGCCTTCCTCACTAATTCAACTTCCAGCAGCCCCAGTGCTGCAAAGGTTAAATTTCCCAAAAAACCCTACTTTGCAAAGCAAAGTATCTGTACTTATTGATGAAAGGCTCTAAAATATAACATGTAATTATCTAAATTATAATCAATCAAGGAGAGCACTGAAGCTCTCTGCCTTCTTCATCCCAGTTATACCTGACATTATTGCATTCAGTGTTCTCTTCTCAAGAGTGTTTTGACTCGGGCCACCGGCAAGTCTACCTACATCTACACTAGCAGGTAATTTGGTGTAATCAAGGCAGAAGCAACCGATGGCAAGGTCCATGCAGCTATGCTATGTGTGGTGGATGTTGTTCCTTTGGATGAGATTGAGTCTACTCCTCTTGGACAAATGTCTCTCCCATGTATGTGGTTCATAGCCTTTCCACTGCCCACTCATCTGTGTGGATCTGTGGGATTTTGACTTCTTAGAAGTCACACTTTTGACATTGACATTTATCACATACACCTAAGAAGAGCCATCTAGGTTAACTGCCTCTCTGTGGGATCCCACATGGACATTTGGCAGCACTGTGAACCAAACCAATGTGCAGCACATAGGGAAAATGGGGGATTTGCCTTGACTCTGGTGTTACTGCTCTGACTCGACACACAGAAGGAGGTGCAGGCTCCATTTCAAAGACTGCTTTTCTAAAAAGTTGGTTTTATGCTGACTCTGAACTAAGATTTTGAAATCGTGGCAAAAGACAGACAAAGTTCAGACTTACCTGGTGTGCTCAGGTTGGACACTCAGACTTTGAAACTTGTGCACTCTCGTGGGGATTTCATTGTAGAGGCACCTCCGGAGCACAACCTCTCCAAAGCAGCAGAAGGGCAAATTTCCGGGGAGTTGCAAACTGGCTCCTTCTCCTCCCACCTGATATGCTGAAGAATTAGAGTTTTGAAAGCTTGGTTGGTATGTGAGCTGAGGTCTACTGAGTCATTAAGGTGCAAAATTGACAGCATCTCAAAAATAACTGGCGGGAGGGCGTTAATGTGATACGGGAACTAGGCCATTCAAGCATGTTGCTTAAGTGGTGGAAAGACAAATTATGAAGGAAGAAGGCCAATTTTAGACAGAGCCTTGACCATATTCCATCTTTCCTGAATTTTTATTTTGATAATAAGCATACTTTGGAAAAGATAAATTCTGTAGGAATACTTCTGGTGCTCCACCTATATCTTTGCAAGAGTGCTCCAGCATGTTAAAAAAAAAAAATCAAATTCAGATCCAGGCACAATAGTCTTTAAGTTGTTGTGTAGAGAGTCTTAGCCCAAATTTTTCTTGCTTTTTCTATTTTGCATTTCAACCTTTACATTACGTTTGCATAGTGTTCCCATGCTTAATTTCCCTCTCATCTGGATAATGATAATGAGCTGTTATTGACTAGCATTTCCAGTTCAGTGCAGTGAACATTGGATAGTATTCATAAAATGTTCTTCTTATGCCAGCTGAAATTGGTAGTGGTTTTGAGGCAAAAGGCCAGATTCATCAAAAGGATAATGGGCAGATATATTTTTTGTTTGTTGTTTTTTTTTTTTTAATTTTAATGACCAAATTGCATTGCTATTCTTTGTTTATCTATTTTTGAATTCTATCAGATAGCTTTAGGGATAACTACCCAATTTCTGTATTTATAGGAAACTGGCACAAATCAAGAAAACAGAATAATTCCATGCTTATGAAGCATGAATTCTCACAGTAAATGTCAATATATTATGCATTAATACACAAAAATTCTACAGTAAAGCACATATATATTAAATATCTGTTTCTTCTGCACAGAGCCTCCAGCTTGGTTATTTTGTATGGCAGTGGTTCATGCCAGGGTCCTCCTGGGGAGTATAAGACCCAGCTGTACCCATTGCTGGTGATCTGTGAGAGGATCCCCCCCTCCCACCCTGCCCCCTCCTGTCACACTTGACCCCTCCCCAAACCCTGCTGATGGAGGGTCCAGGGCAGGGACTAGCCCTGCACTCCCTAGATGCTGCCATGGAGGTTTGGGCCCTGCAGGACCCTGCTAGGGCAGTAGGGTGTCGCAAGGAGAAGAGGGATGGTGACAAGTGAGGTGTCCACCTCTCACAGTACTCTCGGAGTATCCAGAAAGGAGGATGCTCCATTCATTTGAGGAGGTAGCAAGGAGATTTGTCTGAGTTGGTATTATAAGGAAGGTTGATTGAGTTTAAAATACATCATGCACATGTATATTTTTAAGGTAACTGTATGGTCCATATGTGGTGTGTTTGCTAGACCATTACAGAAAATAAGAGATGGATGTCATTTTGGCAGTTTGAAAACTACGCTTGTGGTATGTAAGTCTTCTGCCAGTGCCCACTTGTATCTCATGCTTAAATTTAGCGTGGAATCTCCTTTCCTCGTGAATGCCTTGGAAATATGAGAAAACATGAGAGCTTTTTCCACACTAAAATTGGTTGCAAAACAGACCACAGAGCATCCTGGATTAGGCAGCAAGAGGACTGTGTCTGCTCAGGTGCAGCACCCAATGGGGAGAGGCGTTTGCTTAACCATGGCCACATACAGGACCAGCCTGTCCTTTTGAGGCTGAAGAGACATAAAAAAAGGTCCTGTTAAAAAAAAAAAAAAGAGGCAGACACTCCAAAAACCCCACAGAAAACATCTTTCTACCAGCATACTAGCAGGAATGGGCCCGTCATTATATGTGGCTGCATTTTGGTAGACACCTAGTCAGGCTTTGCTGAAGACACTGGTTTGTATTCATGGAGCGTGGCTGGGAGGAGCGTGATCATACCAAGCAACACAGTAGGACACAAAATCACAAATATGCAGGGGTGTCTCATTGGCAAAGTGTAGGGAAATATGGCAGCTCACAGGTGGATGGGGCTGAAGGAGAACATGTCCAAAAAGGACGATGTACAAACAACTCATGGCTGGGACCCTTGTTTCACGGCATAGAGAATGCCATCTTCAGCAGCACAGCATCTCCCACTACTATTTTGCGATGTCCTTTATCATCATCTTACTGATAATAGTCACTCTATTAAGGTAATCAACAATTTTTACAGCATTTGTATTTTATCCCTGAAGCATGGCAGTCCAATCAACCTTTCTATGGGCATGTAAGAAAAAGTCTTCACAGATGAGGATGGAAGGCACTCATGTTTAAAGCACTGCCTGGGGTGAGTGGATAGGTCTTACAGAAAATTCATGTCCTTTGATCTATGGTCCTGTGAGAGGGGTCAACATGAAAATCTCAAGGCTTGCAAAGGTGGGTTTTAAGATGGTTGTTCAACTCTGTCTAATAGTGTACTGGTTCAGGACTTGGGGTTCTGCAGGTTGAAGCACAAGTATTAGAGGGTAGGTCATCCAGTGACTTAGACCTTCAGTTATTCATATTTTTGCCTTAATTCATTAAAGTCAAAATCCTCACAGCTCATGTGAGGCAAGGCTTTAATGACCTATTTCTTCTGCTTCATGGAAATGTGGTCTCTCCAGACTCTTCTGCATTCCAGATAAGGAGACGGAAAGGATTCCTGTATCACGGAAATCTCCCAAAGAAGATCTACCCAGGCAAAAGCCTGACACTTTTAGCTCACAGCGCAAATGTGGCTTCTACTGTCTTGAAATCTGTTGAAATGTAGACTGTGTCAGGCACAAAAAGTATTCCACCCCTTAGGTAAAGCAACGGCTGTGCATACACCACCTCAGATGAAGAGACACGAGCTGTGTCACATTCTCCTCTCCTCCCTGATACACATGCAACGCTCCACAAAACACGGCAGCCTCCACCGCTCTCCCCTAGACGCCAGCCTACTGGTGGCAACAAACATGATGTGACAGACAGAAAGGTCCAGAGGAAGAGTTACATGGACTTTGGCCCATGTGTGATCCAGAGTATTTTTTTGAAAACATCATCTGAGATAATCCATGGTGAAACAATCTTTTGGATTAACTGTCATGACCTTGGGTCCTCCTGCACAAGCAGATGTTTGTTGCAGCAGGAATTAGGATACTGCACATCCCTGGGGAAGAAGAAGACAGGAACATCATCTGTGATTGCCAAGAGTACCAGCTCACCTTGATCAAAGAACAGATACAAGCTGCAGTATGTAATCATATAGCAGGCAGAGTCTGGTCCTGAAAGTCAGAAATCTCGGAGATGATGGCAAAAATGATTCATGGCATGACTCTGCACAAGTCTTTTAATGGGCTTGTACTTCAGTCTTGATGCTTCTAAAGCATGGTTAATTTTTTTCTTTTTTTTTTTTTTATTCCCATCCCCTGTTTATGGGGATAATGAGCAAAAATTCCAGGAATTTCAACACAGTTAATCAAAAATTCTCAATAGCTGCAAAATACTGTGTGGGTAAACAATTTGGTTGTTGTGGGGAATTAGCTGAACATAAGAGCTGGAAGTCTTTATGAAATGCCTCCTCACAGCTAAATCCATCAAAGCTCACTGAAGTTGCAGGCATATGGCAATTCAGAACAAGGGTGGGTGAACATGTTTAACCTAGTTAGAAACTCAGTGGAAGACTGCGGAGTCTAAGGCATCCCTCAGTCTATACTGAGCTCTCAGACTGCTTAGGAGAGATTCAAGAAAACAAACACCAGATGAGAAAAAAGGCTGGTCAAGAAAAGTTTGTATTAAGTACAGCAGGAATAATTTCTTTACAAAGACACACCTCTCTCAAAATGTCTAGCATTTATAAGGGATCTTTGTTCCACAGCAGGGATGTGCAGCTCTGAGTTAATTTGATGATGGAGTTTCGGGAGATTCTTTTAGTTTGGTTTTGCAATTAATCCTTGAAAAGAAATACAGGGAAAATATTTATTAGATAAATTCAAAGGTTCATAAAACTTCTGCCTTTGTGAATGAAACTTACATTTTATTAATTCAAAGTGAGGTTTTCTACTGTCCTGTGTACAGAAATGTGAACGCGAGGGGTATATCAGTCCACACATCTTCCTAAAACGAGAAGCTGACTTCAGTGCAATGAGAATCTGACCCATACAGAAGGTTTTTTATGCTATTTTTCTATAAAAGAAAAGAAATTACTTCAAGATAAAAGGCTTTGACTGTTCTTTAAGAAACATAAATCCTTTATTAGGGATTTGAATAATAATTGTGGAAAACAGTTTAGTTGTTTGGTTAATTATCCTTTTTGCTCTCAGCTCTTAATGTGATGTTGTCAGGTTCACTTCTGAACCAGCTAACTGGATATGACTAATAAATTATGTTATAAAGAGAATAGCTTCAGAAATAAAACCTTCTGAGCTATTTTAACCTTTGTCATGTATACACAGTAGTTTTTGGCAACTAATTGGTATCTACTGAGATACAGCTCTTGCTCTGACCAAACATTACTAGCTGTTGTTTTCTTTTACTGTATATGCAGCACGTCCAGGGCCTCTCGGAAAACTTTTACAAACTTTCTAGTTCGATAAAACTCTGCCACAGTGCCAAGCATCTTCCTTATTTGTTTTCCTGTTTTATTGAAATGAACATTTCTGTGACCATGGTGCAGTTTCCCATTTACACAAAAAGTTTCCATCCCACTGTCCTTGCAATATCATTAGCACCCCAACTCGGCATCCTTTTCCACTGCCAGAGCTGGATTTGCACAGATCATAGAATCATGGAACGATTTGTGTTGGAAGAGACCTTAAAGATCATCTCGTTCCAACTCCCTTGCCATGGGCAGGGACACCCTACACTAGACCAGGTTGCCCAAAGTCCAATCCAACCTGGCTTTTAACTCTTCCAGGGTGGAGACCTCCACAACCTCTCTGGGCAACCCGTTCCATTGCCTCACCACCCTCATAGAGAAGAATTTCTTCCTCATATCTAATATAAATCTACTCTGTTCCAGTGTAAATCTGTTACCCCTTGTCTGATCACTCAATGCCCTCATAAAGAGTCCCTCGCCAGCTTTCCTGTAGGCCTCTTCAGATACTGGAAGGCTGCAATTAGGTCTCCCTGGAGCCTTCTCTTCTCCAGGCTGAACAACACGAATTCCCTCAGACTGTCTACTAGGAGAGGTACTCCAGCCCTCTGACCATCTTCATGGCCCTCTGCTGGACTTGCTCTAACAGGTCACAGAATCACAGTCTGGTAGGGATTAGAAGGGACCTCTGGAGATCATCCAGTCCAACCCCTCTGCTAGAGCAGGATCACCTAAAGCAGGTTGCCCAGGATCACATCCAGGCAGGTTTTGAATATCTCCAGAGAAGGAGACTCCACAGCCTCTCTGGGCAGCCTGTGCCAGGGCTCTGTCACCCTCAGGGTAAAGAAGTTTTTTCTCATATTGAAATGGAACTTCCTGTGTTCCAGTTTGTGCCCGTTGGCCCTTGTCCTGTCACTGGGCACCACTGAGAAAAGTCTGGCCCCTTCCTGTAGACATCCACCCTTTAGATGTTTATAAACATTGATAAGAAAGTCCATGTCCTTCTTGTACTGGAGACCCCAAAGCCGGAGGCAGTACTCCATGTGGGGTCTCACCAGAGGGGAGTAGAGGGGCAGAATCACCTCTCTTGATCTGGTGGTCACACCACTTTCGGTGCAGCCCAGGATATGTTTGGCTTTCCGGGCTGCAAGCGTGCGTTCCACCAACACCCCCTAGTCCTTCTCTTCAGGGCTGCTCTCAATCCAGTGACAAGAGTGAGACTTTCATTTCAATCTTTGTGACATCCTGATATCTTCCTCCCCTTGCCCTCCGCCCCCCGCCCCGCCAATTCTGTGTGAATACATTGAACTTCTCTGCTGCTTGTGCTGATCTGCTTTCCAAACACCAACTGTGGCAGTTTGTCTTAAACAAGGGGATTATTTTTGTGCATATATTAGAGGTGTGAGCTGCACCACTAGTGAAACTGTCATTCAGAAATGCAATTTTTTTACCTGATTTACCTTGACAGGGATTAGAGAGAGGGGGGTCCCAATCTAACTTACTGTGGAGGCTTAACAGTGTAATACACTTTTTTTTTTTTGTAGTTGAAAAGAAGGCTAAAAGCTATAGAGCACAACATGCAAAACCCAGATACTAAGTCTCTGTAGTTTTAATTCAGATCTCTTTCAAGTATATACTTTCATATTGCCCTTACGTATATGATCAGATTCCAATTTTTCTAAAACCCCTAGTTCATTCACTAAACAGTAGGTGCTGAATATTTTCCATGGAGCTACCCAGCTAAATATCTCTTAAAATCTTCTCTCTTTTGGCAGGGACAGGAACATCGAAATCTCCAGGAAGCGTTCAACTATGCAAAGTACAAGTCATTTTTCCTCTTTCTAAATTCTCATGCCTACTCCTCCTCAGTGTTTGCCTTTCAGATTCGGCAAACAAATGAGCCCCTCTTCACCACGGGCTGCACAGGCCTGTTCGTGCCCTGCATGAGGCTGGGTCCGGTGGGGGAAAAAAAATATGTATGTGATCATGTAATTAAATATAGTACGCTAAGGCTTACACGCAAGATGAGGGTCTAATTAGGGCTACAAAAGCAACCTTAATTCTGGAAATTCCTAACTTTTTCCACTCCAGCCCCTACTGAGTTAGAGAATTTAGCAGCCAAAGTCTCACAGTTCTCCATCAAGCATAAGTTTCAGTGAGCTTTTGGGGGAGGACCACAGGCTGACAGATTTTTGGGGGTGCAGACAGAGGCAGACCCCAGGCAAAAGTCAAGGGATTCACTGAATCCTTGAAATCTCTACACCAAACGACGGGGCTGCTAGTGCTCTTGAACAAAGTGCCTATAAGAACTCTTTCAAATGGCTAAACCATGGCATTTTTCCTTAATTGCATTTTCAGAACTGTCTAAACCAGTCTAGCTGAAACTTTCCAGAAAAATTTTGCTTGAGACACCTGGCATGGAAAAATTCAGTCCAAGTAATTTAAAGTTGCAAAATTATAAGCAACTAAAAACAAAATCTTGTAATGGGAAATGTCAGGCAATTTTAGCTACTGATGATACTACCAGCTCTGTCTGTTACAACACAAAAAATAAAGAGAGACAAGAAGAAAAAGAAGACAGACAGAATTATAAATGATAAAAGGAGAAAGCTTGCTTACTGGAAGAGGTGGGTTTTCAGAGATTTTTGGATGCGAATAAAAGGACGTTTGACAGATGAGGTCATGGGGACTGTTTAATGTGTTAGGAAGCAAGATGAGTGAAGGCACGAAGCTGAGAGTGAGTAAGGGGAGGAAAGGAGCAAGGTAAGGCTGTTGGAGGGTGTTCTGAGAAGGCAGATGGAAAAAGAAATGTACAATAGTACAGAAAAAGATGGTATCAGAGTTCCACTGTTAAGTTAAAATAATACGTAGAACACCATCTGGCTTCGTTTGGGATGCTCAGGTACTTTGTTGACAGGTAGGTGGATGAGAGTATGCCTCCTTAAGAGACATCCTATTTAAATTTAAGTGCTCATAAAATATCGAGGGGGGGGATAGCCTAAACCCAATTCTCGTAAGTCATAGCTGCAGCTCATTCCTAAATAAAATTTTTCCCAAGGTCCTTATTCCTACTAGTACTGCTGACTTCAGTGGAATTCAGCAAGAAGCAGAAAACATCTCAAAGGCAGAATGTGACTTCCAGATTATTTTTTAGATCAGAGTGCCCAATCCTGAATTCCTTGACTTCTTTGGGGACTTTTGAAGATCTATGTATCGCAGAGTCAGTGCCAGCTATCATGCTAAATCTTTCTTCACTTGGCAGGGTCCAGTCCTTCAACTCTTGAGAAGCAGTCTTAAATCATTTGAAAAGTCCTTTTGACTGAGGTCAGTCATGTTTAGTTTTGTGACAAAAGGTCGCAAGAACTAGGCTTTATTCTCCTTTGCTTTGCAAATGTATAGGCTTAATTCTTAACTGAATATTGAATCTCCGACTACTTTTCATGGTGCAAAATTGGCTCTTAACTCTTCTACCTGCACCCTATCTCAGGTCCCAGATGCTTAGAACCACATATCACTTACGAAAAGCATTTTTCTTCATTTACATGCTAGGATCATTTTTATTTGGGAACTGCTTGGAAATCTGTCATTATGGTGTTTGTGACAGCTTGACAAGGCCTGTTGCCATGGAAAAGCTTTGTGATGTTGTATAAATATATTCCTAGGTCAGAAGTTGTATGTATTTTTTGGACATGGATGCTAAAGGGAAAAAAGAATGACTAAACATTTAAAGAGCAGAATAATAAAAAATAACAACAATAACTAACATTTGATACTATATTTCTGCCCGGTAACCAAACAAACTATTTCTCAAAGCTTTTAATTTATGCTGTGACAATCCAGCTAGCAATGAAAGTTCATTCATTTCCAAGGTTCACCCCCATCCTTAAAATATTCTTATTACCAGTCATTTTGCAATATTGATGGTTCCTCTATTAATAGACTAGCAGACAAGGGAGCTATTATTCTTGCCCTCTATCTGTTATTCCATTAGGTAAGGCTGACAGCCTCCGACTGCTCACAGTTCTATTAACTACCATGTGCTCAAGCCACTAACTAAAACTCATCCTCACATGTTGTTTTTGGTGAAAATTATGACTAGACAGGAAAAGAGACAACAAAAACACATAGAAAAGTATGAAAGAAAGCTCAACATAGATTTGCATTCAAAATAGCAGTATTTTTTTGACTCAGACAGAAATGAGGAAGTGTCGGCACAAGGACGTGGAAAGTCATCTGAGACTGTCTCTGCAGTTTGTCCCTGCTGATGACTGATGCCCTGTGTTTTAGTTCCAACTGTACCTTCACATCGACACGGAAACAGCCTTTCCAGTCCTTTTTGTTGTCTGTAACATAACGTCATTTATGGATTTTGTAAGAGGATTCTTAAGCATGTGCAAGTTCAGGCTATCCTGAGCCGATGCAAGCCATGGACATGAGCTTTCTTTCTTGGGTGCCACCAGTAGACTCCAGAAAAGCCAGTGCTCAGTTTCCTTTCTCCCCCTCTCTCCTGCATCTGTTTGGATACAGATGTTTTGCAAAACTGATAAGATGCTTCTCTGAAACAGCATTTGAACTGAAGGTGCGAGGATAGGTTATAACCCTGGCTTTGGAAAAGATTGAGGCATAAGTACAAGTTACAACTCTGACTGGGGATCCTGGCTCCTGCTGAGATCAGGACCCATGAAGATATACAGGCCGGGAGTGCTGTCCCTCAGAGAGGTAAGACACCACTGAAAAGCAGATCAGCTTGGTCTTACCCTTGTGAAGGACAGTGTCTCCCAAGCCAACCAGCTTGATAGGGCTTGCAGGAAACCAGTGCAAGGAGCTGACTGTGTGTACCTGGCCTCCATGCATGGCAGAGACTTCTACTGAGTATCTCCTGTTACCCTGGACACAGCCATTTCCAAAGGAAACAAGGTACATGCTGAAGTTCAAGATAAAAATCTGACATTGTGGCATGACACTGTGTACCACTGTACTTCATGCCTGACTCAGGGGCATGTAGTAAACCAGAAAAAGCTTTGACCAGGTTTCTTCACCTCTGCTCTTGGCTGCTGCCTTCCCACTGACTGTCCAAAAGTGCAGCCAGGGGAAGGTACTGTCCTTTGGAGCGTTAGCCTAAAACAGATGTCCCATAACTCACTGTGCTTCATTAGTCATCTCTCAGGACAGAAATGGTTTTCAAAAATAGAATTATAATCTTAAAAAAAAATAATGAAGAATCACGAATCCTCCCAATTTGCTCCTATCCCTAGACTTTGTTGATTAGCCAGCTCTTTTTCCACCATAGGGTCTCTCTCATCTCTATTTCTTCCATAAGGATTTTGGCTTCTGTTCTTCTATTTGCTTAATTATCTCCCATCGAACTATGATGTACTGTATTTGAAGTCCTTAAACATCAAAATACCATGTATTTTAATTTAAAGTTCCCTGCCATTTGATCCTTATTTTTAACTGTTAACTTAAAATAAGGGGGAAATGTCTGGAAGTAGAGAAATGAGAATTGATCTATAGTTTGAATGCAAGCCACAAATATGCCATGAGAATATAGACACATGCACACAGTGCCATCAAGAAAAATATCCCAACCCTCCCACACTTTTTACACATTACAACATATTAAAAAATATTTCTGGTCATAGTGAAATATGTTAAAATTTAAAAAAAAACCAACCACCCTACAAAGTTGCCAATACCTCCAGAATTTTCTATAGACAGAGGTAGAGTTCTAGTTCAGAAAAACTTTCATGACAGTTCATTAACCTAATCTTTATTTTTGGAAGTTGCATTCTACCAAAAAGAATGTGAATACAAGAGAAGGAATTAATTCTTTACCAGTCTAGCTACTACCTGCTCTGGTGGGAAGAACAGCACTTCTATAACAAGAATTAAGATACCATTGGGCAAACCAAGTTCGCCTTGGGTACCTGTATGCTGTGGAGCACTAAAAGGTGGTCATTTGACTGCACATTTCACATGCCCAGTGTAACACCAGCCTTAGGTGCTGTTTTAGACAAGGATGAATGGGAGCCTTAGCTGCATGGCATCGATTACCATGAATACGGGATGTTCTGTGCACACATACGCACATGTGTATCAAAAGCTTGAAAAAGAAGTGTTATTTAATCTATCTACATACTCTAGGAAACTGAGGCACAGGATGATGTGCTCCAGCCCATGCAGGAGATCACTAGCAGAGCTGTGACTGCGAGGACATGATTCATGGTCCTGTGGCCCATGGAGCAAGGCAAAGTTTTTGGTCCTCTTTGGAGAAGTGTTGTTATATACAACACTGCTCAGCAAAGACACTGGAAACCTCCCCCAGTAATTTATCTTTCAGCTTGATATCTGTGAAAGCTTTTAAGGAGAAGATTCTAAATAAGGAAAAAAAAAATGTAGCTGTTTCTCACCATAATTGTAAACTGAAAATAAGCACTTATACAACCTTGCCCAAATATTTAGTTAAAGAACAGGTTTATAACTAAGGATATCTTAAAACGTGTTTGAATTATTATATACACTACTTAAACAGTTAAACTGTCAGCTTAGAGTTTTGTATATCTACCTCATTAGCCTGCCTCCAGGGCCTGTGGTAGGTGAATCTGCATGTTAAAATTTTGTATTTTTCCATGCTTTATGCATCCTGTAAAATGCCTTGAGAACTTTATGAGGGATGTTGCATTAAAATGTGTGATTATAAATATGATTTAAATATCTGAAACATTACAGAGTGATTATTGTTCAATAAGGCAGCGTGCATAAAAGGGTTATCTGCATGCTGTGCTTAGGTTTCGACAATATAATGTAATGAATTGTTCAATATAGTTTGTATGCTATTTGTCTCTGTTTCTTCTCATACTCCAGAGATGCCTGATATGCAGTACTCTAACAAGGCTATCATAAATTGCTGAACAATAAACAGCCCTTGAGATTTTTAGATAGTATGTGGTTAGTATGTAATCCATCTTGAGGAACTTGATTTAGTGCCACAAAGGAACATCCTTGACAATGCTCAACATTGTTTTAAACTGCTGCTAAATCAATTACTGCATTTGGGAAATGGCACGCTTCTTCCGCTCGCTGCTCCATGCCGGTGGCCTGGCTGCTCAAGGAGAGATTTAGGGAGCCACGCTACGGAGGCAGATGGGTTCCCTGGAAATCGCTGAAGTAACCCAGCTTGAAACAATGATAAGTAAGGCCTCCTAAAATCTGCACTAAACGGTACAACTCAAATACCGCTTGGCTGGATTGTCTTAGCTGTGTCTAGCAATAAATGAGTGAGGAAACAAACAAAAATTCTTCCTTTCGGATCAGCGCTCTGTCATGGAACAACAATACCCACACACGCTCACATCAAGATTTCTGTGTTCAGAGTATGCCATGTACGCTGATTAATTTTCCCTTGCAACATCCCAGCGAGTTGGAGAAGTGTTACTACCCCCTTTTCACAGATGAGATACACCAATTACTCAGGCAGTGCGAGGCTGCAGGGGGCCTCATGGACCAAAGATGAATGCTCTCTTGAATATAATGATGTTACAAAGAGTTAAACAAGACCAAGACTATTTGTATTTCTTTAATGTTTTCCTCTGCTCTTCTGTTGAGGCAATTGCTGGGGACACCGAAGGCAAAAGGAGAAGGGCACTTCATGTATCTAAGCTGTAACCTTGCCCTCCTGCTTTAGAGACACAAATAAGGATTCCTAGGCAGTATTTGCTATATCCCTGGAGACAGCACAGCAGGAATATTGAGATGCAGTTATTACAACAATAATGTTCTGACATGTTTCAGGGCCTGTGACAGTCTCAGAAATATCACTCCTTTATTGTGAGAAGACTAGAGGGAGGGAGAAAAGATCCTGAGATCAAGGTAGAATGAGGCAAGTTGTGCAGGATTCATTACTGAGAGCCACATGGTTTTACTTCCAAAGGGTTAATACACTATCATGATCTATACATTACAGATATCACATCATGTGCCAGGGAGACCCTGCGAGCCTGCCTTCAAATTCAGCATCCCCTCCAGGTTTTGGAGTTTCACGCATCTCTCTAACTTCTTGTCCTTAGAGGGCAGCGAACGGGCAGTCGCCTCTTTTTCTCATAAACAGCCTTAAGTCCCACTGATCTGTATCTCTCACAAAGTGAATCTGGTCAGGTATTGATCTTCAATCTACAGCATTGCTGGAAATGGCAGCCAGCTGTAGCCGTGAAGAACAACAACTGGCAGGCGCTCTGGTTAGTGTTGGCACTGGCCCTCTCTTACGAGATCCAAATTCCTGGGAACCAAATGTTCCTGTGATTCTGGCTTTCTGCTGCCAATAAAGCTTATGATACAAAGCTAATTGGCTTGTAACTTTTCTTGGAAATCTGGAAGGGAAATGGATAGGTTGCTTTTATTTATATACTGATATGCTGAGAATCTGCATTAAGATAAGGGGAAAAATATATACAGCAGTAGCCATAAAAAAGTCAGTGTTTACCCATCTTCACTACGAAGTGGTTTCAGAGACATATAAGTAGCTTTTGTTTTACATAAGCTTAGCAAGACTGTAAGAGTTTTTTTTGCCTTTGCTTATCACCGTGAAGAATAAGAGGTCATTGCAGAAGGGTGTTTCTATAGGCTCCTTCCGTGAGGGAATTCGTTTGGGATTTGTGTCCATTGTGCATCAGCACTGTGGCCAGTCATTGCCCAGAAAATGAGAGCTAAAACCTGCCAGGAGAAGGACATTTGTGGGAGCTTCCCTTTGCTCAGCGACAGATGATTTCTATCTCCATTGACATGTATGTAAAGGATGAGTTTATGACTGAAGAATACCTTATTCATCTTTTCCTGCTTCCTCCTAGCCAGTCTACTCTTATCAGTTGACAGCTGACAGTAACAGCAGTAAAATTTATATCTTCCAGGGATTAGAGGAGAGAAATTCTCCCAGCCATAGAAAAGTTGCTTTAGATTTGGCTATCATGTTAGGATTGGCTTTTGCTAAAAAAAAAAAAAAAATAATCATGAGGACCATTTAATTTTGAATGCTTTTTAAAGCATTTCAAGAAGTGTAGTCATGGAAATATAGCTCCCAGTCAAGTGGCAAAAAAAAAAAAAACCAAAAAACAACCCCAAAGAAATCCCTGTGGGGTAGAAGGAATTAAGATTAAAATTGACTTGGACCATTTGTGCCAAAATCCAAACAAGCTACTACTGAGAGTTTGTGGGTGAAAAAGCACTTTTTTCTGTGAAATCGTTCCTTCTGTTATGGGCCAGATTCTGTTTTCACCCTTGTAACTGAGAGCAGTGATTGGATTTAGTTCAGCAGACATTTTGTTTTATTGGTTTTCCTGGAATGAGAAGCAAAGTACTTGTGGAAGAAGAAATCTTTTTTTTTTTTTAATCTGTCCAGTTTCACAAGGCCTGTTGACCAAATTAAGAGGACCAGAGGAGTTATAGCTGGAGCAGAGCTGGGAGGACATGCTTTGGTATAAAGGACAGAGGGGTGCAAAAGGAGGTAGGCTCCAACTTCAAATGTTTCCAGTTCCTCCCTCTGTTCACAACATATTACTGTTTTTGTATTATTAATTTGCCTCTTTCAAAAGAAACAGGGAGAAATAGAAGGAGCTCTTCTACACAATGTGGGACTGAAGGAGTTAAAGTCACACAATTCTATCACTCTTGATGGGTCTTTTTTATTTTCTTCTAGTTCATCTTTCCCTCAAAAGAATACACACATTATTTTTACCTTAGGTGTATCTGCTTCACTTGTTTTACTTTTCAGACAGTTACCTGGCTGTAAGCCAGCACTGCAAAATCAAATCCTGCCATTTATTTTAGGATTTGCTTTTATTATTTTTGCCTGAATTTCATATTTTTTCATTTCTTGTTACTTTATGTCATGCCTTCTTTTTTCTTTTTTTTTTTCTTCTTTTCTTTGTTAGCTTTGTTTGCTTCCTGTCACTCACTGTTTGGTAGCTCAACTATCAGAGCAGAATGAAAAAGCTACACACTAACTCAGGTTATATATATTACTGTCACTTTTTTACTGCTGAAAAATGCGAGCAGCAACCAGAAAGCAAGCGCATCTGAGGTAGGTCAGCAGCTTAGACTTCAGTTCTTTGAGCTATGCCAAGTCACAAGGAATCTTGAATTACAGATACAAGAGGCGTTGGGCTTTTTTTAGAAAAAAATCTGTTTATTGAAGATGAAAGCAATACAATAACAATGAGAATAAGCATGATCATGATGAAAAGCAAACAAGAAGCAGCCCAAGTCTCAGCCCGAGTGTAATATACACATAGATTCTTTTTATTCCTAAAAAAAGGAAAAAAGTATTTGTAACAGCTGGTCTCAACCCTAAAGTTTGTTTGGATCACTGAATCATGCCCTCATACTGTTTAGGACTATACATAGTTGTCACTGAAATGATCCTGGAAAAATCCCCATCTACTGCTAAGAATATTTTTTTCTTCTTGCTGCTAAACATATTTTGTTGTTAAAGATGTAGGGGGAAATGAAAAACTGGTGGAGAAACAAAGGCCAAATTTCTAAAAATGGCCACTTAAAATTAGTTCCTTACACTTTTAAGAAGCAGCCTGATTTTTCACAAGAGCTGGGCATCTGCCAGCTTTCCAGCATGCTCTGGGGAAAAAGCAAGGAGACGTAGACCCTCGGAAAACCTGCTGGATGCCTACGTGCTGCCTCAGAGAGCTGTATTCTCGCTGCCTCTCACTGTCTGTGCTAGTCTGAGGATTAATGGTAAATCCAACTTAAAGCTTCCACTTTGAATTTTTTTTGAGCCATCATTTCCTGTGGTCCAGCAGCCTACAGGAGAGCTGTCCCCCTTTGTAACGCTGGCCTGTGCCGAATGGAGGAGCCAGAGACTCTCAGCTTGAGCACCAGCCTGGGATGAGTGGAGGGTCTTGCATGCAGTTTCCCTCAGGAAATAGGGCACACTGTCCAGGAGTGTTTTAATTTCAGGAATATTTCTGATGTGCCAACATTTTCCCTTGATTTTCCTTGTTTTCCCACTATTCTTCCTGACATTCTAAGGTGCTTTCTTCTCTCTAGTTACTGGAAATCTCTTTGCAATTGTATAGTATATACAGAGTCTGCCTTTGAGATCCTCAACCTAAACGTATAATATCCCACTTACATGGAGGCAGTGAAACCTATGAGCGGTATGACTTTGCTGGTTGGGCCTTTCAAGATCTAATTCCTTTATTTGGATTGATTTGCCCTTCCTCTGAATGCAAAGAAACCTCAACCATGTGCGCTGCAGCTTTCTCTACATCTTGAGAGAAACAAAAAGGTTTTGGGTGGCTGGAGCAAAAGAGTGGGAGGTAAAGAGTAAGAGTTTTTTAGTCATGGAGCAGATTTGCAGTCAGCCTGGTGGAAATTTGCTGTGGCCCAGGAAGGGATGAGCACCTTTCGCTGAGACAGTGCAGCTGGAGAGATGCTACAGCCACTCCTCTACCAGGTACAGGAGATGGTCTGTCTGGCATTTGGTGCAGCATTTGCTAGCCTGAGCATATTCCCACGAGGGAAGTCCCTCACAAACAGGTTACTCATTCCCAAGCACCCCCTGCAATGACAGGGGATCAGCTTGGAATAGGTTGCCCAGAGAGGTGGTGGAGTCACCGTCCCTGGCGGTGTTCAAAAACCATGTAGATATGGCACTTTGGGATGTGGTTTAGTAGACATGGTGGTGTTGGGTTGATGGTCGGACTTGATGATCTCAGAGGTCTTTTCCAACCTTAATGATTCTGTGATTCTGTGACAGCACACTGTGCTGTTGTGGCATCCCTGCTGGCCTTCTGATGATGAGTCACTGCCTCCCATCCACCCTGGCAAAGAGGCACTTCTAAAATTTACCAACCAGTATAGGTACATGCCCTGGCTTTCTTTGGGTTATTAACTCATTACTCTTAATCAGGGAAATCTGCCTGTGGTCAGTTTTGTAAACAGATAAGGACAGTGCTTTCTGTCCTGCACTTCCTGACCTTATGTGCCAGTGTAATATGCAGAAGTATGTCAAATGACATTTAATCTTCATAATCCAAGCAGATTATGTTCATAACTTCACCTCTATCTGCTCATAGCATTATCTCCTTTGAAAAATGCCACAGTGCTTTTCTTTTAGACAAGATTCACTCTTTACAAGATGGATTTATTTTTAGCAGCCAGGTCTCATGTCCTACCTGCACCAGGGCAGGCCAATGCACCACATGGGGCTCTGCGTTCCTGGTGCACCCATCTCATAGAGAAATATGGCAATAATATTTGCAGTTCTGAACTTGCATTTCTGAAATCTGTGGTAGCTGAAAGTAGCAGTATGAAATAGTAATTAGTCTACTGATTGTTGTTTTTACAAAGTAGACTATTTGCATTATTATTTACAGAGGTTACAGCCTAGCTCCAGGCCCCTGCTGCTCATTCCTACTGCAGCAAGACGAGGCCACCACAATAGACTGCAGCTACACAAACAGATGATTTACATTTGGCATAACTGAGAGTGTGAAAACCTTGTCAGGGAGGAAGAGGTCAGGAAATGAGTGGCTGATGGGGAGGGAGGATGCATGCTGCCTGCTGATGCGGGAGGAGCTCCTCGCTTGCCAGAACAGCCACTCTTGCAGGTCCCCGTCTCTGACCATGTCCCCCTGCGCTTTCTCCAGAGTTCTGCCTCCTCCTTGGGCCCAATGTTGAATCGGCTGCCTGTGTCCCTTGTTTTAATTGAGGAGGCAAATAACTGCAGCAGAGGGGACAGGAAAGCAGCAGGAAGAGAAAGGATAACAGGTTGAGGGGGAAGGGGGCGTCCGCCCCATCAGTGTCATTGTTTTTTTTCTAAATGGTTGCTACCCATGCTTCCACAACAAAATTAACAGTCTCATTTAAGAACATTTCTGGGGTGAAATCTTGAAATGTTTTGTCATTGAGTTCAACCGAAGCCGGTCCAAGTTCTGAAAGCTTTCCAATCCTATTCCTTTTGGTTTTCTCATGTACTTAATCCTTTCTGAGAACTGAATGAGGCAATGATCCTACAGAAAATAATGTATTATCACATAATTGCAGATTGCATTAGATGGTGTATTCATTATGGGGGCTAAACTGAGGTTACACAGACAGCCTTAATTCTGGCATCTCCTATCTTTTTAATGTTTGACTTTACATCCTTCATGATGGCCTCTGAATGAAGTTTGCAGTTGTAACTGATGATTAATTTTGATGTAATTATTACAACTTTATTTTCCATTGGTATCTTATGAAGAATTTCACAGCTATGTCCTTCATAAACAATGAGGCTAGAAATTTGCTTTTCCACATTTTTAAGTTGCTGAGTTTTCTTCAATATTTTTTAAAGAGCTTTTATGTCTTTGGACACCCCTGTCACTGCAATTCTTTCACTATGATTCAGTAACAAACTGCAAGCTGCACCATTCAAAATAGGAGCTGGGTAATTGCTTTTGGTGGACCAAAGTTGGAATATGCCCTTCATAAACTTTATATACATATATGTGTGTATATGTATGGTTTTTTTACAGATAGTTGTATCTGCCTACTGCATGCTTTTCTCTCTTTCTAATGTCACTTTTATTTGGAGGTTTCTTGCACCAAATCTAGTGCTGAGAGCTGAATCAGTTTAAAACCAGCTCTGTTCTTATGAATAATTTTAATTTTAACAAAAAGCTCATGTCCCATTTTCAAAGCACAAAAAAGTGCCAGGGATTTCAAGTTAGGCATGTTCAGAAGTTCTTGGGGTTTGGATCTATACGTGACTGTGCACATAAAGGTTATCCTCCTGACTTTGAGGTTTCTAAAGGGAAGTTAGTCTAGATGTAATATTTGTAGAATTGGAACCTTAATTTGAAATCACATCAAAGGATCCTAATTTGAGATCTTACCATATCCCATTCTTGGCCCTGTAGTAAAAAAGTATAACATACACTGTTAATACTGTACTGTTTAGGATAATGAGGTGCATACATATGATGCAATAAGCAAAGTACTCAGCTGTGTAGCTGTTAAACTTTGTGCTCTATTGTCCCTTACTCTCTCAATTATTATAAGAAAAAAAAAATCAGAACATCAGGAGAGAGCATAAATGTTCATGTCGTATTAAGTTACAACTGTGCTATTTGTAGTTTATAGTAGATAATGTTACAGAAGGCAATAATCTCACCACCTGCTGGAGAAAATAATTAGAGGAGAATAGTATTCAATAGCTGTTTTTATTTACAACACATATTTCATTGATGATACATGAGATTGTAAGACTGTTTACTTTAAAAGAAATACAAAATAAATCCCCAAAAGTTCAAATTCAGGTATGGCAAAATTTGAAGAAATTACAAGTAGATATACTTTACAGTAGTTCAAAGAATTGTCTAGCAGAAACACAAAAGATCTTGAATTAGAATAAGTATGACTTAAAAATCTTAGTTTCTATGTTTGACTAGTTCTACTCATATTAAACTGCCTTTAGAATAATTTTGCCTGCAGACCATCCCCCGTGACAAAACTTTGGTTTAGTCAGCGTTTCCATTATTACTTTTGAGCCAAATTTCCAGGGGTTTTAAAATTCATTCATAGCAGTGTTATTGAAGATTAGAAATGAGCATAGAATGTCCCTTTCCTGAACTTCTTCCTCAGACATCGTTACCATTGAAATTGCTGGTATCACCATTGAATTGGCCTGCTCAGAGCTCCACATTAGGATTTGAGTCATAATACAGGAGAAATCTCATATTTGTATCTTAATTTTTATAAGCAATCATAGTCGCTGCTCAGGATAAGTCAGGAATGTACTAAAAAGAGCAAACAATCTTTTCATCACCAGGTTGACTGTTCAAATCTAGCAAAATTTGCAGTGTCTAGAAGTAAATCGCAAATCTTTGGAAAATTTAAAAATATGGATTTGGATGCCACTCTAAAAGGCGAAAGCAGATTTTCACTGTACTGCTCAATTTCAGCAAATATTTTCATTATTTCAGCCAAGAGGAATCACCTGGAATATGCTTAGTGGTCTGTGATATGGACATTGAGGAACTGTGGAGTGCGGGGTAATGTTAGTGAAGGTACTGCTGCCTTTGAATGAGCAGTGGATGAAACTACAGCCAGGCCTTTCTCAAGCTGGAAGCGCCCAGACTTTCGAAGGATGGCACAGCCACCCAGCTCTGGGCACTGCCCAAGCCACCAGTCACCCAAAACTGGCAAGAGGGATATGAGTCACAGAAGAGTTTTATTGTGAGGGAGTATGTGTTGAAACCAAACCACTTAAGTTTTGACAAAAAGTCCGAGGAGAAGTTTTCCTTGGTCCAAGATACAGGAAAAGGAGAAGAGGGCAGGCAGAGAGAAGGGAAAAAACCCTAAACCCTTCTTGACAGCAGCTGCTGTGCTAGCTATTGGAGTATTATAGAGGGATATAGAACACCAAAGTTCAGGCTCTGAATCCAACCCTCGGATGTGTTGCTAGTAGTATGGCAGCCTCTTGTAAATACAGATGTACTTTAAATTCAAAGTATCTTCATTTTATTTTGATGCAGGTTGAACACGTATTTTGAAACCACTCCATGTTTCAAGAAATTAAATTACTTTTAATTTAAACTCTTCTGAGACTACTGCTTAGGCATTGTATTCCTCTCCCCTTAGCATTGCTCTGTCTTCAAAAAGGCAACATTGCTTTTTCCTGAAATAGGAATATCAATGTCTTTTAATTACTTTGTATATGCAATTGTCTTTAAGAAAACTCTGCAAAATAAGCCTATGAACAAAGCTGGGAGTCCTGTTGTTGCCATGTTGCTGTTGCCATGTAAGGTGGCAAATTCTAATAATACTTTTTGAAGGCATCTATATCCATTTACTTTTATTTAAATATAATAATCTTCTATGACTGGTAGCTTAGTAGTTACAATTTTGTTCTTAATGACGGCCCAGAAATGATATATGTATTTATAATTCATTTTGCATGGTGAGACTTCACCTATTTATTATTTGGGAACATTTTTAATAAAAATGCGGAAAAAATGTCATGAAGAAAGAGAAGAGTCTTTACCGTTGATTAAGAATATTAGCTGTACTGTAAGGAGCACACACGACGGTAGATGTATATTCCTAGAGGCACTGACCTCTTCCTCATTTAAATCTTCATTAAAACAAGTTTGTGGAGCCCTTCTTGAACCTTCTTTAGTATAGCTTTGCTAAGTACACAGCCCAAGCACTTGGGGCTGTTCTCACGATTTATGCATGCTTTGGTGCGACGTGGACAGGATGGACTTCCATCCCCTAGACTTCAGCACAACTTTGGATGGTTCAGATTCACTTTGGCATCGGTTGTCTGGCCAATGCTGCGGAGCTCAACACAAGGAGGTTACCAAAGAAGAGATTGTCTTCAGATTCCTGCTGGAGAGTATGCACACAGTGCCTGTTGGAAGTATGGGAAGCTGGCTGGAAACTGCTTAACCCCAGCTGGCACTAAAGTGTTGGTCGCAACATTCACTGATACTGCTTGTTGCACTTTTAGGGACAGACAGATAGCACGTGAACTTTTTAACTGCAGAAAGA
The DNA here is from genome assembly GCA_013399095.1 of Psophia crepitans. Taxonomy (NCBI): domain Eukaryota; kingdom Metazoa; phylum Chordata; class Aves; order Gruiformes; family Psophiidae; genus Psophia; species Psophia crepitans. Next base: position 259,323 of record VWZZ01001171.1, on the reverse strand, counting down.
AATCTGTTTCTCCTGTGCTTGTCTGAGCTTAGAGAAGATTTGTTAAATAACTATACTCTCTTTGCAGCTGATTTAAGTCTCCCAGCTTTCTCCTGTTGCTAAAACTAGTAGAAGCATGGAAAAGGTGTGCAGACTTTGTGCATAGTTTTTTGCATAATTCCTTCAGTGTTGTACTGCGTTTTGCTGAGTGAGGGGGGGTTGTTTACACCCATGGTCCAACCTGCTTACCTGTTGGACAAGATAAAGCTGTCTGTGGATGTGGGAGTACAAAGAGATTTGTCTTCAGAAATGATGATGTCTTATTTGTCCTTATCAGTTGTAACATGGAGTACATATGGAGTACAGATCTCATGGGAAACGGAGAACATTTGTTGCGCAGCTTATCCCTGCAATCCTTTTTCCGCCATTCCTCAGCAAAGAATTCAACAGGGCTTGACTACTGATGCCCTACCCAAATGTTTTCTCCTGTTGGATGCTGTACCCAGCTTTACATCCTTAAAACTAATTCTTGCGCTGGATCCTCTGCTGTTTATCTCAGACCTGTTGTGGTATCTCCCAGGATATAACGAAACGTGCATCCGTTCTGTAGCTTTCTGCACTGCCAGCGAGGGCTAATCACGGGACACGCTCTGCAAATGTCGTATTAACCATTCATTTCACAGAAATGCAGACAGATGGCCCGAGGATCGTTTCAGCAGGGTCCGCATTTTGGGTTTTTTTTCCCTCTGTACCTAAAGTTGCCGTGCTTGTTTTTTCATCATTTTTCCATATTGCCAGCTCTCAGAGAACAGGATCTACGTGGGCATGACAGTACTTCTCTGATCTCTAATTCTCTGCTTTGAGCAACAGTCAAGTTTCAAGATTAATTCCTGCCTTCTCAGAAGATGCGTGCCTCTCCTGAGATCTTAGTAATACCTTTCTTACCATTGATGTCTGAAACATTCAAAATTTCTGTTTGGACAACTGGTCATAACATTTCTATGAAGACAAGTCATTATTAATACAGTCTCTTCTTGAAATCACTGTACGTTTGCTTCTCTGTGTGCTTTCAATAACTGTCTACAGGCTATCCACACTGTTTTGCAAGCTAGCTGACCAGCTGACAAATAGACCAAACCTATCCAATTAACACTATCTGTTCATATCCAGCTATCCTCTAGTACACATTCAACATCTGCTCAGTCTCAGTGAATCCTAGGTATCTAAAAATATGCTTGAGTTCAATTGCAATTATAAAGTTGTATTATGTTTCTCCGTTGTAGCACTTACTGACTGCCCTTCATTTGACAGTAAATCCCTTTATGTCTTTGGATCTGAGTATCTTTATTTATTGTCTCCTCAATGATCCAATATACTGGGCTTTTTTCCCCAGGGAGCACTAGGGAACCAGTCTAAACTAAGAATTCTCCACATTTATGATAGAGATGGATAAATGAACAGCAAATAATCAGAAGATTCATTTGTACATGGTATGTTGGCAATCGTATGTACAAGTTCACGTGTACAAACAGCACCTGAAGGTAATGTCAAAGTGTTCAAAGGTTGTTTTAGTGTGTGAGCAAGAAAGCATCCAAACCAGGCTTTTCAAGCACTACAAACCTTTGTCCTTCACCTGACACTCTGTCTCTCAGAGCAATGGTAATTGTTCTCTGTTGCTCTTCAAAGCATCACCCAGGGGCTTTCTTGCTGTTACCTAGTCAACAGAGACTGAGAAGCAGTGATGTACCTTCTCTGCATACTGTCTCCTCAAGTCTGTCAGCATGATCACAAGCCAGTACACCATACACATGGCAGACAATGTATGGTACTGTACCAGCTCCTCTTCTGAGGCTGATCCTAGCTTATACATAAAAAAGGCTGCATCAGCCTCTTTAGTTTGAAATTTGCCATATCACAGTCAAATAAGCTCCACATTGCCTCTTAAAGACTGAACAATAAATAGCAGCAAAATGTGCTCTGGTGGATGGATTTCTTTCAGCAGGTGACTGCATAAACTAAATCTTGGCAGCAGAATTTCAAGTGAGTGAAGTATTATGGTTGATGGGCTTAAATCTTTCGTCTGCTAATGCTGTACAGGAAAGACTGAGACTGAAATAGGTATAATTAGTGAACCGTGATTGAATTCTCAGCATCAAGGAGACAACAACTCTTTCACAGTTTCTACTTTGATGTCATCTCTCATCTGTAAAACTGTTCTACTCAGAACCACTTGAAGGTATTTTTCTTTTGAATTGGCTGCTTTAGACTGTCTTTAGTGCTAGATTATCTGTGTCAGGTTTATCACAAGCTGTCTGGATACAGGATGATTTTTCTTTTCGTGGTAAAACACAGCGCTCTTCTAAACTCTGCTTCCAGTTTATGATGAAGGTGCCTCTTGGTTGAATCTTCTGTTGCTGGTTTTCAAATACCCAGAATCTGGATCAACAATCTTACAATCTTCTGCGTCGCTATTTTTGTTTTATTTACACTTCACAGTAACAACTTGGGTGATAATGACTTGCTACAGTCACTGTCTCTCTGCTGACAAGAGCAAAGATCTGTCATCATCTTCTATCTAGTAGCATTTTGCACTTTTGAATCTGCATGTAGTGTATTACCAGCACTTCGCAAGTCCTTAGTCTCAAGCACTTGTTATATTTTGGGTCTGTTTTTTTTCTGGGTGGTGGTGGTTTTTTTTTTCCTGAAAAAGATGCTATTCACCTTATGTGTTGTTCCTCCATTTGTAGATTTTCTTGGTTACTTCCTAGGAGTGTCTTCCAAATCAGGGATCTGCTGTTTTGTTCTTTCGATGTAATAATATGCAAAAGATTTTCCTTATAACTATGCTGCAGAATTGCTGATAACATATGTGACATTTCACCAGCATGTAAGTGTCTGACATAACCACACCTTGAATATGGAGGAAAACTATTCCATGATTTCATGCCTTAAAATGATATTAGATTGGTGCTTGGGTCTTACTAAGGTTTTGAATTACACATTGGGCATGCGCGTGCTTGGAAAGGTGCTGACTGGTACCTTCTTATTTTCCACTTCTCTCTACCTTTGCCTCAGAACTATAATGAAAACTGCATGAATTTGTGCATTACAAACAAAAATGCAGCAGCATTGTAGAAGTAGAAGCACTAGTAGCAGACATACAGAATAACTGATACTATGGTATCTGATTTTAATTTCAAAAATGATCCTGGAGAAGGTACTCATGCAGAGAAGTTACCACATATTTAAAAAGGTATAGCAAACCATACAAATACACATCCCCTCTCGGGTTTTACTCCCCTCCCCTCACCCCCCCTTAATGCAACCCCACCTGCTTCACAGATGAAATGACCAGATTCCAAGTGGATATATGGATTGGAAGTACATAGTTAATAGGATACACTTCTTGCTTGTTTCTGTGAAAAATCATCCACTAATTTTCCACTGAGCCTTTTTTAAATAAAGCTTTGACATCTAATTAGTTATTTTCTTTTTATATATCATCTTTTGTCTTTGGAGTATTCCATTGTCCCTGTGAAATGCAAGAAGTCTTGAATATCTAGGAGCTGTGTGAGTGAGGGAAATAATTAAATGAGGTCACCATGTTGATGTTTTGTAGCACGACATGGAACTAACACCCACTTCTTGTTTTTTAAGTACTAAAAAAAAAATATCCTTAATCTAATTAGTTTCTTTAATCTGGCAAGCAAAGATACCTCTCTTGACTCAATTGCTTTCTTGCAAATGCAACACCTTGAAGATCAGAACTGTTCAGTGAGGGATGGTATTAGGCTAGCTAATTGAAATAAGTCAAGAGAACCTGGAATCAGTCTGTCTCTTTGCCGCAAGCAATGGTTTGCACTTAAGCCTTCTAGTACTGGTGGAAGAGCCGCCCAGATGAAAATATCCAAGCACCTCTGTATCATTTGCTTACACATTAAACAAAATTTAGTTGTGCACTGGAATCAGTTGACAGCGAGTTTGGATAAGCTAGTACTTTGTCTGTGTTGTTTAGTAAAATGTAAGTCGCTAAGCGTTGAAACGGGGAGGAAAGAGTTGCCTGTGTGAGGCCACAGAAAATCCTGAAGACAAATCTACGTGGAGTTTACACATAATTCTGTAAAACCATCATAGACATTGCACACTTGCATGAAATTCTGTGAAATGAAGTCTCTGTTTTAATTTTAAGTCTCCGCACTTCAGGAGGGACTGCCACCAGGCGTAAGATAGGACACAGCAGCAGGAGAGCAAAGGGATCCATCAAACCAAGGAGGTAAGAGGGTAGGGAGAGTGGGAGGGTTAACCCTGGTGTCACAGGGAGCTCTGCTGTGAGGCTGGGGATTAGGTAAATCAAATGAGAAAGAAGAAAAGAAAAAAAAAAAGGGAAAAAAGAGTTTCTTCCCCTGTACTGTATGTGCTTGTGCGAGTGGCATAGCTCGTACCTTGGAACGATTCTGTACGGTTGTGATAAGCATTTACCAACTCTGGATTTTAGCCATGACTACAGTCTGGATGGCTGAGAATATGTCTTCTCTCTCCCTTCCCCCAACTGGGGAATTTAACAATCCAAAATTCCACTGAAAGCATCCAAATTTAATATGAGTTTCCATTATTAGAATATAACTTTTAGTTTTTATTCTCTTACATGATGAAATCCACCTCTCCACCAAAAAAACACCAAATCCCAAATTTGTTCACGCGTCTGGTGCCAAGAAAATACAGATTGCAGTTAAGATGCTAGAATGAAGCTTGCAGTGCCATCAAAGCACAGAGCTGAGCGCAGCACATTACAGCTTGATACGAGGCTCATGATTCAAACATATTATTAACACAAGCGCTTCAAATATACGTATCTGCAAAATTCAACATCTGCAGCTGACCTTTGCTATCACCAAGCCCATCCTTCGTACTGATCCGTACAGGTGTATCATCGTACAGGTCATGAGTCAGGCACAGGGACAAAGCCAGTCCCCTAGACTTCCAAAGTCAAAAGGCAGGGGAAGGAAGTAGCAACACTGAACGAGTTACAAAAAGAAAAAAAAATAATGAAAGGAAATGTTTCCTACCTCCAAGCACCCACCCTCCACCTGTCCCGTGCTTTCCCGACACTGCCGTGGTAGCTGGGGCAGAAAACTCTTGGCGGAGCCGTGGAGGAAGCGCTGAGGTGCGGCTGCAGACAGACAGAAGCTCCCTGGGAACCGCTGCTGTGCGGGCGCCTACCCCAGCGCGCGGGGAGCCGCAAAACTACTGCGACATGGAAGGATGGGTATGAAATAACAGATTCCTCCTGCTGCTCTGGTGGCTGTCACATTTCACACCATACCTCTCTCCTTTTCACAGGCACTCTGGCTGGATTAAATGGATTAAGAACTGGTTGATAAATATGAATGGAGTTGCAAGTTGATGTGGAAAAAGGTTTTCACTGTTTCTTTCTCTATGAATGAATCATGAACGGAAATTTCTTCAAGTGCATTAGAAATTAATTCCTAGACACTCCTTTTTTTCTCCTCAGGCTAAAAAACTGAGAGCCAAATTTTGCAAGGAAAAAAAAAAAAGTATTTAAATTTATCTGAGAATCTCTTGCTTCAAACCCTGATTTCTAAGTGCAGTATTCACTATGTAGATTATTCCCATAAAACAACATTACAACCCATTTTAACTAAAAGGATCTACTTACAGTAAAAAACTTGAGATATGATAGCATGTCTTTGTGGTATCGAATGACTACATCTCATCGTGTCCCCAGCATTGTGCTGCACGCTTTAGGTGGTCTAAATCTGAGATGAATTGATCCTGAGGAATTTGGCTGCAGATTTTATATTTTTTTTTCAATAGCAGGCTGCTGTCCCAAAGTTTGGAAATGCTGGTTTATGCTATCCATAAATTGTCAGTAGTTCTTACCTATACAGATATGTATATACACACACACGTATAAAATCCAAATCTAATTTTAGATTTAGAGAACTTTGCAAATTCCTATTTGTTTGGGTCTAGCTGTATGTTTAGGATGGCCACTCACTGTAAATGCATTTTGATGTGGAATTTGTCGGTTTTCTTTACATGGCTAGTATAAGTCAATAGAAATAAAAATACCGTGAATGTAAGCACAAACTTCTGAAAGTCCCTAGCATGTATGAAGAAACACACAGAATTAACAAAATCTTGGGAACTTTTCATCTGATTTTCTAAGAAAATCGGGCTTATCACATTGTCCCATATGTGAATCTGTTCAGCTGTTTGTCTGTCACTACCCCCACGTCTTTCCCCAATAAGTTTTGAACATGTTACCTACTGTCAGCCTAATCTGTCAAAAGTCTTAAAGATCATGAGATCGTGAAAATCAGCAGTGGAGTAAAGGAGCCATTGCTGACTGCAGGCTACAGCAAGCACTTCTCTTCCACGCCATGAATGGCACGGCAAGGCCCGCAGGACGAAGAGTAGCAAACATGCAGGCAAAGCAAGCGTCAAACGCAATCCAACACTGGCCATCCTTCAAGCAGCAGGGTAAAACAGAGGGAGAAGATGTGGAGGTAACTGTGGACATTACATTTGCCCAATCACACAAAAGGAAAATGCACACGGGGTCCGGGAGAGCAATGAGATCCTTGTAGCACAGAGGCTCACAGGAGGTCTGGAAGTGTTTGCATAATAGGGGGAAGTTCCTGAAGATGAGTGAAGACTCCAGGTTTCAGGGGGAGGAATGCAGGGAAGTGGACACAGATCTTCAGAAAACTGGGTTTTACTATTTCTTGGCTCACAATATTTGTTTCAAAGGTGGTGAGGGGAGAGGGTTCCCCCTTTTTAATACCTCTGAACTCTCTGGTTGTAGCAGCTCCAGGCTTCAGGGGCAATGAAGCCTGCTCCAGGATAGTGTAGCCCTGTCTGGAAACCAGCACTTGTGGAAGTCTCACAAACAATCCTCCTGCGAGATTTCCCATTGATGCAGCAGACATGTAAAGCTGAAACAACTCTGCAATAACTGCAAATGGTCTAACCTGTACAGATGAGCTGGATTCACCTAGGGAATGCTCTTCTACTCCCTCCTCCTGGGAGTGGTGGAGTAGGGTGGTTTCAGCAGCACAGACCACTTACACAGTCAAACACCAGCTGTTGGAGGAAGAGGGGTGCCAACATATAACCTGGCACTGAGAGCCTGAGCTTCTACAGCTGAGCTTGCAGCGGAGAAAGTCCTGAGCTTGATGGGTGTGTGCCTCCTACCAAACGTGTCAGTAATTACCACTTCTCTGCATCAACACAGCTGGAAATGGGGGCAACTGTGAAGTCTGGAGTAAAGTCAGTTAATATATGGTATCCAGGCTGAATTACCTAACCAGTCCTGTCCTGAGGTTTGCTAAAAATGGTTTTGGCATTGATGTTATACCCAGGATCAAACAACAGTAAGGACTGAAGGCATTAGTGGTGAACATGGCCCTCATGCGGTGCATGCTGATAAAATGGAAATACTGGGCAGTGAACGCATACAGAATTGGATCTTGACAAGGGATGCTGTAGAGATGCCTCTCTTCCATATGCTGCCACACAGGAGGGAATTCGAAGTGCGCAGAGCAAGTAAGCTATTTGAAGATTTGGAGTGCGATGCATCACACAGATCAGCACTTCAGTGAAGAGGCCAGTGAAGGAAGAGCGAGTCAGGATCTGGATCTGTAGTGTACCAGGCAGTAAGTCCAGCTTGGACACTCAGTGCTCTCTCACGTTACTGCGAGAAAGGAGAGCTCACCAAGGCAATTCAGCCGTAGCAACTAATGCCATAGGAGAGTAGTAAACCCTTATCCTTGCTTTCTTCCCGGTAACAAGTCTGTGTAGTTATATCCTTAATGTGCTTTAGATAGAGTAAGCCACAATGCAATTAGGATGTCCATATGGAGAGTCAGTGCAGCATAGCTAGTACACTGTAAATTCATATCCTCACTTACTGAGAATTAATTATCTTGTAGACAAGCCATGTGTCAGTGAAATCCATTTATTACTTTATAGGATATGTGGTCTTCTAGGAAGGCTGGCCCAAAAGAAATGGGGGACTGGAACTATGATTGGCAAAGTAAGTATATTGGTAGGAAATGCAGTTTTGTGCCAAGTCAGTTGATTTAAAACAATCTGGCTTGGTTTTCAAACACTGCACCCCCATCCCCCCCTAGTACTCTAATTTAGGTCAAATAAAGCCAAATCGCACTGCTTTGTTATGGTTTCCTGTAGGAAAAAATAGACTTCTAAATGTGAATTGGAATTTTTGTGTGGAAATTTTTCAGTGTATGTTTCTTTTGTAGAAATTACTTCTTCTGTCAAAAAGACATTTCTATAGAGATTTTTCATTTTAAAAAACTTACTTGTCCAAACTTGTATCTGCTATATGTTCACAGAAGTCAACAAAGTTGAACCAGAATGAATAATCCTCTTCCATGACATGCTTTGCAGGAATGGCATCCTTTTTTCCTCCCTGTAACCAAACCATCACTGGAAGTAAATCTGTGTTGCCATTGCACCTATATAACAAAGACTGTCTGAAGAATTCTTGTGATTTGAAAACTAGGTCAGTTAATTGTCCAAAAAATAATAATAAAAAAGGAACATAGAATAACTGTTGGAAAGAAATCCATATTTTAAATTTCAGTGAGATTCCTCTTGATGTAGTCAGGCGTAGTTATAGTTAATAAAACTTTCCGATAAAGATTGGGTCATGTGTCTCGTATCTTCATTCTGTGTGATTTTAGAAAAAAAATATGCATGTGTCAGGGCACCTCGTTGTTCCTCTGATGATTTATCATATCTTTGTGGGGTGATTTTGTTTCCCACTATGAAATGCAAATTTAGCTTGCAGTGCTCCTGCTGTCTGTATAAAGGTTAAAAAGATAATAGATATACATTTAATGCTATTCTTGGTACTTTTAGGACTGGCTTTGAATGATGATTCTAGCACAGTAAAGATTTTTCACTGTTTACATTTTCTGATTTTAGTTGGTTTTTTTTCAGTTACCTTTTTTTAAACTTCACAGTTCGGATTATATAAGCACATCCCAGCTGCTGACAGACCAACTCCCAGCATACGGCCGGTGCCAAGAAACTGCAGTTTACTGTTACGAACATTTGGGCATTGCTTTAAGGTAGCTTGAAGAGAAGACTGCAAATACACTACTCCCAGAAATAATAATATTCCCATATGTATTCAGGCTTGCGGGCTCTGTTGACTTCAAAAGGTTTATAATCCTTGTGTGAGTAATCAACTGAACTGTTGAAAGTACCTCAAGCGTTTGGTGCCTTAGCAGAACTCCCATATAATGGGAAAGGTGGCTTTGTTACCTTTTGAGCCTCTTCCACTACTCAAGCTTCACCCGTGCAGGCCACTGAAATGAAGCACCGTCCCCAGAGTCTCTGTAAAGATATGATTGAGCATCTACTTAAGGTTCATCTCAGCTCTTAAGCAGCTGGACATTAAATACACATAGGACTTCAACTAAGCTTCTAGGCTTAGCCTTCTTCACTGATGGGGTTTCCTGAACACTAACCCTTTGCTTCACTGAAGTGAAGCCCGATTTGTAACAAAATCTGCAGCTCTCCCTGGCATTCATTATATTTTCTCAGGCAAGAGATGGAACAGGTAGTATTTGTGACATTTCTATTGTTAGTGCTAAGATCTCACTGAGGTCAGAGGGACACACCGTAATTGTGACCAAAAGTGGAAGTGAAATTCTGAGTATTGAAAATCTGGATAATAAAGAAGTTTGTATATGTTATATAACCATCCTGTGGACCAACCTGAGTGCAGATTCTTTATGTATCTGCTGGTCATATATATGTTTGATTTGTTTCCATTCTTTCCCTTACAGGCTCAATGCCAATGAACAGGGATTTCTATTTTTTGGTCCAGTGTGGGTTTCACACCAGTCTTGCTCTTCGCCTTCTAGACAGATAAAGGCAAAAACTGCTTACCACTTTCTTTCTCTTACAAGAAGCCTACTGGTAGCTAGCATTAATTATGAATCTGTTCTTTTAGGTCTTTTTTTCCCTCTGACTCATTTTAACACTTACCAACTTCAAGTTCTGGTTCTCCTAAAAATCTTGAGAGTGCAGATAAAATTTCTGTACTCCTAAACCTTAGTCCTTTGCTTTGTAACGTGTTATTAAAATAGTATATACCACAACATAAGCTAGGAGGCAAAGTATGTTTTCTGAGAGTGTCTTGACTTGCTACTATCTGGGTCTGGCATTAAAAGTGCTGAACATGAATACAAAATTTTGTCTTAGCTTGCTATGATGTCTACAACAGTCACTTTAGCTAGCATTTTAAAATTCAGAGGCATAAAATTGTGTGCCCACTGGCATAACTAATATCAAAGGAGACCCAGCCCCAAATCTTATTTTCAGCAGTTCCTAAGACCTGCACCTACCAACGGCATGTTTGGCCCAGCCCTAAGTGAAGGTCTCAGCCCACCTGCACTAGGGTGCAATTAGGATTGCATTTGGATGCAATCAAGCAAAGTTCTCATCTGAGAAGAAGCAGATAGGAGGGAAGATGACTTTAAAGCTACCTACCAGCTGATCCCAGCAGCTGGAGCCATGCTCTTCTGACAAGAGTTTAGGCTATGAGGTTTGACTTTGCGCTGGAGCAGAGGGGAGGAGGGAAAATGCTCACACAGTCAGGCATTAATCTCAGCTGGGGAGCAGAAAGAGGCAGCTAAGTGCAATATATTGGTCACAAGAATTTCCCTGTGATGCTGCTGGTGCTCTTCTGGGACAGCCGGGCCACCTCCCCGGGGGTTTCCAAGCAGAGAGAGTCCCTTGGGAGGCAATCAGAGCAGCTTGGGTGGACAGAAAATTCAGGTTCTCATTTGAACAGAAGCTTGGTCCTAATTAACAGTGTGAATATAGCCTGAGTTACTTTTCAGCATCATTCTGTTTGATGCAGGGCTTCAGTCTTCCTAGCAGCTTCTTCCTAGACTTGCCATATTGCTTGAAATCAGGGCTTCCTGCGTGAAAATGTTGTGTACTGAGGCTGTTTTGTAGCTCATGTGCCAAGGTGTGGCAAAGACATGCTGCAGAATGAAATTTGGATTCCATGAGGACTGCAAAAAAACCCACTTATCTTTTAAAATGATCATTTAGCTATCATTTCTTAAAGTTTAAACTCAGATTAGACAAATATAACCATTTAATGTGCATGCTGGCAGAATTTTGCCTCCAGTGAAACCAGGTCAGCAGGAACAGCATCAGTGGAGGGGAGTTTGCGTGTCTGATGCAAAGAACCATGTTTGTTGCTTTTTCTCATGACACTGTAAATATTTTTTCAGAGAATAAACTTGTGTATTCATTAGCACCATGGCCCCTTCCACATGGGGTGCTCCATGGAAAAGTACCACACAAGCACGACTATTAATTCAGATCAATATGTGACTCTGATGGAGAACGTGAAGCATACCTAAGCCAGCTAACTATGCCCCTGATAAATGTTGTGAGAGCAGTGTGTCACCCGTGCCTTGCCTTTCTTTATTTCCATTATCCATCAGGACAGGCCATGAGGGAATGCCTGGGAACTGTGTCGTTCTCTGCAATAAGCCACAATGCTAATGAGGCATAACAAATTGAGGAAGTATCATGTATAATCCTGATCCCTCATTGACACTATTACCAGTATAGATTTCAATTCACCATTTGTTACATGCTTAATACAGACAAAGTGGGAGGGTGTAGAAGAATTACTCCTTCAGTCAATGCATTTTTTAAACAGTTGTCATCCTCCAAGACAAAACTCTCTGGTAATACCCTCTGTTTTTGCTACTGCTGTTTCTCAGCAGGATTTGCTGCTTGTTCTTGTAGGGGGTCAGCCAGACTTTGTCTTTCTCACAGTTTCAGTTTCCTACTGGGATTAAGGGTCTAGCATATTTCTGCAACAAATCAACTGAACCCAAGATAAACAAACCTACTCAACAACGGGGCTCTGGTACGCGCCTGCATTTTAGGAGTCGGCTGCAAAGTTTGTTTTTTCGTAAGGTGTTCCAGAGGGAAACCGAGGCAAACATGATTTTAGTGACTTCTCATCAAAATGATGGCATATTTTGTAGTTTGTTGGGGTTTTTTTTAGGATGTGAGCTGTTTCTTCATATGTGTTGTTTTTAGTCAAGTGCTCTGTGATTCTTCCCAGAAATGGTATTTTGCATTACTTCGAAGTATCCCAGGGTGCCCTGCAGACAATGAATAATTCACTGCATACTTATGATAGAAAACAGTAAAGATTTATTTACAGAGTAAAACACCCAGATATTGGGCCATGCTGTTGGTTTTCGTGCCTCCCTCTTTTACCCTAGCAGCTCAGCGACGGGTCCTTCTGGCCTGTGGAGAGGCTCCCCACAGGTTGCTCTTCCCTTATAACCTTGCTTGCAGGTCCTACTGACAGTAGACCTCAGGAAGGTGTTTCATCCCTGTACCGTGATCAAAGGGATGGGGAGAAGAACCAGGTTTTCTTACAGCTGGTAAGCAGATGCTCGGCCTGCCCACCACGAGGGAACTGCCCCCTGCCCCGGTCAACGTGTCCCTGGGCGGCCCTCTCTCCTCCACACCACGGGGCCATTGTATCCCCGGGCTTTCCCCTCCCTCTCTTTTCCCACCGGCTCCTGTTTCCTCGTTTTTGGGACTCTTCTGCCTCTTCTCACCTGGGAGCAGGGAACTAGAGAGGCAGGCCGATGGCTCACCGGAGCAAACGATACCCCTTGTTCAGCGTTACTCGAGTATGGGGGACCCTGGCTGCCAGAAAACCTATTTCTGCCCCACAAATACTGTACAGTAACCCAACCCAGGTGCAATGATGTACACTGCTCTCATTGGCAGTAGAATAACCCGTAAACCGATGGCCCCAGCCAAAAGATTAATCTCTGGTTTAGACTTTCATTAAAAGTCATTCACACCAGTGCAACACTGATATTCATCTGGATCAGAGTTTGGTACCTATACACATTTCAAACGGCACATTTTCACTGCTGCTTAATCAATAAATAAAGAACTTTACAAAGTGGAGTAGAAATTTTTTCATAGTAATGAATGCATTTTTAAATGAGGAAGAGTGAGACTTTCACAGAGATGTGGCAAAATAGAAGACTGATAACAGAAATAAGGTATTTGACAATGAAGTATAAAGTTATTATTACCACTTGATTAGGAAGACTTTTATTAGTTACCTCTTATAGCTCCTCATACATAGAGAGATCCTCTAATACCCCTATAACGATGGCCACTACACATGAGTATTGTGATAGTCACAGTAAATGTGCTATGTAAGAGAAAGAGCACTTGAATCTCTTTATAAAACCAGACCTGATTAGGAATTTTACTCCAGATGTGCTTGTGTTAAACTGTCTATAACTTTCAGGCCATATATTTGCTGTGCTGAGTGCTTGCGGCTTTGGGGTGAAGAATTAGTTTCTGTTCCATTCAGTATTTTATTTTCTGGACAAATGCATGGGTTTGAGAGAAAAGGTATTAACTGTGGCTCTGATATGACTATTTCCATAGAAATGTACTGCATTTGAAAGATCTTTGATTTAAGTTCTTGACATGCTTTCAAATGATCAAGTGTCACAAAAAGTGGTAACTTTTGATCTCATTAATGAGCTAACTGAACGATAGTTAAAATGTAGCATAGCATTTTCATGATTTAAATTTTTATCAGGCTGTTTTAAATTGAAAGGCTGATTAATTTTAATGGGATTTCTATCATAAATGGGAAAACTGTCCAAATATTATAACCAATATATTTTTCACTTGAAACACTCTAAAGTAAAAAGCTACTTAATCAGGTGACTCAAGCCAATATAGGGCAGGTCTACACTATTAGCTCCTGTCTCATCCATAGGTCTCCCTCAAATTAATTTCCAAGTGCTTATGGACAACCAGAGATGTTCAACATAAAATAGCAGCTCTTTGGGTAAATTCATACTACTTCATTAGCTATAAATTACAGCTGATTTGAAAAATTCTGTTGTAAAAGCTGTCAGACAATTAAAAAAACAACAACAACCAAACAAAAACCCCCAAACAAAAAAAAAAGAGGGGAGAACAGGCCCTGATAATACTGAATACTGATAATACTGAATTTAATCAAATACGTCTACTGCTGCAGAGGTAGAAAGAACTGCTCATTTGACCCATAATTACAACGTGGCTGACTGCTTCAGGCAGCTGGCTGTAGAGACCTGAAGAATCTGTAGAGTTTTTAGTCCTGATTTCTCACTTACAAAAAGATGGATTTCTAGTGTCCTGACTGTGTAAGGATGTCCTCAGGTAAGTACAATTTTGACCCAAGAAGTTAAAGGATTGAAGTAAAAAGGCAAATCTAGCTGCTGGATTTGTAGCACAAATGATTCTTTGACAGGCAATCAAATACTGCATATCACATCGTTTTCCACTAAAAAACCGGAAGTTATTTACTTATTGGTGATTCTTGTTTCTTTTCCTGCTTCTCCCCCCGCCTCCATTCCTTATTTCAGCGTTTCTGTTTTTTCCTAAAAAATAACTGAAAATTCACTCTGTTTAGTATGATTCAATAATCCTGTACCTACCTGAAATACAAGGACATTTGCTAAACAGAAAAGAATGGTTTGTGTGTTACTTTGTGTCCTGCATTCAGATAACGATAGAAAATTAATAACAAAACATGAAAGGAAGGTAATAGATAGCTAATACATTTTCTTTTGTAAGATATGAAGTTGATTATCTTTTTAAAATTATTTTTGTTACTAACATCCTGTAGCAATAAATAATCTAATCTATTACATGTAATTAACTATCATTTATTATTGTATCCACTGTTTGTAATTCAACAGACAATTTCCTATTCATTATATACTATGTTAGACATTCAGCAAGCCCTAAATCTGCATAGCAGTGTCAGTATGTAAATACAGTTACACCATGAAGATAAGCTAAGTAGACTGGAAACCGAAAACCTCTAAGTTTCTTCAGTTTGTGGTTGAGTTTACGTTACACTCAAGATCAAGCCACATAAATCGTGTGCCTCGGTTTCCTCATCTGTGTTCTGGTCGTAACAAAGCCTGCCTTTCTGAAGTGTTTTGATAGTCTTGGATGAAAGGCTCTAAGTACAAAGTATTATCTGCTATAGCTGTGGCTTTGCTAAATCTTCGCTAGTTAATAATGCAGCGTGAGTTGCTGAAAATTGAGAAAATTTGCTTGCAAATAACAAAGAGTGTCTGCCTCAGCAGCCTTACCTCTCCTCATCTCCTTTTTTGTCATTGTAATGGTAGCTATGAATATGCATCTTTGTTGCATTACAGCAAGAGGCAATTATTTGCCCCTTCTGAAAAAAGCAACAGATTATACTTCAAAGTTAACTGAAGATGGCATTATTTTTTTTTCTTTATGTTTTTCTTTTTTAAAATTAGTTTGGGAAAACTGTGAGATTGAACATAAACTCACAAGGTCTGTGGACATAAAATTCAGTGGGGGAGTAACACAAATAAAACCAGAGAAGCCGGAAGTTCTCTCCCAGAAACTGGAGCTTCACATCGATATTCCAACACTTTAGCTGTTTTAAACATGGATTTCTACAGCAAACTCGAAGCAAAAGATAATCAAAATGGTAAAAAGAACACCAAATCACTAAAGCCTACTCTACGTACAGACATATGCTAGTTGAAAACCAGTGCAATGTCAAAAAAAATCTCTAAGCAGTGCTGTGACACATACAGAATCACAGAAGGGGGGTTGAAATGGACATCCAGCGGTCATCTGGTCCAACCCCTCCCTGCTCAAGCAGGACCACCGAAAGCCAGTTGCCCAAGACTGTCTTCAGAAGCTTTGGAATATGTCTAAGGATGAAGACTCCATGATTTCTCTGGACAAACTGTTCCTGTGCTCAGATAGCCACACTGTAAAGAAGTTTCCTGATGTTCACTCAGAACCTCTTGTGCATCTCAAAATTCGTGGGTTTGTTAAATCCAAGCAGATTCCAACGGAATGTTAACACCTCATTACTAGGTTTTCCTTCTCAATTTTATTTAAATGTAAAGATCCTCTGTGAAAACAGGTATCTGATTTCTTTGCAGCTACTAGCAACTGGAGAACTAATTTCATTACATAATGGGGAAATAGATCACCCATTATTTAACCAGAAATAGCTTCCACATTGCAGCATCTTCATTGAGGTAAAGCTTCCAGTAGTGATGCAGCTGTCAGCATTCACTTACCCCTCAGATTGTACCCAGCTGAAACCTTTTTCCTGGTTTGCAAGAAAAACAAGGTTCCTGCCTACCTATATCTTTTTTCTTGGGTGGAAGAAGAACAATGACATATTCTTTACAAAGTTCTTTGCCATTTTGTAGAGGGCTAGGGAATTAAGCTGGCACGCAACCCTCAGCAGTCACCTGCCATACGTACATCAGGGAGGTGCTGGGTGACTCAGGACAGCTGGTCACAGACAGGTGAAAGACTTTTGGGGTTATTTCTCCCTGCAAAACACGAAAAAGCAGCTTTCAAATATTCAGAAGCTGTGGCTTCCCCCTTGGTCTGTCA
Source organism: Psophia crepitans (assembly GCA_013399095.1). Taxonomy (NCBI): domain Eukaryota; kingdom Metazoa; phylum Chordata; class Aves; order Gruiformes; family Psophiidae; genus Psophia; species Psophia crepitans. The sequence goes on along the minus strand of VWZZ01001171.1, from coordinate 242,811 downwards.
GCTCACTGTTGTGGTTTTCATGGTGCCCAGCACTCAAGTACTTAGCACTTCAGGGAAAGAAACCCATAATGTCGCAGCCCAAATGTGTAATTCCTGAGGGGAAAAATGTATCATCTCCAGGCCATGAGACAATTTTCTTCTGCTCTGAAACATGAAGCGTGATTACCCTTGCTCTGCTTTGGTGCTCTAAATTTGGCAGGAGTCCTCTTAAAGGGAGGCATCCTTTATCTTTCCGGGAGTCTTAAAAGCAGATTTACAGGGCGCCGTGTGAAGAGTTAGCTGCGCAACCAGCATTAACATTAATGAGAGATTTGGGTGTTACTTCTGTGTGGCAGGTAGAAAATGTTCTCTTGCTTCAACTTTTTACTTGAAGTATGTTTCTATATTCTTTGGCTAAGAGAAGTATGTACTACGAGTCTATCACAAACAACTGAAGGCAGCGTAACACAAGGAACTAAGTTAAGGATGGCAAATATATATTTTTGACCTGTTTTTAATCCATACTGGGACCAATTCACATCAATACATCAAGGGAAAGGGACTGAAAGTGCGTGCAGAGACCTTTATGGTCTATGCTTCCATTGACAATTCTTCTGCTCTTATCATATTCTCAGAATTATGTATATCAAAACACTTTGAAATCTTCTTCCCTTTTTTGTCAGGACCTTCATAATATGGCTTTTTAAATAGCTGGCCAGCTTCAGCCCAGGCTTCCCTTTAAGTCTTTTTTTTTTTAAAAAAAAAAAGGCTGATATAAGAATGTGAATGATTTAAAAATGTGGTGTTTTCATCTCTTGAAACATTTCAAATGTGTGGAAAAATAGATTGCAATACTAAAAAAAAATCAAGATTTCAAAATATTTAAAATAAGTTCATTTGCTTTGTGCTTGAATCATTCTGCAAAACTTGTTGAGACCTAAAACTCCTTCAAGTATTTGCGTTGTAATTTCTTGCTTATATAATTTCAAAAGAAATCTCATTTTAACTTCAAGTGTGTTGGCTAAACATTTATTTGTATTTTTTAACAGGAAAAAAATAGACGAGGTAGCAAGTAAAATAAAAATATCTGCAAACCTTTCAGTCTGCTTTTCTCATTTATTTATGAGATTTTCACCAAGAACATGTCAAAAATATCCCATTCAACATCACTGTCCAGCTCCAGCTGTATTGTAAAGAATAACATCAATGACACAATACAGAGATTTGGAACTTTCCTTCTTTTGATCTCCATTTTCTGAGTTTCCTGTTCTCACAAAAAGATCGCAGCATTAGTCATTCCTGTCATGGTACTCCTTTTTCCTTGGAAGCTACATCTTTTGTTTTAAATTTTATATATATATATATGGAAAGCTATCACTTTGGGATGGTACCAGCCTTTTCCCGAGACTTCAAAAGTGAAATAAATTAGTGAAGTGGTTTCCTGCAAGGAGATGGTTAAAAACCCCAGCAGGCAGGAATTTGGAAAAATCCAGATTTTTGGTGGCTTCAGTTCAGACTTTGATCTTACTGTTGGAGAGGGTTTGGCATGTTTTGATTTTGCTTTGTGTCCTTAAAGGTACGGGAGGATGTGAGGCAGGGACGGGCTCCTGAGGTACAGTACAACAAATGGTCGGCACTTTAAAGATCAGAGACATGATAGCTTGAGCAAAGGGCTGATGACATTTTGCCAGATTGATTTTAATACCTGGCACATCTGTGGCATCACCAAACAGCCTATGATTTAGCTAAAACATCATAAAGATATTCAGTGTCATAAAAGTAACATTTTATTTAACCTTCCTGTAACAACTTTAAGAGCAGTAATCTGTTAGAGTAGGCTGTGTGTCTGGCACATGATAGTGGATGAGAATGAGTAATCAAATCTTAAATATGTATTTGTAGCAATATTGCCTCAAAGTTTTTGCAATTATTGCTAAAAAGTGTGTGATAGGAAGAAACAAAAAGACCTAGAGCAAGCAAAATAAAATTTCTTTGTCCTTAACTGGGAGATGAAAGACTAGAGTTTCCCAGTACATCAACAGATTTTTTTATTTGTTGCTCCATGTCCCTGTACGCCGATCCCACGGTGGCTTTACCCCCCTCCCCTGCCACAAGCAATGGAGATAAACGATATATCTCCACAAAGAAAAACATTCTGAGCTGGTTCCTGGACTCTTAATTTTCTTCATTTGTGACTCCAATTATGGACCTGGGTCCGGAGTCCGGCATACTTTGTGTCTGAGAGCAGCAGCCAGGCAAGGGCGCATGGCACATCGTGATGCTTTAAAAGGGCAGACTGTGGCATCGGGGCTTGGGAGTCTCGCCGCCAGCCGTTCCCAGCCGAGCTGCCTCCAAAAGGGAAGAGGCATTTCGCAAGCCTTGCCAGGCCTCGCTGGGATATGTGCCATGTCCCGCTCGCTCGGCTTTAGACCAGCTCATCTGGAGAGGTTTGCGCTAATGGTGTGGGGGCAAATGCAAGCAAAAGCAAAGCCTAAGCACCTCAAATCTAAGGAAAATATGATTCCACAATGATTAGCAGATAGCACGTTTAAATCGGCGTCTTATTGTATTTTTAGTTATTTTTCCTGATTGTTTGTGGTTTTCTATGTCTTATTTGAGATCTTTTTCTGCAAAATACGAAGGAGCAAATGATAACTATGCCTCACTTCTGTAAGTACAGAAGCCCTGAGAAAATGAAGAACCTCAGGAGCGGACTTTTTAATCCCGCTGACATCCACACTGGCAGCTTTCCTAAACTTCCTCCTGGGCCCCGTTTTGCCCGGATTTTTCTCATTGCTGTTTACTGCAATTAACTCAGACGTGCTCTCCCCAGCTTCATCCCTACATGCCTCTCAAATCAGGATATACCTTTCATGGGTGAAAGTCTCTGTGCTGGGCACACACTGACCAGCTGGTCCCCAGATACTCTGGTGGCTAGGGTGGCTGCTGGAGTTCCATTCACCAGTTTACATTCCCTTTATATGCTAGAGAAAGGAAGCACAAGCCAAAGAATAGCAAAATGTGTGTATGAAGTAGCGCTGTGCTTTGGTAGGACTCATGATGAGAACTATGTGACTTCTGAGGTATTTATTTATGTTGCCTTAACCACACTGTTCCTGTTCTTGTTTTTATTTATTTCCAAATAGAAGAAGACAAAGTCCTCAGTTAGTTACTGACAGACATGCAGGTCACACAGACCTCTAATTCTTGCAGCCACTGGGCACACTGCACAGGGAGCTATGCAGGGAATGCCAAGTAGATGTACACATAGATGTAGGTAAGAAATACCTCTACGTGTTTTAAACATCTTTCTGGACATGCCACATCTTTGCTCACGTAGAGCAGAAGTGAGCAGAGGCACTATGCCTCCATCGGTCCGGTTCCATGCTAATACCACTGTGCACACAACAGACACTGCTGCTCAGCACAGCCTGCTCCTCCCTGAAGCAGCCACCCGTACCCATCTGTGCTTAAAATAATAATCAGTGTGTCATTCAGGCAAGGGCTGACAGTTCAGGAGAGACGATAACCATCAATTTCCATACCTCTTGGTTTCTCTCACCAGTAACGTTTGTTAACCTGGTCATAGCACAGGCATTCACTGTGCTCCTTCTTCCTTCTCTTCACTCACCTTTGCAAGCATATTTCAGTGTGTGTTGTCTTAAAGAAATATAAAATGATCATTTGGTATACTGTCAGGGTCTGTTACTGTGCTGAACCTTGGCAGTCACTAAAATAGTAGGTTGGTGTGTACTGTCCCCCTAACAAAGCAGTTGGTCTCAACACAGAATGGTTGGGACTGACAACGTGTGCAAGGTGACGGACAGTGAATGTAATCACTGCATGTGTCAGGGGAGGGGTTTCCAGGAGAGACAGTGAATTATTACCTATCCATTGCTGAGGCTCCATCAGGAGCAGAGAACACATCTTTTGGCCATCAAAGTCTGCAAAGATGAACTAAAGTACAAGCAAAGAAAGACTGCCAGGAAGATGAGGGAAATGAAGAGCATATCATATGAACAGAGTCTAAGATCTTAATTCTTTTTGCATTGCAAAATAATTCTGTGAGGGTGATGACTCCTTTCTGCCTACATCTGAGGATAAACACTAGGAGGGAGAAGAGCTCATTAAGTAAATGATAAAACTGATACAGTAAAAAGTTGCTATAGTCTGGCCGGAATAATTTTGGGATGAAAATGAGAAAAGATTATTAACTCTCAGAGCAGCGAGACTCTGGAAACGTTTTTGAAGGAGTTCATGGAAAGTGACTGCCTGCTCTTCTAGAGAAGCCAGTTCATTGAGTCTGAGGATCCTCAGTCTTTGTCCTTCTGCTACTTACATGCTTGATAATAAAGGCGAGAGAACTAAGATGAAAAAAATTAAGGAAAGATAAAAATACTGCATTTTTAAGGTGTAAATATGCCTCATTCTCTATTCTCAGATTCATAAAGCAAAGGCAAAATCACTCCATGATTTTGAAGGGAGAGAGGAGCAATAAGATCACCTCTCTGTACCATGTTTTCATCTAGTCACTCTCGTATGGTGCTCAATAACCTGTGTTTGGCTAAAGCATGTTATCTGCTTGTTACCTGGGGTGAAGACAGGGGACCAACTCCTACACCATCTCACACCGACTGGCTCGCATGTAGTTGTTCTTATCTTGCCCAGTCTTTTTCAGCACTTTGGATTAGGTCTTTAGAGGTCTAAGAATCACTGATTGAACTGCTGTACAAATGTAACCCATTCTTCAAGGTCATGGCTGGATTTCTCAATGACATAAAAACATACATAACCTGAAACATGATGCTTTGCATGTGCTTGAAATAAGAGCTAAATTGCTTATGGCTGTACAAGGCTGGCCTATGTGACTGTCTCTGCTGAGGAGATAATAAAGTCCAGTGACAAAGAAAACATGCTGGTGGTTACAGCAAGGGTGGGTATTCTTGTTTCTGTCCTAGGTTCTGCACCGACTCAGTATGGTGCCCTCTAGCATGCAAAGGTCCTGCGTAGGTACATGCATCTTCACGACTGTAAAGTGGATTTGTATTTATGCCGAGTAGATGTACACAGATATATGCAAGAAGACCCTGTGGTCTGTTTCAGTAAAAAGCCACTAATACCTGTAGAAGGCATTTACACCACAGCAGTGCAATGCAATACTGTGCTTACACAAAAAGACTTACATGCACTTGTGATAACAGGGAAGAAACCCTATAATGGGCTAGGTTTCCATTTTAATTAGAAGAAATCCAAAAGAACAATAGTGAAACAAGCCACTTTTAAAAATTACTATTAACTTACTAATTTAACTAAGACTAGAATTTACCCTGGTGTCAGAATCTAGAATATTAATAAATAATGACATAAATAGCAACCACAGAATTAAGCAATTAATGAGTTCTTTTTACCACATGAAAGGCCTTGATACAGACCCTTTAGCTCTTGCTAATGAGAAAACCAGACAGTTTCTCCCACAGGCAGTCTGTCAGCTTTCTTCAGGCATTTCATGAATTTTGGTCAGAGCACCCATGATATGCAGTAGGTGCGCAGGGTGGCAGATACTCTCCTCAGTGCGGAAGGATGCCTAGAGCCAGACTGAGGTTAGCCAGCAGTCCAAAACTTTGCTTCACGGTTTATCAAACTTAGGTAAAAAGGGCAGTCTCACAGTGTGTTTAGAAACATAATTATTTGGTCCTTTAAGTTGTTTTATATGATCTTTTCTTTCTTTTCCACATTAATCCACTTTATGAGAACAGACGTGAGCAGAAGAAAGCCAATTATTTGACAATTTAAAAGGTGCGGGGAAGTTAAAACAGTTGCTAAACAATAATGAAACTAATGTTGAATGGCATTCAATTAATATTTATAACATGCAGCAATATTAACAGCAGAATTAACTTATTTTTGTATGTCTGACAGCTCTGTGGTTGATTAAGAATTGCATGATGTTATTTTGCATATTTCCCATGCAAATACAGTATTATTTGCAAAATTATTTTTATCCTTAATTGAGGTTTTGTTTTGAAATCACTGTTGTCTGCTGTACTAAAGCTCTGTAAGTGATCTTATTATGGATTCGATTTCTTTCTGTCACCTTATCATGCAAATCTGCATTTTATATGCTATATATTGGTAGGGCCTCTGAGGCACAGCACAGACCTCAAAAATATGGGAACTCTTGCTCAGAGATTGGTGGAAAAACTTCCTGCAGCTGTAGGCACAAATAGCAGCAACCGTAGTAACATGACGGTGCTTCTCAGTTCTGTCAAGGATGGAAATCTTGTTTGTATTATGACACTTCAGAAATACAAAAGAAAGGTGCTCCTTGCCTCATGCAATCACAGTACGTCCCCTTCCACTTTTACAACGCTAATTTAGGGAACAGTTTTGGTGAATCTAGCCAGGACCCCCTGACTACGTGCAGGGAATTATTCAGTTAATACTATTTCGTAGCAATACTTTGATCTTTAGCAATGGACCTTGTCTATTTTTATCTGACAGCAGCTAGCATTTTCAAAAGCATCTGCCTGATTCCCATTGCTGTTAAAGCTCCCAAGCTATTTAGGTGAAAATTTACTTATCATATATGCCTAAAAATGCAAATAACTTTGTCCTGGTTTCAGCAGGGACAGAGTTAATTTTCTTTCTAGTAGCTGGTATAGTGCTGTGGCTTGGATTTAGGATGAAAATAATGTTGATAACACAGAGACGTTTTGGTTGTTGCTAGGCCATGTTTATAGCCAGTCAAGGACTTTTCAGCTTCTCGTATTGGCTTGCAATGACGATATTCTATACCATATGACATCATGCTCAGTATATAACTTGTGGGAAGTTGGCCAGGGGTTTGGACCACAGGTCAGGAACTAGATGGGCATTGGTGGTCTGCAGGTGGTGAGAAATTGTGCTGCGCATCACTTGGTTTGTATATAATTTTAATAATAATAATAATAATAATNCTGACAATTTTTCCTTTTTTTTTTTTCCTTTTGATTCTTTCCCCCATCCCACTGTGGGGGCAAGTGAGTGAACAGCTGTGAGGTGGTTTTAGCTACTGGATGGGTTAAACCACAGTAGCCTGTCTAGTCAAATTTATGGAAAGTCCAGGAGATGCCAAACTTCCACTGAAAATCATGGGAACTAGTGTTCAGCCTAGTTTCCATTAGACATCTATTGCACCTTTACACAGCTAAGACCCTTCTAAACAAGAGTTTAAGCAGCTTTGTAAAAAGATGAAGGAAAGGAAAATGTAGTTAACGGCTTGGAGCACTCACCTTAGCTCCTCATAACTCACGTGGTGTGTTGTGAGCATCCCACAACACAATAGGGTTGCCATGCAAAACCAGTAGCTTGCCACACACAATGTGATGAATGTTTGGCCATACAGCTTGATGCTGTAAGGATGGGGTAGCCAAGTACAAACAGCCTTTGTGCACCACTGTCTATCAGTACAATTTTGCACATTTCACTTCCTACAGGGAATAATTTTCATCACTTTTTGGTCAGACTTATTTGACCTACTTCTAGTTTCAGTTTTAAAACCATGTAGGGGTTTGACTGAGTTAGGACAATGGTGGCCAAAGCCTAAATGAAATGTGGCTGTAATGGCAAGACCATCTAAGGAAAAATAGCTTAGTTATCCAAAATATAATTTCAGAGAAGGGGTGGAAACCTCCATGAAAAATTTCCCTGGCAAAGGCACCAGGCAATAGACAGGTTCAATCCAGTACTGATTCAATACGATAATACAATAAAGTTTTCTTTCTCCCACACTTGTGATTCTGTGCTAAAGGTCTGCACTGGGACATGTTTCTCTGCACTGCTCTAAGAAAGAAGAAAGGATAAAAGTGGAGGGAGACAGACTGAACAGAGAAGGAAGGCTTTTGCTGGTGGTTTTGACTCTTTTCCACTCTCGTCATGGTTTTTTTCACTTACAGTCCTGCCCTGTTTTCAACAAGAAGGAAAAAAACGATGAATGTGGCAGGGAGAATTTACCTCCTTCTCTAATTCCTTCCTTTCCTCCTTGGATGACATTCAGATGCCAAGCTGTGGGTGAAAAAAAGAGATCTACATCTGTATCTGCATGCTCTTTGCCATTTCTTTCCTTCCAAGTCATTTTCATTATTTTAGATGCTGTAGAAACATTACCTACCAAGTTATTCAGAACAGTCTATTAAAGAATAATAATCAGATTTTTCTATAAATTACAGAAAAAAGCTGCAAGAGGGAAAAAAGAAAATGGCTCATCTTACCCTAGTAGACAAGTTTAAACTCAAAAGAGCTGAATTCATGCCCTGCTTGGTCAGAAACTTGATTTATGACATTGGATAGATCATAGCCTCTTTCCATCTCTGCTCCCAGACTGCAGGATAGGAATACTATGGACATTTTCCTTCCTGCCTGCAGTGGGCTGGGTTAAGGGAAACATTATGAGCCTTATGAGATGTCATAAACGCTTTCTGCAGAACTAAAAGAACAACATGAGTAAAAAACATACTCAAAATCGTGAGGCAATCAGAGACTACTGTAATGTCAATATAAAAGTACCAAATTAAATAACCAGTCCAGGCTGTAACAGTCTTGGCTGTAAAGTCTATTAAAACACATCTGAAAATACAATATGCACATTCTTTGCTTGAACTAAGTGTAATGCTACCTTACACTAACAATACGGATGAGGTGGCTTGCTTGTATGTATACCCACATGTAATTGAATGGCTTAAGTGAACAACTCCCCTGTACCTAACTGCTTAAACTTTCTCAATATATAAATAAATTTTAAAAATTATTTTCTTCTGACAGTTGTGCATACTCCTCTTTCCTACAGACAAAAAAGTTATGCTGAAAAATAGTAAAAAACCTGAAAGTTAAATTCTGCTTTCAGCAGTACCTGGTACACGTTAGATAGTATTTTCAAAGGAGACAAGAGATGAGGCTGTCCACAAACACAGCAGGAGAATGCAGGAGAACTTGTCTGTCTTCTTTTTTCCCAGACTCAACAGACCAGCCGCACCGGGAGTTGTTCTGGGGCTACTGTGCAGGCCCAGCAGCAGGCAGGAGCACACCTTCCCAGGCCACAACCTGGACCCCTGCCCTGGAGCGAGGCATGCATGCTGGCCCCCTCGTCCAAAAAAGGGGCCAGAGGAAACCGTCTCATCCGTCCTTCAGGAGGAGGAAGGGTTATCTCTCTTTAGCAGTTAGACCAGGTAAGGGGGAGAAGCCGGGACAGCTGCCTACAGCCCCTTGCCTGTAGATTTGAGGGAGTCACATCTCCACAGGCAGAGAGTGAGCAGAGCAAGCTCTGACTCCCAGGCTAAAGAATATTTGGATATGAGAAAGACTCAGCAGCTCCATCTTGCTGGAGTTATCATACTGTTCCTTGTAACTGAAGATCCATTAGGTCACATAGTTAAGAGAGGGAGGGGTGGATTTCAACCCTCTAGACAGTCAGACAGGAACTTCTGGATTGCAGCCCCTACTCCAATGACTGTATAAGCATTTTTCCAATAATAATTTATGTAATATTGAATAAAGAATCTTTTCTGGGAGCGGGACTTGTTGCTTCCAGTCAAGCATCTTAACCTTTAGGCTATATTCTCATATATACTCTTATTCCCTTTGATGGATATATAAAAATACATGTATAGTACAATGCTTATTGAGAAGCATTCTCTGTTTCCCAGTTATTTTTATTTTTATTATTCCCTCACTAGCTTTAAACTACCCATGAATGTGCCTCTGATAATAAGGCAGGCCCTCTCCTCAGAAGTGGGAGCCATGAGCTCAAATCCCTTAGAATAAGAACAAAAATGAAAATAAGTTTCCCACACCACGACTTAGCGCTCTAGCTCCTGACCCAGGGAGTGGAAGTAGGAAAGGGGAAGGCATCTCCTTTACTGGCATTTGATGAGAGAGCCGCCTCCACGGCAGTGCCCTGCACCCAGCTCTCCTCTCTGGCCGCTTGTGGGGAACACCTGCGTGTGCACACTTCCAGCAGGCGTTTGGATCTCAATTTTGGAATGAAAAAGATACTAAGCAGGTCATCACAGTTCCATCTCAGGAGCCTCTGGGCCTGAGCAGAAGCTGAATTTGGAGATACATGGTGTAAAGGGAGGTGCCTCCAGGGCTGTGTCTGGTGTTAGTGGCGGCTAAGTCAGGGCTTACTAAACATTAGAATCTTACTAAGGGATGTAAGTTCCTGGGGAGTTCCTGCAAACAGACATGTCGATGAGATGCGCCTGTATCCCATGCTGTAACAAGGCTTGCTGGCTCCTGGAGAGGCAATAGCTAGTGCTTGCCCCTCTCCTCTGTCCCTCACCCAGGTGGTACCTAGCTGCAGAGTTTTGGTGCCCACAGGGTAAGGTAAGCGCCTCTGCCAGCTCCCTAGCACAACCCCCTTCTCCAGGGCCTCAGGTACTGGTGATAGACAAGATTTTACATGGATGCTGCTGGGGCTGCACCTCATCCTCCTGGCTGGAGGCTTGCAGGTCCCTCCTGCCTGAACAGCCCTTTGCCCTGCACAGGGGGGCTGAGAGATGGGTGCTGGCTGCCGTCAAAGGTCAGCTCACTCCTGAGAAATGTCTGCCAGCTGCATCCCCAAAACCTCTTTTGTGGTTTCCTCTACCAGGGAGGAGGCAGGCTGGGCAGATGTCCGTGGAAGTGGCAGGTGAAGGAGCCTGTGACTCCCCTACCCGCCTGCAGGGCAATGCCACCCTGGCACTGCGGTCATGATAGCCTGAAACATACTCCCACATCAAGTGGTTTGCCTACCACTTCGGGAATCCTATTGTTTTAGATCCTAAATTTATTCAGGTTGGATACAGTTGTGGTATCTATAATAGGTGAGAATGGCTTGCGTGAGGCATTAACAGCCATAACACCGAGGTTACGGAAGGTAACCACAGAAGGTTACAGGGCAGAAAATCCCACCGGTTTGTTAGTTTTCCTTTCTCCCCGAGGGAGACACCCATTGCTGGGTGAGAGCATGGCTCCAGGGACAGCCACTCTTTGGGCTGTAACAGAAAGACCTGAAAACGTGAGAAGGTTCCCAGCACCCTCCCTGGAGACCTGCCGCCCAGTCCCTGGGACTGCATCTCACTAGAGCATCCAGGCTGCTGGCTGGTCCTTTGAACCACCCTAAATTCAAACTTCTGAAGTTCCCTCACCCCGCTGCAGCCTGAGGGCAGCGTGGGCCTTTTCCTTCTTCCGAGAGGACATGCAGGGTGGGATGTGGTGGACAGGGAGCAATACCAAGTACGAGAGAATCACTAGCTTCAAGTAATTGAAGAAAGCAGTTAGATCCCTTTTTGGTCATGTTTTGAAAGCAAAACAAAAGGGGCAACATTCTGATTTAAACTGTTTAAGAAAAAAGAAGAATAATAAGAAAAGCGCACTGTGTATACAAAAAAAAAATCTCTAAAATTTGACTGAGCATAAGTATGCTAACAAGTGCAGAGTTCTCCAAATATGGACTCGATGCAAGTTGGAGGGGCATGAGCCAGATGAGTAAACAAAATAAAAATACCAGAGGGAATGTTTTAATAGCTTCTTTTAATTCCCAGTTCAAATAGATTCCTAGCTTAGTTTGTTCAAGTGAAGCCATGTCGATTTGGTAGCTGTTATCGGTTTGTTTTACTGAATGTGCCGGGGCCTGATCCCAGGCTGTGTAGGGGGACTGTACACCAGCGAAACTCCCCTGGCGCCAGGAGGGTTACAGCTAACCCGCACACCAGCAGCAGCAAGCTGAAGAACCAGAACCAGAACCATTATTTCCAGCAGGCTGTTTTGCAAATAAACCTTTTAACCACTGGAAAATCACTGCTCCTCGGACTACTGTGAAAGCACGAGATTTAAAGCTGTGCTGAGACCATGCAAATCTAGTACACTGAACTTTCCCAGAAAAGCATATTAATCTGTCAGCTAAAGGAGTTTCAAGAAGAAATGCTGACGGGGTATTGAGATTTGGGAAGCCCACATTAGCTCCTGGCCTGGCTCTATCACTGGACCGCAGCAATTTTAGACCTGGCTTTTCCCTGCAGTGTGCCTCAGTTTCCGCACTTGGACACTGGAGATGATGAAACTGTGTAAAGTAATTAGAGATCTACTAATAGTAACAAACTTCACCAGCAGTCATGAAGCCTAGGAATTGCTGCCTTCTAGAAATATCTCTGCTGTTGGATCACCAGATGCCTGCGTGCAAGTCACTGAACTTCGCAGTTCCTCAGTGTAATTGCATGCCAGTTGGACACAATGAGTTTTACCCACTGTGCAGAGGACTAGTAATAAATTACATTTGCAAAGTCCCTGGGAAGCATTAATTACTAAATGTGATCATTTGAATCAGCATAAAGTCTCAGAAAGTTGGCCAGGTGTAGCTAAAACTCGAGGTACAGATCCTCATTCAAATTACTGCCCTTTATCTTAACTTAAATGAATTTCAGTGACCAAAGCCTAACTGAAAAACTATTACATGTGAATGGTAACACCATCTATGGTTTTTAAACCTGATACCTTTCTTTTATCCTCAGACTGGCTGAACTAACTTTCATTTTCAGTTAAATGACTCCAGACAACTATTATTTCTATCTGGCTCTGTGCCTACTGTCCAGTTGTACAGAGGGATGTTTCGTGAGTAAACTCAGTGCCATTTCTTTAAGGTTTCTAAAGAAGGATATATAGAAAAGAAGAAAAGTGGCCCAGTGCCATGAACTACTGCTCAAAACTCATAAATAATATCTTCTGCTGGACCTATAATTTAAGGAGGGAGATTAGCTATAGCAATATGAATTATATTTTTGTCTCCACCCCACTCTCATATCCTTTGCTCCTCAGACAATTTTTACCAGGCGGACAGGCAGGTTTTTAATGCAAGCAGGACTCTGGCTGAGATCTGGGTTTTACCTCCAGAGCTAGATGAATGTGATCAATTTATCCCTTTCCTGCACTGATTTGTCTGCTGGCAAATCACCAAGCAATTCCCAGCTAAGAAAATGTCGCTGTAAGATGATATATTGGGTGAAATGGAGAGCAGTTCCTTCCTCAATATAGCTGCAGATGATGTAGTCAATGATAGCCATTTTAGGTGGAGAATGAAATTCAACCATATAGAAGGCAGGCTTCCATCTTGCTTATACGTTTTGAAAAAGCTGTTACACTGGAAACATTTTATTTGCATGGCTGATGAAAGCTATTTCAGATGTAAAGTTCAGTCTTGTGGAAGGCAGAACTTCATTTTTTAATGCATCCTGAAAGAGCTCTTACATTGAAAATATTTTACTTGTGTATTTATAGTCAAGAAGCTCCTGCATTATAAAGACAAGGGAAGAGACAGCATGCGAGTAAGCCAAGGGTACCTGGGCTGGTTCACAAATGGGATTTAGGCTTGGCATTAGTCCGTTCAACTTGTGAGTGCCCTGACCCTGGGGGAATTCAGCACCTTGATGGCTGTCATGCAGAAAGCCAGGTGCCTGTCAACGACATTTCATAGAACCATAGAACCGTTAGGGTGGAAGGGACCTCAAAGGTCATCCGGTTCCAACCCCCCTGCCATGGGAAGGGACACCTTCCACTAGACCAGGTTGCCCAAAGCCCCATCCAACCTGGCCTTGAACACTGCCAGGGATGGGGACTCCACAGCTTCTCTGGGCAACCTGTTCCAGTGCCTCATCAACCTCACAGTAAAGAATTTCTTTCTAATATCTAATCTAAATCTCCCATCTTTTAGCTTAAACCCATTACCTCTTGTCCTGTCACTGCACTCCCTGATAAACAGCCCCTCTCCAGCTTTCCTTTAGGTCCCCTTTAGGTACTGGAAGGCTGCAATTAGGTCTCTGTGGAGCCTTCTCTTCTCCAAGCTGAACAAGCCTAGCTCCCTCAGCCTGTCCTCATAGCAGAGGTGCTCCAGCCCTCTGATAAACTTTGTGGCCTCCTCTGGACTTTCTCCAGCAGCTCCATGTCTTTCCTGTACTGGGAACCCCAGAGCTGGATGCAGTACTCCAAGTGGGGTCTCACAAGAGCAGAGTAGAGGGGGAGAATCACCTCCCTCGCCATGCTGGTCACACTGGTTGTGATGCAGCCCAGGACACGGTTGGCTGCTTGCTGAGCAAGCATCAAATTTAAATCAGCCAGTAGAAAAAGTGGGCCTTAAGCCTCTGCTATCTATGTGTATGACTCCAGGTGTTGGGGGAAAAGTATTGGTGTAGAGTCCAGTATTAAATGGGGATTTTGAAGGTCTCAGCTGTGGGCCTCAGATTGTAGATGGGCATCCAGGCTCCCAGTTGATCTGAATACCTTGTCTTCACTCTCTTCTTGGCTGAAGTCCTTTGAGAAAAACTCCTGAGTTTGCTCTGGGTACAGATGAATACGTAGATACGACTGATACGACTTTCTGAACTCAGCTATCAGGTTATTTTAAGAGTTGGCACAAGGCGGGTAAAGTCAGGCAGATAATGCTTTCTGTCTTTATTTGGGGGAGCTCAGAAGCCAACCCTTTCCTTGGTAGGGACTGCTGTTTCATTTTCAAGTGTCTGTGGCTTTGCACATTTCTTTATTACAGGCCAAATCTAATCTGGCAAGAACCACTGGATCTGAGAAGAGACTGGAAGAAAGGTGAGGGAATGATTTGACCTCGGACCAGGAGAAGAAAGAGTAGTCCAGGCATTTCTGGCAGGAATTTCAAGGAAAAGAAGATCCCAACAGTCTGAAACTGCTTTTTGCAGGGATCACAGTTTATGTTTTCTCTCTTCATTTTCTTTCCCCAGCGTCTGGACAAGTGGGCTTCCCCCTGCAGCCTGCCTGAAGATACGATCATAGCAAACCCAGTGGAAGCAGCATGCCTTTCCAGATGTCAGAAGCTGCTGAACAAGCACAAAAGAAAGTTAGGATGGAAGAGTCATGAGGACATGAGTCACGAATTTCTTTCAATCCTCATTTCAATTACTTCCTGCCCCTCAACAGGAAAATAGTTACCACAAAGTAAGTGCAGGAACATCCCTAGACCCAGAGAAAGCTTGGAACACAACAGATATTATTTAAGAAGTAGCTGCTGATTTAAAGAAATTACATATTATTTCTTGTGTATTTGCTTATAAAACATCATAAAGGAAAGCCTCTGTGTCAGCTTGCTAATTCATCTCAATGCAATTGGTTCAATTACCTAGATTTGCATGGTATCCCAGTAAATCCTGTACCACGTTCCTTTTTCCAGACCCACCCCACTGGTGCTGACAGGGGAAGAACATGTTCTTTGCTGTCCGTGCTGTGAGGAATTCCTCACAGAGCTGAGGATTAAATGTGGCTGTTTTAAACAGATTGCCTTTTCTTTAAAGTGATGTTAGTTAAACAAAGCTATCATTTCCTATCACAATATTTATGCTTGCTACTAGCTCTTCTGTCTCCAAGATACTTGCTAGTGCAAGGTGGTGATCAGAAAGGAGGAAAGTCTATGTTTTGGGCCTTTTTTATTTATGAAACACTGGAAGAAAGATTAAGTAGCATTAATTCATCTTACAATGTTTTCACAGCAGAAAAAAAGTTGGCAAAAAGTATATTATACAAGCTCAGTCAGCCAGCTCCAAGAGTTGTACTGCTATTTGCCCTGGGCCAATTACATTTTACATGATCAACACACCCAATAATTAAATAATGAATTGGTTTCTTTTGGAAACTCTATAAAATGTCATGGACCAGAGAATATTTATCTTGCCTCTGCGATTCCTGCTGAAGAAACATCTGGTTCTTTTTTCTTCAATCAACATGAAGCCTGAAGGGGCCCAAATTCAAAAGCAATTATATTTTATGTCATTTATGTGCATTACAGGCTGACAAATTTAACTTGTTGGAATATGTGATCCCACCCTCCCTATCCAATTTATGTTGATCGCATTTTCAGACAGCCATGGAAAGAGCTGTTGCAGCTTGATAAAAGCTGTTGATCTATCAACTCCTATAACTTCATTGCCAGAGTTTACAATAACAAGGCCCTTGTTCTAACATAAAAGCTGCCGCTAGACTGTGCTTCCCTTCCACAGGGATTATTGTCAGGGAAAACCCCAGAACATGTCTCTTTGTATACACCTTGTAGCAGGTCCTTCAAGCACTTTCAGCCTTCATCTGATTTTGAAAGAGAAGCGCAACTTTTTTTTTTTCCTTTGCAAACAACTTTTACTTTGAAAAGGATAGAAGACTTCAGTGAAAAGAGACCACAGATGCAAATTCTGGATGGTATAGCTTTCCACTTCTCATAGAAGGACTATTATAACACTGAAGGTTTGCTGTTTCAGACACTGCGTTGCACAGTAGTGGTACCTATAATGTTTCCTCGTAAGCCGTAAGGCAGGTGTATCTGACCACATTACCCCCCTCCTCGTATGCTGCTATCCTAGCAGAGCTCAAAAGCTAAGCTGGTGAGGAGACCCTGTGGTACCTTTGGTGTCACAGCAAGGGGCACTGGTGATTTAGCAAATGGTAACATTTCTTGTGAGATTTATTTGAATCAAAATCCCTTGGACTGTGCTAGAAAGCTTAAACAGCACCATGACAATACTCTCAGTAACGTCTGATGTGGGTGGATTAAATGCCAGGCTGCTAGAAGTACCGCCTTGGAGAAGAATAGAAAAACGAATGCGCTTACATCGTCTGTAAGTATTGTCATGTATTCCAAAGAGACAAGATTAGCCTCATCCAATTTAGACAGTTGATCTCAAAACTCATGAGATTTCACCCCAAAAAAAAGAGAGAATAATGTATGTTGAGTGAGCTATTGGGATGGATCCATCATCACTTTGAGCTTTTCTCTCAACTCATCAGAAACCAACTTAAAAATTTTGACTGCCTTCGACAATGTGCCGGGATGTGACAAATGCAGCTGGAGCTTGCCACCTTGAAAAAGGGATGTCACAGCTGCTCTGGTGCGAATTGGAAAAACCACCTTATGAGTCACTTTATGAGTCAGATCCAGCATGGGTAATTGCATTTGCCAATATAATGCCCATTTTTGGTTTCTACTGGATCTTTTTTTCCCTTCTAGTATCTTCTACTGTTTTACTATAGAGGAGAAGTGTTTGGGAAGATGTGGAGGTGAATAGCTGCATTCAGATAAATGCATGTCAGGTTCTTAGCTTCGGAATGTATTTTAGGAATTCTTGTCTACCTTTCTTCTCCATGTATATAGTCAGATCACTTAAGTTTACTGAGAAATCCCCATGATTTTGCTACAGGTAACATTCCACAATGCAAATTACATGCAGATGAGTGATCTGTAGCTAGGCTTCACTTGGAAATGGCTTGCATGGCTCTACTCTTCCTCATATGCTCTGAGGATGCCACTGCTACTGCCTCTTCCCTCTGCCCTGGGATGCTTGCCAGTTTCTTTCCACTCCTGCCAGAGCTGTGGTCTGCTCTGACAGCTCCAGAGCCGAGCCAGACCGAACGCACCCACTCAGACCACGGTGACACCCTCCAGAGCTGCTTGGGTGAGCCAGCACCCCGGTCCCACTCTGGGAGCTGTGGGCAATACCCAGGCTCGTCCCAGCAGCGGGGTCCTGCCCTGCGCCCCCGCAGCAGTGTGCTCACACTTCCCTGGTGAGCTGCCTCACCACTTGGAAACTGCATTGCTAGTGAATAACTGGAGATGAGACTTGCCCAAGGATCTTGGCCATCTCCGCCTACTTGCAGCTGCATGGCTATACATCAGCTCACAGCATCATATAGCTAGACCACAGTGCTCCTTGTTTCCAGCTTCTAAACTGTATTAAAAAGCAGCTAAAAATACCTTAAATACTTTCCTAATGTTCCTTTTCCATGTAAACAACTGCTGTGGGAGGAAGTGGCTTGTACATTTTTGTCTGGTAAGGGTGGTTCACACTAAGAAAATGTTTAAGAACGCCTATACAAGACTGTACTATCTGATGAACAAATCAGTTGCCAAATCTATGTTAAAAAGAAAAAAAATATATAGGCCTTGCATAGCTGCTGAAGTTCAGAGAGCTTCTTGAACTGCTTAAGTGACTTTTAGGCCATCCTATAACTGGAAAACTGCTGAACTGTTGTTTTCATAAATAATCCCTCACAGACATACAGAAACAGGCTGTGTTGACAAGAGGGAACTTCTGCTTGAGCCAAAACTTTGGCAAAAGTTTTCTTCTGGAAGCCAGGGCAGCAACACTTCTCCAGGTCTGACAGAAGGAGGCAAAACATTCACCAGTCCAGTCTACCACTCCCGACATAGTTCTAATGGCACAAAAGCATCATAGGTGCAGTATCAGACGGTCATCAAGGGAGGTAAGTGTCCTACAGCTGCCATTGCCAGCTGCAGCATCTGCCCTGGCACCTCTGCCCAGCAAAGCTGGGACTCCACATCTTGTGGTTAAGCTGCACTCCCAATGGGTGTTGCACTCCTTATGATTTTCTGCAAAAACTTTTCAAGCACAGTAACGCATATTTCTTGATGATGGTTTGAAGCAAGAGAGAGCTGTCTGCCAGGCTGGCATATAGAGCCTCAGGCACGGACTGATGCCATAATGCCTGAGTCAGGACTGAGCCACTGCCCTAGTATAATGCTTAAAGGGTTGGATATGCCTGGATTTGGAAAAAGGACAAGATTATGAGTACTTCGTCCCGTCACTCTCCTCCCAACAATGGTAATTACAAGTCCTGTGGTATTTTTTCACAAGAAAAAGGCTATTAGCTTAAGCTGTCCTGGTCAAAATTCCGTTTCAGGTCATTTCCTTTGCCTTCCCACACTCGCTGCCTCTGTAATGTAAATCTTATATTCATTCTCTTAAGCTATGTAGTGGTACTTTTCTCTCATCTAATTAACTGGTGACTCCATTGCAATGGGTAATTAAGAAATCTGTTTTCAGAACTAGGACCAAAGCAATTTCATCTTCCTTGTGTATTCAGAACACTTTGGAGAGTAAAGCAGTATAGAAATTGGGCCTGATTTTGCGAAGCAATTCTTTAATTTGTCAGTTTGTTGCAAGATTCGCAGAAGTTACAATGGATTTGCGATATTGTAATTTCAGGAGAGGTACGTGCAGAGCTAAGAGCTCAAGCAACAATTATCTCTTGAGGGTCTCAGCACCCACGGCTCATACACGATAGTGGGGACTGATGGGGTCTCAGCACCTTTCAAAATCAGGCCTAAAGTATCTTACGTTGGCCCTTCAAAAGCAGAAATTGTTTTTTCTTAAACGAACACAAGTTTCCCCAGTAAGCTCCTGTGAGCAGAACATGAACGAGGCAGTCCTTTGTATAGAGAAGTTGCAGCGATAGTAACAAAGGCAGCTTTTCTAGGCAGCTCGTTAAGCTAGCGCTCACATCACCTTTGGGGGCTTTCTTACCTCACCCACGTGCCATATTTCAGCCAGTCCCAGTTAAGGTTGCAAGACTATAAGATAATCACAACAAATGCTTAAAATAATGCAGGAGGCTGTTTTAATGTCAGTAATGTTTCCTGTAACTATCTTGTATCAGGCAGAAGTTTTGCTGATACTAATTCATAATATAGGCGAAACACCAGATCCTTCATTGAAACCAATGGCCACGTGCTTCTTGATTTAATGAGATCATGTGTCAATTCAAAGTAAATTCAGAGAGGCAGAGATTTGGTGGTTTGTTGTTTTTTTTCATTTAGGACCTTGCCTTTACAGGGCTGTTGAGACTACTCATCTATTCTGCTATATTTAGGTATTTAGGTCTTCAGGGAGAATCATTACTCTGGAAGAAAGTCAGGCCTATTTCAGCAGAGCACGTTTGCAGGGGAAGCTCTTCCAGAACAGCTCTGCCAGGCAGCTTCTCCACATTCACTGGTAGGAGTTCAAAGTGACTGGAAATCTCAGTCACTTGGTGGTTCTTGGGAGTCCATCAGAAACAAGCAGCTCCCTTGTTCCTGGTCTCACTAGGTACTTGTCTGCAGCTCAGCTGGCAGTAAGCAGGCACTGTGGTAGATGCAGCAATATACTGAATTATTTTTAGCATCTCAGGAGGGATTCCCAGACTAAACCTTTGAACCACAGGGGCAATTTAGGTGGGGAGAGCTCCTCCTACTAATGCCTGTGTTGTTCCTGTCCTGCACGAAGGACATAAGTCTCCACAAAATAAAAAGCTATTCCAAATAAAAAATATCTCCTTTCACACCAGCTTGAACTATATTATCCATTTTTGTCCCCAAAATTGGCCTCTATTATTGCTGCAAAATTCTCCATGTATTTACTCTAACATCTATCAAAAGCAAAAGAAATACGAAAGGTCTATTTTCCTGTTCTGCAAACAAAGAACTTAGAGACATTGTAAGGCTCTAGACAGACAGTTTCTTCCTGATGAGATATGTTTTAATACCATACCTCAGGTGCTCTCAGACACACCAAACCCATATGTTATTACTGGCTGACTTGTTGGTCACACCTCCTATGGCATTTAGGCTCAGTCACACTACCGGAAACAACTTCTTAAAGCTTTATAAGCTGGATTTTTCCTATTCCAGGTTAAGAAACGCTCACAGAAACTAGTGAGAGTAGTAATACTGGCAAAGGGAAAAAGTAAATGAGTGAATAATGGCAATTTTTTAAAGCACACAGTTGTTTGCTAAATTATTGTCTGTCCATGGCATAATGGCAGACTTTCCATAGGATTTAACTGCTTAAATCTTGCCTCATTACTTCTGTGAATGATGAAGTCTCTGTCCACACAATCTCCCATTGCCTGCTAGTCCTTATACTGTTTCAAGGCACGCAGAGTGCCTATGTTTTTCCCAGCAAATCTGCTGGGTATTTGGAAGTCTGCATTAGACTTGCCCAAGACTCCAAGGTTTCACAGCAACAAGTAGCTCACTTACAGAATCAAGGCCCAAAGACGACTTCCTTGCCCTGTCCACTGAGATTTGAATTGGAAAGGCATTTTGGAGAACTCTTGGATCAAGCCTTCTCACATGACCCCCTAGGAGGGTCTGGAAGAAAACCCTGTCTGACCTTTCCCCAGGCACCATGTAACTCAGCAGTTAGGGGTATCCACCAAGGCTTTAGTAGGTTCAGATTTAATTCTACCCACTGTTTGGGAAGATTTGAAACCACATCTCCCACTATGACTTCTCTAACCATGGGACCACGTTGTATACACAAGGAGGGCTCTTGCAAACCTCTTTTGAAGCAGTTCCAGTGTGCTTGGACTAATGAAGCATTCATTGGGCCAGACAGAGTACAAGTGAGAGAATAAGCATGACTCCGTTGCCTTGTGAGTAAAGCATTCCCTGAGGAGGGACAACTAAGTTTCGTCCCTGCTCTAATGGCTATTTAATGTTATATCATTAGATTATACCATATTTTATCAATAGACTTTATATTACATATATACACACATATACGTAAAGAAAATGTAAAATAGTCATTAAAGCGGGGACTGGGACCCAGATTTCTTCCTCTAACCTCCTCTTCAGGGGGTGCCATAATTACTGGGCTATGAAGTCATACTTATTCTCTCACTCGCACTTTCCTGGCCAATTAACATTAAATTATCCTTGCCCAAGTGAAACATTTTTGATAGGAGGATTTCAGTCTGCTGTAACCTTGTGGTTAGAGCTCCGTAGGTTGAGTGCCTCTGGGTCAAAGAGGAATGGTGTTCTCACCCCCATGGCTCCTCCTCAGCAGCAACTCCTAGTCAGCCTTGCTCCAGGAGCTGACATTTGTGGTTCTCATCCTCAAACATCTAACCCTTCTCCCATAATGTACGGGCAGCACTGCATCGGCTGCCTAGGAACTTAATGTAGAACCGTAGATGCCATTACACAGAATAAGCATTGGATGCTATGTTGCCTGAGCTCTTTTCTGCACCCAGCTCAAAGCCACCTGCTAAATGCCAGTCCATTAAGCCAAGCAAAGTCCTAAATTCTGGATCATACTTCCTTCTTCTTCTTCTTGGATTTCTCAAGTTAGGCATATCTGTGTCTAACTAATAAGCAGATGGGTGAGTTCAGAGGAAACTTGAAGTGATAACGTTGCTAGGAGTTTCAAAATTATTTCATAGTGGTTGCAGTGTTTTAGGGAGGAGTATCAGTAATCATGTAGCTTATGAATCACGGTTAATATGATTAAGTTGTCAGTTTGAAAACTATCCAGTCATTGACCTAGCATGGACATGCATATATAGGTAAGCCAGGAACAACTGAACATCATTAGGGTGAGCTCTTCAGACAGTGGACTAGTTATTATGCATTTTTGATAGTTACTAAGAGCAGAACAAAGATATCAAGTGGTGATCGTGGCTTCAAAATAAATGCCTTGCACTACAAAGGCCATACAAGATGGACATAAATGTTAGCAGAATAAAAGCAGACCTTTAAGTCAAGTGTGCAGAAATAAAGGCAAGATCCCTCAACCAGCAAGTAATGCATTGCCATAGAAAATGAAGGTGCCCCAGCAGTGGTAGCTTCAGCTTAAACAATACCCTGATATGCTGCAGGACCAGAGGCAGTGAAGCATAATCGTGAATACATTTCTTGCATTACCTCAAACAGAGGAAGTGATGCATATGACTGTTCTGTAAAATCTGCAGGTTTTGATTCCTTGTACCTACTTTATTCTGATCAAGGGAGCCTATATTGGAAGGTTCCCACCTTTTGGAGGTTCTGGGACATCTAGTGTGTAAGTGATGGGATGGTGGTGTAGGCCACCACGGCAGACACCCAGGCAAGATGGTGTGGTAGCTGACTGTAGATGCCTAGTCTCAGAAGGAAAGCAGTAGAGGATGTTCCTGCCAGAGTATCTGTGCTAGAGAACCAAAGCCAGAAGCAGGGACTGAATACTGGTCACCCTCTGAAAGCTTAACTTTTGAAGAGACCTGGCAGTCAACCCCCTGAACAGGCCGTGTAACTTCCTTTAAAAACCTGTTAAAATGAGATATTAAACAAACTGCAGCTAGGGCAATGGCTACCTTTATTTCCCTTTGCTTTGATAACACACACTTTTCTGTTTCATTTCTAAGCTGCATGAGAGCTATGAATCAGCCCTGCTATGAATACGATCTAACAAAGACGCGTCTGTGTTTTATTAGGGGGGGGGAAACATACGTCTTCCTACATCCTTCATGGTTAATGTTAACAGCACTGCCTAATGCCAATAAAGATATCTAGACAGACAGAGATACAGAGACATCTCTCGTAATTAAACATGATTACATAAAACTTTAACAACTCCATCTCAAAACGATCTCCATCCGTTGCTTAATATGGACTATTGCACCTTGCTTATTTTTCAAAATGTAAAAAAAAGATCTTAAAATATCAAATGGTATTTCTGTGCTTAGAGAATCATACTCTTTTTTTCACTTGAGCAAATGTTGATCTCTAAGACATTTTTTCAATACACATCAGCCAAGTAAGACTTGGTGATTCTGCCCCTGACACCTGTAAATCAAAGGAAAGATGTGCAGGGATGCACTGCTCTGACACCTCATCTCTTCCCTGACTGCCACATTTTCACCTGCTCATTGTGTGAACACCGGTGGTGTGCTGGCAACACAGCCGGTCACAAGCTCGGTGCTAATCTGAGCTGGGCACAGATTCCGTGGCTCCGGGTCGCTTCTCTGGTCCCGATCCTGCACTGGAGCTGCACTGCAAGGATTTCACTTCTGGACTAAGCCTGGATTGTCCTTGGATCTACATCCCTTTATACAGCTTATTTTAAAGGCACGTGAAGCATACATTTTAGTAAGTGTATTATAAACCAACATTTAATAAAAAACTCCCCTCTCTGTTGAAAATTATTCTAAAATATCATATACCAAGAACTTAGTCACTTTCATCTAATAAAACTATTCATAAACTAAAAATTCTGGAATGTAGCGCCTGTACAAAATAGCCTTTTTAACTGGAAAAAGCCAGATGTCTGACCTAACCTGAACTCATCATTGTCGGAGCCTTTCTTTCTTGTGAACAAGCCCTGGATGAACCTTGAGAAAAACTGTACAGTTACCTTCCCTCCTTACCTCTCAGGCACACGTGCATGCACACAAATATAGATACACACATACCCCCCACCCCATGTTTTTAAAATGCAAATTTCATGCTGATTCAGACTACAGGACTCATAACCTTAAAAACATATGAAATGAGAGTTTGACATTCTGCCCCCTGTACAGCCAATGGATTATTTTTTATTACAGCATGGATTTACCAGGCCCTTGGCTAAAATAATTTTATGTACATTTTAAAGATTTGCTGTGTTTCTCTCATGAGGTTATGCTACAGTCTGATAAACCCCCCTTTCAAGAGCCTTCCTATACTCTTCTTTCAACCTCACTCATCTTTAAGTCAGGGCAGATACAGTGCAGCATCTCACAACCATTTCACTATGGCCGTGCATTGTGAGATATGCTTGTAGGAGCAAACAGTTTATTCCCTCCCTGTATATATGAAGAGTCTTTAATTTCTTCATGCAGAAAGGAAAAAAAGTTGTCTCAAGTACGGTGGGACTCTTTAAAGCAGAAACATCTGTCTACCAGAATTTAAATCAAGAACAAAGCTCATTTATCATAAGTTCTACCAACACCAGCAGCAAGCATATACCATGCTTCCTGTCAGGATGACCTTTATCGTCAAGTAAGAGAGCAGCAAAACAAGAAAAGAACAAATACAAAGTTCCTAGAGGAGAGCACAGCATGTCCTGCCTCTGCAACACATTACAGGAAAAGCAAGAATAAAAAGCCTGAAAGAAAGACATCACAAAGGCAGATACCAGGGCAGGAGCAGACAAAGCTAAAGGAAGAAAATAGATATCGTTAACCTATCACACCCTCTGGAACACCCATTTTTCTCTTTTAACAGCAGTTTGGGAACTTCCAGGAAGTTTTACACCATTGTTTGTGGTAAATATCAACCTGGTCACGGCTCAATATCAGTAGAGGATTTGTTGTTGTGGTGATTGTTGCTATTGTTTAGGAAAACAAACGAGGAACTGATGAAACCAGGTCCTGGATCCATGCTGTCACTGAAGCAGAAGACCAGTGTTGAAGAGAAGGAAGTGAAGGAAAAGGTAGACACAAAAAAAAGCCACAAAAGCGTAACAGAAATCCCAAACACACAGGCAAGAAAAGAGGTAGAAAAAGGCCTATACATAAGTTAATCTCCAGTACAGAATTTTCCTTTTTTACCCATTGTTGGTGGTTGTGGGTTTTTTTACTGGTAGTTTGCTTTCTAGCAGAAAGCGTTCCATGCTCAGCCTGACGTTCACGGTATTGCTTTAATATCGTTCTTTAAAACAGGGAGATGTACTTCAATAACAAAAAGCTATGTCATTAACTCAATTAGGAGGCAACATGTTACATCCCTTTTGACAAAAGGCAAGAAGCTGAAACAACAATAAAAAAGAGCCTGGCAAGGCACGCCCTACCGTGGTTAATGCTTCTTTATTTGCCAGTATATACAAGCCTTTGTGTACAATGATGTACACAAGTACCTGATGTACAGAAGCTTTCCTTGCCAAGGCCATGTAATCCTACATTTGGCTCCCCATTTTCAACATTAGAGTTCAAGATCCAATATTCTCTCATGGAAGCTCTCTCCATCATAGTTTTGAACTGTGATTTTGGAAGAAACCATACTGAAGTTGTCACCAAACACTCCTCTCATGCCTGTGTAAACTCATTGGGGTTTACCCTGTTTACAGCAGAATCTGATTTCATATACTTTCTGAAGCAAGTAATGCAAACCTCCTATCCTACTGCTGGCGGTGGGGCTGGTGCAACACAAGGTTCCCAAGTAACCTGACTTCTAGAAGTACCAGCACCTGGAAATTGCTCTTTGCCACAATGTATTTGGCACTTCTGGAAAAAGAAGCTACATTTTTAGGTATCAGATTATGAATTTAGGATGCTAACTTCAAGATGCTCTTCTTCTGGGTCTTGAGCCAGTGACAGGCTAAATTCTACCTTTAGTTATCACACTGCAGCCCCCTGGTCTTGGGAGGGCATGTAACTGAACGTTACATTAAATGTACACAATTGGGGCATTTCAAATTTCCCCCCATTTTGCAGATATAGCACCAGACATAGCCAGTCTCAAAGTTCAGTCAGAACAGGTTCCTGTACAAAACTTGAAAGCAATAGCTTTACATTCAGCTGTAGGGAAAAAAAAAAAAGCAAAACCTAAGCCCCTATACTGTGATAGTTTTCACTTTTCACACCTACTCAGTGTCAACACCTGTTTAGCTGCAGATTTTTGAAAAAGCAGTGACTTGCTTTGCTGCAAAAATACTTTATTTCTATGTAAATTATTTATTTTAATTTGATTTCATATTATTCAACATAAGCTACTTCTAGTATACATCTATAATGTATTGTGGGTAGAAAGAGAATCTCTGATGAACACATACTAGTGAGTTCTAGAAGGGCAGATAATTTCCTTCACTTAATAATAGTTTTCTTTCCTCTTGGCTGCAGACTCTCATAACTAGCACCATGCCAAACATTCGAAGATTGGATTATGGCCTGTCGTACTTGATTATTTTTGTCAGCATGCTGACCCAGGGTGCCCTTTTCTTGTGTTGTTCCTTCTGTTTCCATTTTTCATGTCATCCAGCTTTTCATCTTGTCAATCAGCTTTTGACTTCCTGATTAAAGTGTCTGTCACAGGAGCAGCCTGGTCTCCAGTCAGTTGTTTAATTTGTTCCTCATGGCATCCAATTGAGTTATTCATCTGGCCCAGCTGTTCCCAAGTGCTTCCAGCATCACTTTTTCATGTGTTTGGGTTTAACCTCTATATCTATGTACAACAGCGTGAATTGTTCCATTCATTCTGTTGACTGTGGATTGCTTTGCCTCCGTCTAATGCCTTGACATTGCTAGGGCGGCTGCTACTGTATTCTGTGGCTTAACCAGCTGAGAGAAAAGCAGTATTTCACCCTGGTGTTATGGTAACAAGTACAACTAAACAGACCAGTTCTCAAGTATTATAGCAGGCCCAATTTTTAACAATTAGGAACGTGTAATGGAAAACTCTGCTCTCAGAGATTTGAATCCACCCAAAAAAGTAATGTTGATGACGCTTGGCAGGAGGAGAGAAACATTACTTTGCCAGGAATTTTTAGCATTCACTTGTAATCAGTTCGCTTCATTATCATGAGGGATGTTTTCTCAGTGCCAAGTCTAGGCCTGGTATAACCCAGCCATAACTCCCAGTGACTTATGTAGGAGTTGCACAAGCTCACAGCAGGGCTAAATTTGGTGATCTGACTGAAGCCGTACAGGCATCCAGTCGGAACAATGGAATTTAAATCAATTCAGTGTCATCACAGTAAAATGCTCAAATCTTGTTGTGTTGCTTTAATCACTGCTTTTCAGAGAGAACTAGGGGAGAGGGATTAGCATTAAATTCCAGCTCTACTCCGTGATATTTTTTTCTCTGGAATAACAACTGATGTGCCTCAGTTTCCCTACTGAATAATACAGTACACAGATCACATCGGGACACAGGAATTACTGTTTATTAAATAAGTTGAAGCTGAAAAATGCTGAGTATTATTATTTATGATTACTGGAAGCTAATTTAGTTAAGTAGAATGCTGGAATAGTTTTGAATTGTGTATCATGGGGGAGGAAGGCATTTTCTGATAACCAACATTCATTTTTGACAGAAGTCAAGCAAAGTCCATGCTGTAGGGTGCATACTGATTGTCTTAGGGTTTGGGAAGAATCTTTTTTTTCTTCCCATTTGCTCTATTGTTTCTATTGTGGGGTTTTCCTATTGTCGTTTGCTCATGGCAGGATGATTTAATGACCTTTCTCATTTAAGAAATTCTCAGATTCAGTGTAAAAGCATATTGCATTTATATAAGTTTTATCTGATGAAGATATAGAGAAAAAGTTTGATCCCAGGCTGGGTAGATTTTCAGCAGACTGCAGGCTTTTTCCTATTGTGCTAACATTCATTTCTCTACAGACACATCAAGACTTGAAGTGCTGATTCCATAACACTGTGAGATTTTTAGTAGAGTTTTATATACCAGAAGAATTTTATTAAAACAATATTAACTCAGTCAAGTCCCTGCTGGATGCCTGTCCACATCATAAAAACCACTAGCTTGACTGGCACTCACTGGCACCCATGTAGGAGCTCTCAGTGGGGAAGCCAAGGACTGAATGGACCTAGGTCCTGAAGTGCCCTTTCATCCCTACAGGTGGTCCTTCCAGCTCAGAAGTGAGGTACGTTCTTGGAGCAGTACCATACCTGTTCTGGGGCTAAACAAATGACTTCAGCTTTCATCACCTTCATGCCAAAACTTTTCAAGAGTCTTACTTTTTCTTTTCTTCTTTTTTCTTTTTTTTTTTTTCAAATAAAGAATCCAAAGTTTTATTTGCTTATTAAGAAGACTGCATTCTTTCCAGTTGTAGTTTTTGTATTGATTTAGAAAACAGAGGTATACATAACAGAGGATCAGGAAAATATCTCCAGCAGCATTTCGGGTTTGGAGCCATGATACATCTAAGAGATTCCTGCTTTCCTCTTACTTTCTCACTGACTTTGTAGAAGCAGCCACAGGCCCCTTATACAGAATGCAATCTGGCTTTAATCACCTCTAAATGGCATTAATCCTACTGGAAGTTTGTTCCTGAAAAACACTGCTGTGAAATGCATTCTATTTGGAATGAGTTTGTATTCAAAATGGATTCTATTTGGAATGAATTTGTATTTTCTAACCTCAAAATATTTTAGGATGGGTTAAAAATATGGCAGAACAGAGTGAATATGAGCATTGAGCCTAATAAGTATGCATTTTCTATCAGTATCTAAGTCTTTCCTGGCTGCAAAAAATGGAAAAAGGAAGAATTAGTTCTGAAACATAAACAGCATCCCATGGCAGCATGCAATGCACCCATTCAAAATAGGCTGTGCAGTTAGTACTGCTGGGCTTGCTCAGAAACTTGCCCTGAGTACTCTGAATTTGGTTCTCTCTTACTTTTTCCATGAGCTTGACTCCTTAGTTAGTCAAGAAAATAGTTGCATGATGTCCCAAATCTGCCCTTCCCCCAGCTTCTTGTATAATAAAATAACTCTAGGCGCAATATGTTATGCAAGTCTGTGATCATCTCTCTAATTTCTTATAAAAGATATGACCTTGTTATCAATGAAGATATTTTTAAAGTACTGATCATCTGAGCTAAAACCTCATGGATAGAAATGCAAAATACGTTCTAATCGCTCTTAAAGCTCAGCTCCACATTGGTTACGCTCAACTCAAATTCTGTGTGGTTTTCTTTGCAACCAAAACCAACTACTCTACTTTCAAGATACAAGAAATACAAGCTGAAATTTTGGGGTGCAGCCATAATCTTGAGAGGTTATGCTGCAATGTTTAGGGTGTTCTGACTTTACTAATATCTGAGAATGAAATTTGGCTGCCAGGCACACATTTATTAGGATAGTTCTAAAAATGTGTACAGTATAAAGCCCAGTTGCATTTCTGGATCATAACCTGAGCTGAATCTTTTTATGCATAGAGAAAGGAGTACGTAGTTTTCAGATTAGGACACCTTTTAGTTGTGTATTAAATGTTACACTTCTAATCAGTTGGGAAGCTATTTTGTTCCCAAAGCTCAACATGAATTCCAAAAGGAGATGTATACTCAATACTCTTTCACAGAGGTTTTACATTTATTCTCTCTTTCTTTCTTTTTCTCCCTCCCCCCCTTCTCAACCTAAAAGAAAGGTCATTTCAAGTGATGCTATATATATTGTGCTCTTTGTGCACCTAACAGTAGAGTGTCTGTGCACTAAGAAGACAGAAGATCTGCAGCCCCTCGTTCCTTTTACCTTTGATGTCTTCAAGAAGTGACTGAAATATCAATATGTTTACTGAACACAGAGAAAAAACTACTTTCCCCCGGGTGAAGTAACTAAGTTTAGGATGGCTTACAAGACACCTCCTCTATGGAAGAGGACGAGCTTCAGGGCACATATAAATATGCATCATATACACATAGTCATCCTCCCAGCCAGAAGAAATACATGTGTTTAACAAGCACATTTCAAATGCAACCTGGTTTAGCTTCTGCTGCACTAATAACTCCTGTAATTAAGCAATGCTGGTAGCCAATTAGCTCACATTTTTTCTCCATATTGAAGGAGCAAATATAAGCAGGTATTTAACCCCTTTTGTGCCCTTGGGCCATCAGCATGCCTCATGTTGGAGAAACTGTAATTGTAATCCTCTCAAATACAGTTTTTCTTCTGTTATATTAGGAGGTGATAAAATGAAACAGCATGATTGAATATTGAAAAGGCTGGATAACTTTATGAGTATTGCTACTACTAATAGCCACCTTATGTTTGAGTGAAATCTTTTGCATGGAAGGATCTAAAAACTTCCCAATATGCATATAAGGATAATTTCACTTACTGAACTTTTCTGAGGCAACCCTGGTGTGTAAAAGGAAGACTCCGTTAGATGCACAGCAGACCTGGCACTTAGTGGAAATACTAGTGCTACTCTACAACCTGAACAGCAGGACCTACTTTGTGATGGGGAGGTAATAGTGTGTGATCTTCCCCAGACA
The DNA here is from genome assembly GCA_013399095.1 of Psophia crepitans. Lineage (NCBI taxonomy): Eukaryota > Metazoa > Chordata > Aves > Gruiformes > Psophiidae > Psophia > Psophia crepitans. The sequence continues at coordinate 212,295 of VWZZ01001171.1, read as the reverse complement.
GTAAGCACTATGGTGGTTCTAGAAGTTGTCACCCAAAGGTATTTTGTTCTCCTTTTTGTTCCTTTAGGATAGGTAGAAGCTTAAGGCCACGGTCTTGTCCTCATGTTTCATTTTCTCAATTTTTCTACAGCTATATAGAAATATTACAATTTTATCTATATAATATTAATTTACTACCATCTTCTGTGCATTCAGTTTCAACACCTCATCCCATAGCTACCTATTGCAATGCTGGGCTAGGTGATATTTTAGTGCACTCTCATTTCCATTTAAAATTCTACTGGAAAAGTGTGAAATATCCTTTTTTGTATGTGTGTGAATAGAGCCTTTAATGCTAAGTTTAAATGAATGGTGTATTTTTTGGCTGGGTGTCAAAGACTTAACAGAACTTGTACTATAGTCTTCTAACAGGAAAAAACAAATAGTTTCACACTGAGGTATTTGGAAACAGGTGTGCCGAACAATTACAGAATGTTACAGCTCTTGGAGGCAACCCTCCAAGAAAATAAGGTCTAAAAATGTATGGTAACACTATCACATTGATAAAATATCTAGCATGGGATCCCACTGGACAGGAGAAAAACTGACTGGAGCACAAGGAGAAGATGTGATCACTATTATGTCAGGGCATGAAGCTGCTAGAGTTGTTGCCAACTGGTCTGGAAGGAAAAACAATAGAAAAACTTCACTTGGGATGTGGTTTGGAACAAGAGATCAACACTGTCTGCTCCCACTCTCATGGCCACCACCCTGCCTCCAGAGGCAAAATGCTCTCCTGGCCATACTCAGCGAAGTGCCTGATGGAGTCACCGCTGCTTATGTAGCACGCAGCTACACGGTTCTACAAAACTGAGCAGCAACCTTTTTTGCTGATGCCCTTCTGTCATTAAGCACCAGTTCCATATATATGTGCCACCATATATCCATCTCATTTAAAATCTCTCCTGAAAAAACAATCTTTCCTTGCTTCTCTTCCTTGGTTATGATGTAAGTCAGTCAAACTCTTTTCATAGGAGTTGTAAAGCCAAGATTTCACTTCCACCTCCCAATTTCTAACAAACATCCAGAAGCTCTAGTAAGCATTTCAAAGTTGTTATTAATCTACAAAGAGGAATCCTACCTTCAGTCCACCCCCCTGAAATATTCTCTTTCACTTACCAAAATTATTTGTGTCCCAGGGAAGGCAGCATAGCAGATCTTTACCCCAGGACCTCTTAACTTACTTTGCACTTTCCCACTTCGAGACAAACTTTCTCAGAAATTAGAAGTGGTCTTGTCCATCAAGTCCAATTTATCTACTACCTCAAGACAAGGTGACCCCGCCTATTTACCCCCAAAATCCACCACCTCACATGTGTAGTGATTCCATGTGGCACAGAGGGGAATTCCTCCCTGACTCTCTTCACATTCAGGTTATGGCCCTATCATTATTGCAGCATATGTAGCTACATATTTTGTTACTGGCCACAAAATTATTCCTCTCCATTTTCAAATCCAGCCGTCCTGTTTGACTCTGTGACCCCCTGTGGCAGCGGATCCCAGAGACAATTCTCCGCCTTTGCCAAGGCTGTAACAGAATGTTTAATGTCGAAGGATGAAAACACATTATCCCATCTTTGATGTTTAAAGAGAGGGAAGAGACCTCAAGACCTTTCTGCATATTATACAGCGTAACACATTTGTATGCTCTCTGCAGAGCTGGCTTGTCTTATTCAAGGTCAGCTCTGCTCCACACTCTGGTCCAGCAACCTCCCTCCCTAAGTTTTCATATTTCAGTTATAAACCAAGTCGCTAAATTGTGAAGTCAAGGCTGAAGCAAATGAACAGACAAATGGCAAATAGAAAAAAAATAAAAATCCTGACGCTTGTTGTGTTTCTCTGAAAAAGATCAGCTCAATAGCACCATGCATCCATGGACCTCAAAGAGTGTCTGTACAAGTGGGCCAATGCCTTTGGCCCCAGTACCAACTGAGCTCTGAAATACAGGCACACTCACAGAAAGTGGGGTAAGAAGTGATTTTACTGGTATTGCTGCAGAGGCAATGGTGCAAGTTTGTTATGTATATCAGGACAATCAGGCCTACAGAACTTGAGGGATGGAAAAGAACTGATTTGACCCACAGTCACAGAGCTATTTAGCAGCACAGTAAAGAAAACAGTGTACTTCTCCTGGCTTGCAGTCCTCCCCTCTGTATTTGCTGGGCAGAACCATTATTGTTCCCATAATAATTATACTATGCACTTAACAAATTCTGTGAAAGCTACTGAATGGCAATTTAGCCTAAGGATGCTTTTCAGGACTCAGACAGCCCCTCTTTTTCTGTAAGGTTTTATCCTCATCAAGCTAAGACCGGAACATTGGCCACTTGAAATACCTAAGAGGTGAAAAAAATAAACACCAAGTCAGACTCCAGGCCTCTTTATGACTCTCTTTGGGCTTGTCAAGGGACAGGCGCTCTCACTCAAGTTTGGTGAGACTTCCTGATCTTATTATGGCTTACAGTGGGGCAAGAGTCTTCCTAATTATTACTTTATACTGTAAATTCTGACCAGATGTTGTCCAAAGAAAATACTATTTTTCTTGAGAAAAATGTCCCTTATTTCTAAAAGAAACCAAAAATTAAGACCACTGTCAATCTGTTTTGTCCTACCCAAACTGCTGTAGACATGATTTCCAAATAAATAAATAAATGAATGAATGAGTGAATGAATGTAGGTCTCCATCTAATGATATCTACTGTGTCTGGCACTTCCCCTGTTTATGAATGGTCTTTCATGGTTTGCTTTTCAAAAATCCTTTGATTTCAAAAGTCAGAGTGTACTGAAATCAGCTTTGCACCTCAGACCTCAGTTAATGAAGTTCAGTGATGAAGACCGACTCAGTCCTCTACAGAGCAGACTGTTCCCTCCACTTTGATCCTCTTTGCATTTTTTTTTCCTTTCTCAGGTGGCTGAGAGCGCAAAATGGCCACTAGATTTCTGGTTTTGCTCAGGGAAAGCTTGTGTTAGGAGGCAATGCAATTTCCCTGGCAGGTACGAACACCAGGCTCAGACTCAAGAAGTCAGTTTCTGTTCTGCTTCTGCTGTTGCAGTTTCCCCTTTGGTACAATACCAATGACCTGCTTGGCAAAGTTGTTTGAGATTGGTGTTGAAAAGCCAACTTCACAGAGGCATTATCTCATGGAATATGATCATTTAGGATCTGCCATTCTGTCCAACCTCACGTTCGGCTGGAAAAGTGCATGCTGGACTTAGCTTGCCTACTGATTTTGTTTCTAGTATTGGAGGGGTGGATAGAGATAATGGAAACTCAGTGCCAATCTAAATGATAAAACATACACTGCCACATTATAATATTGCATTATATATCTATATACACACACAAATATAGTCACACACACAAACTCTGTTGCATCAGTTCTTTAGCATTCCTTGTTGTATGCAAATGTAAGTCATTATAATCCCCATACAAAATTAATTACAGCCAGAAATTCCTACGTTTGTATTTTCAGAGGGTTACCAGATATTCTTTTAATTTGGCTCTACCATCTTGTCAAAATAAAAGCTCTTTGCCTAACATTTATGAGGCCTCTAAGCTTAATTGCATTCATCTTTATCACGTCTTGAAACTGGCTGATATATTTAAATGAGCTAAAATAAAAAGGTTTGAGGCAACTGAAGTCTCTTCAATAAACTGAAGAAAAATTTCTGAAAGACTGTGGAAGCAGTAGTGACCAAAGCTGTAAAGAAGAAAGATTTTAAAACTAATAAGTTGCCAAGTGGATCCTTTTCTTAATTAGTCTTCCTTTCAAAGAATCAGTGAGTAAAAGGCTTAAAGAAGATGAAGTGAAATTTGAATGTTACCCACAGTCTATAAATAAGACTTAAATTAGTCTTTCATTTGGCCCATGATAATTCTATTATATGTCCTACCATATTCTAATTTCTTTGTCTCACCTCCCTACCTTTCTTCACCACCAGGAGATGTGACTTCTACTACTGGAGGAGACCTTGAATATTTTTCAGCCTATAAAAACAGCCATCTTCTCCACTTCTTTTGGGGTTTTTTGTTGTTTTATTTTTGTTTTTTTTTTTCTTTAATCTTAAATTGTTGTAAGTATTTGGGGTTTACACTTGGAAATAGTAGTCCGAGGTGGTGGGTTCAGCTCTTAGCTCTGCTGCAGACATCCTCAGCAGCCTTAGGAGGTAGTAGCACCAGACTCAGTGAAGGCAGCTGTTCTCCCTAGCATCCAGCCCCTCTGAAGCAGGCACCCTGAGGGTCAGAGGGTCTATGAAAATTAATAAAGAGGGACAAACATACTGTCAGGTTGTACCAAAAGCAGCACCACCACTGGAAAATTGCCGGAGGACTCTGAGTAGAGACAGGTTGTCTAGATCAGTGAAAAGACACTTGCCCAGGGAGAAAAGTGTCCTGTTGTTGAACAGCCTTCTATGCCTGAAGAAAGTTTTAATTTTTCTGTGACTGAATTCCAAGCCAGTAATGTGATGGAATAGTGGGAACACGGGGAATGTTTCCCACTCTGTCTTCCCTGTTTATTTTACAAAACCATAAGCTCACAGATTCTGTTTACAGAATTTCTCCTGTCTCTGAAGGCAGTGTTGCTCCTGGTCACTAGTGAGCTCCCTCTCCATTCGGGGTTCAGCTCTCCAAAACCTCATCCCTGAGTCTTAGTGCAGAGAGCAGCTCTGGCTGATACCATGCATGGGAACTCTGGTCTCGGGCAAGGTGTGATGATTTAAGATAAAACTTTGAGAACCTCAGAGCGGCTTACTTTATTGTCCCAGATTTTTATCTCTGGACTGCAGCAGAGCTGTACCTAGAGAGTTGAGATTCACAGGTCTTAATCCATTCTCTTTTTCTTTAGAAGTAACATCTCCTGGTTTATCTCAGAGCTTCATATTGCTATTGTCTACCACACAGTGTGGTTGATAGCTATGCCTGATAGAATTATTCAGTGCCATAGAAACAGGTGATGTGAAAAAAAGCTTTCATTTAGATCTGTGACAAATTCACAGAAGAGCTGAGTTTCTCTAATGGCTGGAATGAGGAGATGCAAACTATGGCAGCTCTAGGCAGATTCTTATTTTGACAGAAGCAATGACTCACTGTGTGACCATGGACAAGTCGTTCAATTTTCTTGTGCTTTAGTCAACAAAACTATAAAATTCTTAAAAGACAAAAAACAAAAAGTCCCCAGATTTTACTGAAAAACAAATCCTTCCTCTGAGCTCAGTTGGTGAATAAATGACAAAAACAACAAGATGAAACATGGGTGTAACCCACAGCTTTGCCAAATATACCACAAAAATATGGAGAGGGTACAGACGAAGAGAAGGCAGGGGGAAAAAAAAGATCAGCAAGAATGCTGAAATGCCCCAAAGCACATGAAATCATATGAACAGAAACAACTTCAACAAAAGAGAGTATAGATGCCCACAGGGTGGTGAGTAGGAGGGTGTATTCCAAAGAAAAATAGCAATCAAATGATCTAATGCTCTTTTCATCACAAGCAGCCTTTAAAACTAGATAGTGATTGTCTCACCCTTTCATGGGGTACAGTATGACAACTATTTAGATGTGCCTGGAAACACCACCACTCAGACTTCAGCACAGTTACTGAAAGATGATGACTGTAGGGAGAAACATCGATGCCTAAAAGGCATCATTAGGTACCAGTGATGGTCTCCTGTTTCGGTCTGCTCAGTGACACCAGCTTTGCCAGGGCCACATGCAGAAACCAGGGGTCTTCGGCAATGTGCACACTGAGCAAGACCTGAAGGAACTGCACCACCTTTCAGGGGGACCAGGGGCTGCCTTACACGCTATTTTGGAGTTCCCCATGCAGGAGATACACTGTACTGTATGGGTGTAATAGATCTGACACACCCTACAAAAAACCTACTGCAGGTTGGCATCTGGCTTTCTCAGCTGTCATTACAGCGGCGGTTACAGGTCCTTTGGCCTTGGCCACCGCACTTCGTCCTTGGTTCTTATCTGGGATGAGAGAACGTGAAAAAAGGGTGACACCTCCTGAGACAAAAGCATTATTTCTAGGACTTATTCTGTGCTGCCTGGCCATGGCTGGTTTAGTTTTCTATACAAAGCAAGGTTGCGGCAGAATGTGCTGTTGCGTTAGACGGATTCTCGGAAAGAAAGGAGGAGGATGTTGCTGTAGCCCTGGCTGCAGCAGCCAAGTGGCTGTAATAGAGTGAGAACATGAAACACAGAGGAAAACAATGAACAGTGGAAAAGTCAAAGTTAGGCCTGCAGCACAAGAGAGGCTACAAAGGTATCTTCAAAGGCTTTTCTGGAGGAAAAAAAAGAAGGAGCAGACAACATACATATTAATGAACCAGAAACAATATTGAAAAACAACCTATTATCTTTACTCAGATCAAAAGAACATGAAGATTAACACCTCAGACATCAGACCTCTGAACAGCAGAGCAGGCTTAGCAACAAGTCTGTCTGCCCCTATCTTCCTTTGTTTTTGTGACTAGGACCAGGCGAAGAGAGGGCAGGTTCATTGTGAGGAACTGTAGAAGCGGGCCTTCAAGCCCAGCACCTGCANTGTATTTCTGGATAAATCAGTAAAAAATTAAAAAAAAAAAAAAAAAAGCATTAAAACTGAGCAAAGACTCAGTAAAATCTGTATGAGCATGGGAAGAAAGTGAAGATGAAAATTAGATGGACTACAATTGCAAAGACAAGATTTACTGTCTTGCCTTGCTTGAGGGGAGTGCTGGAGCACTGAGGGACAGATGCAGCATTATTTGCACACTCCTCACTGAACTGCCAACAGGCTTCCCAGTGGCCATCAAACTCCTCTCCCCTCCTCCTACCCCAGAGCCCTCTTCTCCTACAAGCCCGTGAGGCTCTCTGTCTTTCCCAGAGAAAGACAGTCCTACAGTGCTCATCTCTGCAAAGGAATTTTCATCTGAAAATCAGAGACATTCCCTGCTGGTATTGTATCGTCTTGCAGTGGGAATGGCTCAATGAGCTGAAAATGATCTATTTTTCATATTTGGCAAAATAGCAATCTGATCAAATTAGATTTTCTCTCAATAATTTTCCACAGCACAGGCTGTTATTTAAGGACTCCTGCCCGGTGCAGGAAACCACACCTGCATGGTAAGGGCGTTTACGATCATTAAATGAAAGCTACCCCAGAAGTGGTTACACTGAAGGAAAGGTACCTCTAATGATGACAACGGGAAGAGACAGATTAATTCTCTGTCAGAGACCTCATAACAACGATTCCTCTTTCTACACACCTATCTTCTATTAGCAGCTCACAGTTGCTGGGGTCATTGAGTTTCAGACCAGCTTCTTTCTGAGTTTTTGCACTCATGTTCATGTTGTACTGATGATGAACAATCAGAAGCCAGCGTGTTTTTCATAGATGCTTCGATGCTTCAGAAATTATACAGTCCAGAAAGAAAAAAAACATGGTTTTGCCACAAGCGTGACTGAACAAAATTTCAGCCTTCCTGAGATTAGCAGAAGTTTTGCTTGTGATTGAGAAGGATCTTCACTTGATTTCATATGCAGGATTCATTAGAAAAGAGGTATCTATGCTGTTTTTACTACTGCCATTTTCCTGATTCTAGCCATTTTAAAAATCATCCAGACTTTTCCCAGCTGTTATAGGATGTCACTGGGCACAAGGTAGAACACAGTAAACTCCAGTCAGATTTAAGGAAAAGCTTTCTCAAGATGAAAGCGGTTAGCCACTGAAGCAACAAGCCAGAGAGGCTGTGGGATCTCCAGCCTCTGAGATACTCAAAACTCAGTTGGGCACATCCCTGAGAAACGTGCTTTAAATGGAAGTGCTTTCAGCAGGACATTGGACTAAGTGGACTCTGGTGGTCCCTTCCAAGCTAAGTTGTTCCGTGAATCTGCATATGGGAAACACAGTAACTTACTACATAACTGCACTGTGCAGGTTTGATCTCTGACTCTGATAGCCTTCAGACACTACAGGAAACAGTTTTAAACATTAAGAATAAAAACAAATTCAGAATTCGTGAATATTGGAATTAGAAACATTTAGAGGAGGATGTAGACTTTGGTTCAAAATACTGTTTTGCATAGTGAGAATTTTTGCTTTTACTGCTAAAAGGCTGGTCATTTAATCAGTCCCTTGTGTTTTACTGAAAGTTTGCATGGATTTGAAACCCACTCCGATCTTTTCTTTCTACATAACAGTAAGATCATAGAAAGTTTTGGTTTACCATCAAGAAAGTGGGCCAAGTTCTGTGTTGAGTTATACCTTCTGCAACTTCAGTAGCAATGAAATTTCACAAAGAGTGGGGTAGGACAGGACCTCTTCTAGTGCTCTTCAAACTTGTAAAGGTTATTCCTCTTCAGATTGAGTGGGAATTTTTGCACGAACAGACTGATGCCTGACATTTCTAATGCTTCCTGGTTAGGCCAGATTTGAAGTATGAAAAACATTTTTCATGGTATTTTTGTATTCCTATTTCCAATTTTCCCCCTCTCCAAATTTTCTTACCTTCTCTTTCCATATATTCTCCCTCTGCCTCACTCCTGAGAAATAGAAGGTAAGAGAGAAAGATATAGAAACTTGCATTTCTATGTAGGTGGGAGGAATTAGCAAACCAGTTTTAAAATTTCCATTCCTGCTGCTATCAGGACTGTTCTAGTTTTACACACATAATCTGCAGATCCTGTTTTCCTGTCTTTCCTGTAGCAGTAAGTAGGTTTCAGATGCCTACTGAAAGCCACTCAAACCACTGAAGTTTTTATTGGTTAACCCATCATAAATTACTATTTATTCAATTGTGATTAATGCCAAGCAAAAATATATAGCAACTGGTTAACTGTATGATGGAAAATAATGAATGAAAGGTTTAAGCAGATGAGTCACAACAGATCATTGTTTCCTAAAGTCTGAGACATATCCCCTTGTGGAGTACGAAGAGCTAACAATGGGTCACAGAAGATGAATACATTAAAATGGGTGTGTATTTAACATGTGGTAATTTAGCAGGAGAAGTAAAATTATTTTTCTCTTAATGCAGCAGGGCTTAGTTTTCAAATGTTTGGGAAACAATTATGGTCGAGGCAGCATGTTCCTACCAGCCCATGGTACAGGGAGGCTGTTTTTATAAGAGTTTCAGGCAATTTTTTTCAGGTAATAGAGGCTACCTGTGAACTACTACCAGAAAAAAAAAAACAACACAACAACAAAAAACCCTCAAACAAACAAACAAAAAACCACACCAAAAAAATGCAAAAACAAGCAAACAAACAAACAAAAAACGTTTAAAAGATAGATGGTAGGGATGAATTCTTAACATAACAAATTGAATGGAAATTCTTCCTGGACTTCAGTGCATCCATCAGTCAAGTGATGCAGCTCACTGAAAAAGTCCAACTGCAATGCCTCTGTCTCTTTGGCTGTGGTTTCACAATGGGACCAGAGGTTAAATGAGCCAGCCCTTGCTGCTCGTGCGTGAAACTCAACAGCTCTGAAATTTCTCCTTAAAGGCTGCCTTCAAACAGGAGCTTAGACCCACTAGGGAAAAACTGTTGCTATCTTGTTCTTCTGGAAAGCAGCATTACTCTCCAATGCAAGTTATATTTTTGTATAAAATATGTTACATCCTCCTGACATCAGTCAGGAGTCAAAGTTTTCAGCTGTATCCTTAGGATAGATTTTCAAGAGCACCCATCCAAATATCAACAAAAAAAAGTTGTCAGATTTTCAACAGAGACAAGAAAACAGGGCAAAGTTTTCATCACAAATAAGGCCACAGATCTCTCAAGAAAACTTTTGGGGCAAAAGCGTTCTGAAATCGTGGCTCTACTTGTGCACATCCACACTAGACGGTCCAGCACTCAAGTGCATTAAGAATATTGCCTCTTTTGTCTCTTTGATCTGTCGGCCTCCTGCCTTCACTAGCAAAGAGATCACGGTCTTGATCTTTAATGAATGAAAGTTAAAATTTGTTTACACGTATCAATTTCTGTGTCAGAAGGCAGTTACACGATACACACTTCATTCCTCCTACTACCACCAAAAGAGATCCCTCTATTCTTTATTGTTATCCTAATCTGAATGTAATGTTCAAGGTTCCTATGCAATTTGTGGTCTAGGAAATGCCAAACTGTGTTGGCCATTTATTTCTCAAGAGAAATGCTTATCAGTTCATACCTGAATTTTGTCTACATAACAGTTCTCAAGATATGTTCTATTGACTGTCAGCAGTCTCTGGGGATCTGCCACGTGGTCCATGTTATGATTTTTTCCTTCAAGCTATAAAGTACGTTACCAAAAGTTAACTTTCAGTTGAAAAAATAGACACATAATTTAGGTCAGGGACTGAATTGAGATTAGGATGGCTTGAATTTTGTTCTTGGTTGCACAGCTGACCTCCTGTGTGATCTAGGACAAGCCAACTCCTCTTTGTCTAGCTTATTTTTCTCTGCTTACCTTGCTACATTTTGCCTAGTTGAATAAAGAAACTCCAGTCAGAATAGATTTACCAAGAATAAATAATACCTGATCAAATCAGGCAAAGGAGACCTGATTTCTTTCTATGATAAAATGCCTGGATCTATGGAAAAGGAGATAGAATTTGATGTCATTTACCTTGACTTTAGCCAAGCTTTAAGCACTGTCTCCTACAGAACACCTGTATTCAAGTTGAATGTCACAGTCTGGATGGGTGGACAACCAGCTGAGTAAAAAAAATGGTTGGATGTTCAGGCTCAGTGAGTTATGGTTAACAGGTCATACTCTATCCGGGTGCCTGTGGCAAGTGCAGTAGTGCAGGGGCCTGCAGTGGGACCTAGACTGCATTTAATATAGAATCATAGAATCATAGAAGCTTTAAGGTTGGAAACGATCTCTAAGATCATCAAGCCTAACTGTCAGCCCAACACCACCATGTCTACTAACCCATGTCCTGAAGTGCCACATCTACATCTCTATAAATGACCTGGAGGAGGAGAGGGGTTGCATTCCTATTGAATTTGCAGATGGCACCAATTTTGGAGGACCGCTTAATATACTTGAGGGCAGGAGTCCTCCAAGGGGACCTAGACAGGCCAGAGGAAGGGAACAACAGAAACTCCATGAAATTTGGCAGCACCAAGTACACAGCCCTTCCCCTAGGAAGGAAGTCCCCCTCAATGACACTGACTAAGCATCACAAGTTAAGGAAAGTGCCAACCATGATGGCCGGTGTTAGAGCACCTGCCCTGTGGGGAGGCGCTGGTTCAGCCTGGAGAGGAGATGGCTTCAAAGGTCTTAACAGCAGCCTGCCTGGTCCAACGGGAAGATGATTGAGAAGACAGAGGCAGGGTCTTCAGTGGTGCATGGTGGGACACATAAGTTGAAGAAAGAGAGATTAAGACTGGATATAAGGAAAAATGTCTTTCTCTGTGAGAGCAGCACCCACTAGGTCTGCCTGAGAGACTGTGCAGTCTCCATCCTTGAGGGTTTACTCAACTGGATAAAGCTCTGAGCAGCCTGATCTGAGCTCAGACCTGTCCCTGCTTTGAGTAGGAGATTGGACTAAAGACCTCCAGAGGCCACTTCCAAACTGAATTGCTCTGTGATTGTACAAGGTCCAAATCAGGCCCTTAGTTAAGGACCAGCACCATCTGTGTGCTCTTGGCCTCCCCAGAGCTCAAGCCTACAGATTCCTACTTGTGACTTCAGGAAAGAAACCTTGGTGTACGTCCCAGGCTGTGTTGGACTGACAGTGCAGATGCCATGCACCTACAAACCAAGTCTCATTCAGCTCGTTTCCTTGCATATATGTTGAATATGTGAGCAGGTCACAAACAGTAGGTACAACACACCTGAGAACTCACCCTTCCCTGGACAGAGTTGATAGAGACCTTGATCTGCCACTTATGTCTGTGCCCTTTGTCATCTCGGTACAGGATGTTCAGGGAAGTGGCTCTAAATCCTCCTCAAGAGAGCTGTTCCATGTTATTATGAAGCTGAAGTATTACGAGGTGCTTAAATAACTACGGTGGCAAAGAGCAAGAGAGAGCTACAGAGAAATAGGCTTCTTAGCCTGGTGGCTGAGGCAGCTGTGTTCAACAACCTGCTCCGTGCAGTCCCAGAGATGAAGGAGAAGAGCTACACACACAAGGCACGGAGCACACATATTGTCACAAGAGCTGGGAGCCAGGTGAAGCAGGAGCGCTCACAGGATGCAGAGGTTCACATCAGGCATGGAAGGAAACTTACCTTCTGCTTACTCTGTTGTGGGCACAAAGATACCTGGGGAAGAGCCTTCCACCCCCGTGAATGCCTGTGCTTTCTATCCCTGTGCTAAGGGCACATAATGAGCCAGGGGGTCACTTTACAAATAATAGTCATGTGTATATACAACATCTCCCACAACAGCTGCTAGGTAAAAAGCACTGCCACCTCTGAAAACCTGGCAAATCCCAGCCCTTTATTTCCTTCAATTTTCCTCCTCATGCTTCAAAATGAACATTTTTGTTTTGGATGAAATGGAATGTATGTTTGCATTTTACACTAAATAAATGTTTTCAGATTTCCATTTTGGCAAGAAAAACAAAAAATGAAGTTCCATTTGGTTTGACTCTAACTTATTTTTTTCTCCCTCTTTTTTAGGTTCGGCACTCTAGCTGAAAAAAAATACAATTATTCTCACAGCCTTAGTCACACGTCTTCCAGGCAGTGCCTGAAATGTTTCCTTTCAACTCTTTGCAAGCGTTTTATAGGTTGTCATTTCGCTGCTGCTTCAAGAACAAGAGACTGCAGTTCTTCCAAGTGAACAGCTTCGATGACTTTCCTGACTGATGCAAATGTGTTACACTGTTGACAAATACTAACCGTGAGAGTTGACTTGGCTATTGCTGTTTGCGGTAACTGGTATTTCCCCTTAAAATTCTCCTCCCACCCATCAAATGGAGCATTCTGTTTTATCAAGTTAGTTTTTAATAATCTTTTTGTCTGCCTTATCTTTTATCTAGACAAATAAGAACAAATCCATTTTCAAGAGCCGTAATTTGCCACTTAAATGGCTGTAAATGATTCCCTGACAGGAGACCAGGCACTGAACGCATATGGAAGTGAGAATATCTCCTGCCATTAAAACTGAACCCTTTAATCCACATTGAAACACCTGGACATGGTAAGATGGACGTTTCAGCTGTATCTCTATATATTAATTTCAGCTATTTGCAGCTTGGTTTGAGAAGAAACAGGGAACGCAGCAATTTTATTTCCATAAGTGTTGCCAGTACCTATAGCACACAAATACCGACGTGATTCCTGTCCCAAGAAACTTGCAATCTAAATTAACACACAACAAAACGTGTGAAGAGATGCAGTGGATCGCAGAGGCCAAAGTCTCAGGCTGTACAAAATTAAATCCTGACCCTGGTCAAAATCCTGTTCATGAAAATGTAGGCAAGCATCTATACTTATGGACCCAAGTCCTGAACCAGCTCCTTAAAATATATGAAAATACACACACACGTTAATAGGAAGATAACAACAGCAATTTTGTCACTGTAGGTTAGCTGCTACAGTGGGTGCAAATAGGCTTCAGGAGGGAGCAAATTTGGTGTATCCTGACTCTGACACCATCTTCAAAGTGGTTCTCAGCCTCATCAAAATTACTACAAGGAAAAAAATAAAACAAGAAGTAAATTACTTTTTAGAACTACTAATCCACATGGATTAACAGCCATAACTCAATTTCAGAGAGATGACTGGATTTAGACACCAGGATATTGGGGCTCAGTTAAATATTTAAATAAGATCAAAATAAAATTAAACTAGTTTTTGTATTTCACATTTGTATTTTTAATTGACTGGAAAATGGAAAGAAGACATTGAAATACTGTGTTAATATCTATGCTATCTCCACTGGCTACGCAAAGATTTGCTTCTGATTTTAAAGTTTCTCAGCTCAAGAAGATGTAGATTTTCTTGGCAACAGCTGCTGTGTAAAATATTCTGAGATAGAATTTTTTATCATAATTAATAATAGATGAAAATTTCTGCGTTTTTGATGTTCTAAACTCTATGCTGTTTGATTTACGATGTCTTTATAGTTGTTTTTCTAGTAATTCTATGCCTCTTTCTGTTGGTATAAGGCTGGTCGTCTCTTTTATTTCCCTAGTGGAGTTGGTACAGTACTCTTTTCTTCCTTTTCTCGCCTTCTTTTTCTGTAAATATATTTCATAAAGTTCCCCTTTCTTCCTTAATGAGCCTGATCCCTATGTTATTAAGTTTGTTGCTGTGGAATTTTTTTCTTTTTCTTTTTTTTTAACTCCGCACAGGGCAGTAATAGAACCCTGGTGGAGGCTATTGCAGCAAGGAGTGTGTTCTGTGTGCACTCTTGTAGAGCTGGCTGTATTCTCTGTAATGAATGTTTTAAACTGGATGGTGACTGAAGAGGTATAGTCTAGTTCGGGGCTTGAGGTTTTTTGCTTGCATTGCAATTTTTTCTTTTGGTGTTTGAGTTTTAGGGAAGCGTGCCTTGCAAAACTTACTGGATAATGCTCCGCGACTGGTATTTTATGAGAAGTTGCATACAGGTGCTTATAGGCTGCTCTTACTGCATTAGCAGCCACAGCTCTTGTGACAGTAGAGGACCATATGTCACAGCTGGGATGCTAGCGACAGCTGTAGTTAAAGCTGTCAAAGAGTTTCCAATAGCACCCCTTGTTTTCCATCATTCATAACTTTTTCAGCATTACATCTACAGAGTGCAAATTTTCCAGGAAATGTTTATACCCCAAAGGGAAGTTTTTTGGATAAGGTTGGCCCGTTGTTGACACATACGAATTATAAAAAAAAAAAACCAAAAAAAACCCAAAAAACCCAAACAATCAAACAAAAAAAACTGAAAAAAAAGAACCAACAAAAAACCCAAACCAACCAAAAATCAAGCCACCTTCTATCATGAAATCGAAAGCATTCTTTTTCGAACCAGCCTGAAACATGTTGGGGACACCTCGCGTGAAAGAAAGCAGCTGCAGGGAAAACTGTTGGATACTCGAGGGGGGTGGGTGCATTGAGAGGCTCCGACTTAATGCAAACTGTAAAGGACAAGAACTAGCACCAAAACCAGGCGCAGGCGAGCTGTTCCTCAGCCTCCTGAGGACAGGCTGGGCAAGGTGGGTAGTTAGAAATATATGGAGTTTTTATTTATAAACAAGAACACACACCACCCTCCAAATCAGCTGCAAACAAAAATAATAAATACCCTCTCTGGCTCTTTGTCAGCATTATTGCAGCACAAAAGCTTGTAAAACTTCACCAAAGAAACCACTGCAGCAAGTAAACTTCAGCAGTAAGAAATCATGTCTGTTCTCCTGCTTTCCTGCTTCCCTGTCGTGCAAGCTCAAAAGGACACTTCCATCCTTACTCCATAATACCCTTTAAGTAGCATTTGTGCATCATCACTGTCAACTACCTCATAAACATCGTTGTTTGGATAGCTGGTTCTCAGTATATATCCTTACTGAAGGATAAGCTTTGCCTCTTACATCATTCAGCTTCTGTGGTTTGGTTGGGTTTGGTTTTTTTTTCAGTAAGATCTATATATATGCCTATACTGCAACATGCCATATGGGTGTACTCATGGTAGTGTGGCTTTTTCTACTGACTGCATTTTTATTTGTAACACTGCACTTTCCATAAAAGATTTTGGCAAAGGCAATGGAGAATCATAGTTTAAATGCAATAATATTAATTTACCATCTTTTTTTCCCCTTTCTTTTTTTCTTTTGGAGTTATAATTTAAGAAACAGTCTCTAGTGCATAGACACTAATTTCTTCCTCGATAACCCCAGGAGATAAAATTCTGGCATTTCTTAGTAAATTTGGCCTTGTAAAAACTATGCCTGGGTGGTCCATGATTATCTTTCTAGAACCAGGCTGTTCTCAGTCAGCATTGCTGTTTAATAAAAAAGTGCTCACAGAGAAATATGTGTCCTTCAAATCAATGCAATGATTAGGAAATAAGTGTTAGACTTACTATACAGTACTGCACTTCCATTTTTAAACTATCATCATTATTGTCTAAGACGCACAAATTTGCCAAGTCTCGGTACAGCATCAATACTTTGTATTTATGCAACATCCCTCATGCTGAGGGATCCCTTCATGTTACTTGGAACCTGACCAGGCACAGACTCAGCTCCATGTCTGAATAGGCACTTCTTGAGTGGGTTTCTGTACATACGTTAAAATTGTGCAACAAGATGGTGCTAAATAAGAGGAAGAGCAGAAAAGTAAGGAAATCCATTAAATGCGTGTGGCAGTCTGAAACATCAGCCACTCTCTAGTGGCACATGCTGCTTAATAATAGAGTTAACTGTATTATGTGCTATGGTCTGCAGCTACAACTAAGTGGGACTGACACTGGTATGTAACCACAACTTCATAGCGAGGACCACACAAAACCTACCTAATCAGGGCAATTAAATACCCCAGACAAGGATTTGGCCTCACCCTTTGTGGCAGGGAAAATACATGCATGCATCATACAAAATTACTTTGTCTGAATGTGGTAAGAGAAAATTAATTTTACATCTTACCACAGCTTCTGGTATTACAATAGCATAATATTTCTACCAGTGATGCATTTGGCAAAGGCTGATTCAAGTAGGCAGGAAAAAACGATTTAAAAATAGGTGCTAAGCATTTTCTGCTCTCACAGACCTGATTCACTAATGCCAGAAACTTTCCCTACTCTTTCTTTTTTAGCTCATCAAAGGTCTGAGGACCCAACTGTGCCTTATTCTTCTTTATGCAGTTATGCTCAGCCTGCTGAAGAACAAAAACAGTACCGAGCCGTAAAAATGGCCCTGCCTACTAACGCAGGAAAGACCATGGACAAAACAGACTACGCATACTGTGAACAATCCCAAAGATGCCCCTTAATTGTGTAGTGTAATAATAACAGCGGCAACAATAATGACAATAATGAAAGATCACATTTATAAAAATAAAAGAATAAGCAACGAAAATTACATGTATCCTTATACCAAAAGGTAGCAAAATTGCTTATATGAAATCATTGACTACTGCAGTCGATCACAAATTATAACCACCTTGTGAAAGAAAATAATTGTTTCTTAATAGTTCCAGAAATGCAGCGCAATAGCTTTCTAACTCTGAATCTTAAGGTCTGAATAAGTGGTGCACAAGCAGACCCATAGCTGCCCCGGTGGTATTTTAAAACTGGAAAGTGTGTTTAATACAGGTAAGTGCTTGAGGCATTACAAAGGCTGAGAAATGGCTCACCAGTCCAAAAACCTTGGCACTGGCTAAGGAAATCGCAGAATCATAGAATAGAACAGAATCATAGAATAATTAAGGTTGGAAGAGACCTCAAGGATCATCTAGTCCAACCACCCCCCCACCACCTGTTACCCACTAAACCACGTCCCTAAGTATCACATCCAACCTTTCTTTAAACACCTGCAGGGACAGTGACTCCACCACCTCCCTGGGCAACCCGTTCCAATGCCCGCCCACCCTCTCCGAGAAGAAATTTCTCCTCATCTCCAACATAAACCTCCCCTGGTGCAACTTGCAGCCGTTCCCCCTAGTCCTGTCACTAGTTATCTGCGAGAAGAGGCCGACCCCCTGCTCACTACAACTCCCTTTCAGGTAGTTGTAGAGGGCAATAAGGTCTCCCCTGAGCCTCCTCTTCTCCAGACTAAAGAAGCCCAGTTCCTTCAGCCGCTCCTCATAAGACCTGTGCTCCAGCCCCTTCACCAGTTTCATTGCCCTTCTCTGGACACGCTCCAGGGCCTCGATGTCTTTCTTGTAATGAGGGGCTCAAAACTGGACACAGCACTCGAGGTGCGGCCTCACCAGGGCTGAGTACAGGGGGACAATCACCTCCCTGCTCCTGCTGGCTACACTATTCCTGATACAAGCCAGGATGCCACTGACCTTCTTGGCCACCTGGGCACACTGCTAACTCATGTTCAGGCGAGCGTAAACCAACAAATGAACGAGGAGAAATACCTTACAGTTGAAACTACAGGAACATACGCAGAATAATATTTCCTATGACAGATTCTGGTCAGATTGGTAGGATGTCCAAGCACCCCATGATTTTTAATAACCATAAAAAACCAGAAGTCCATTTTATGTTTTACTTGGAAATGTACCTTCCTGGCAGCTGCAGATCCATTGATATCATTTGTTCAGCAAAACATTTGCTTATTATTGATTCAGAAGGCAGGCCAAAGATTCACTTGGCAATTCTCTATGTCCATTATCCAACTTCAAGCTTCACTCAAAATTGCTCCGTTTATGAGCTCATATGAGATAACCACCTACAACAGTATGATGGATGCCAGAAGTCCAGAGGTGTTCTTAGTCATAAATGTTTTGGGCATAATTTTTAATCAGAGTTAATAATATTCAGAGCATAATTCTAACAGTCCAACAGTTTATGGATAAAAATTGCAGAATTTATCAATAAATGTAAAAGTCTCATTTGTTCTATTACTCCAATTGGGTCCATTTTTCTATGAAATAGATTTCTTTTATGTGTCCATTAATGTAAGATTGAAAGAGACCTCTTGAGTCATCAAGGCCAGACAACCATCCAACTATCATAAGCAATCACATCACATCATCTCTTGTAGTGAGATTGACTGAACTGTGTTTTACAAGCAGTTCCATTTTTATTCCCACTACATCTCTGGAGATGCTGTTCAGAACCTCAATAATTTAATGTTTGAGGACTTTCTTTTGTCTTCTAACTTCCTGAAGTTTTTTTGACTGGTTAAATGCATTTAATATTTTGTTTTGATACTGAGGGTAACTATCTCTTCTCCTTCCCTGCCATACGCCCTCCTCATATATTCATAGATATTCCTTTGCTAGGTGTTAAAAAACAGGTTGTTTTTATTACCTTCTCAAACTATAGGTTCTCTGCCTCTCTTCTGGGGGCTCTTTTCCGAACTTGCCTTTGCGTTGAGTTCTGCTTTCTAGAATGTGGTTGACCTCATCTGTACACAGTCTTTCAGGTGAGGTCTCATACTCTAGTCCCATTAATACATCCTTATCTCCTTTGGGTTACTTGGCAAGAGCCCACTTGCTTATTCTACCTGCTGCCCATATTGGACTGGGAATACAGCCCAGCTCAGCCTCTTGTGGTTGCTTTGCTGGAGTTTGAAGGTACAAGTAAATGCCGTTTCCTCCATGAGCTCCACTTCATGGAGCTTAGGGAGCTATGGGAAAACTTGACTGACTGTCACTCATCTTTGCACTTTCCTGTCAGATCATAGTGACCAGCTACAAAGGTGTCCCAAGAAACAGCATTAAGATTACTGCCTCTACCTTTGTGGTGGTTTCTCTCTAGATTAAAAACAAGCTGTAGAATAACAGATAGGCAGATGTTTTGTGATGACT
Source organism: Psophia crepitans (assembly GCA_013399095.1). Classification (NCBI taxonomy): domain Eukaryota; kingdom Metazoa; phylum Chordata; class Aves; order Gruiformes; family Psophiidae; genus Psophia; species Psophia crepitans. The sequence continues at coordinate 192,865 of VWZZ01001171.1, read as the reverse complement.
CCATTGATGAAATATTTTGATGCTGCAAGTACAGAGATGGTAAAAAGACCACGCAACAAAAATATGCAGTCCAAACAGAATCTAAAAAGCTCTCCATCCCTCTTCTTTTTAAATACCAGTGAAGAGGAGAACATAGCAGGGAGGAGTACATTCATTCAATCAGTTCAATCACGCTTGTGTTACTTCTGTGGTGCCCTTCATGCAGAATGATCACAAGGAACTTCACTTAAACTAAACTCAAACACTTACCAAACTACAACAGAAGGAAAGCAGAATAAAACAAATTAGTCTAGTCAAGACTAAGGCTTAAAAATGCCGAGGGCCCTATTAACTATAAAAAGCTTACAGTGTCTCTGTGTGTATGCACTCACAAGCATGAGAGAGAAACGATATATGTTCATGAAAAAAGAAAAGGAATTAGCAATCCATGCTGCTTCAGAGAGATTGTGCACTTCATTCTTGATTCACAAAGAAAACTTGCCTTAAAAGTGACCTATATTCAAGAATTTGAGGCCTTCTTAGGCTACCATCCAGATTAACATAGGTAACAAGGCTGGCTGGGAACAGCTAAAACCTCTCTCAGCAATTGAATTACGATACAGCACATGGACATGTGTTTCAGCATGGATTTAGCGCAGGGCCTTATCCGTTGGGATAGAAAGGCATGGCACAGCATTCCTCATGCTCATAAATACTGGAAACATGCAAAGTGCAAATTAGCTGGAATTGGCAGGACCAATATCTGTTACAACATCGGATTAAAAGCCGGCAACTACTGGCAATTTTATGGATCATGCTGTGTTAACATTTTGTTAATGTTTTGCGAGGGAAGTAGGGAAAATAATTGTAAAACTGCACTGTATAAATGTGTACTTGTATCTGAACAGAAAGCTAAGGGAGAAAAGCAAGGAAGGAAGCTGCACAATCAGCCATGGACAAGCAACCTCCTAAAAAACACTGAGGGCACAATCACACAGAACCATTTCTCTCCTTGTCTACCCCAACCATCGTGGGCTGCTTTCCCCATGCTGAAAACTAATAAATAAAGAGGTTTAAAAGGATTTTGTGGGAAAAGAGAGGTGCTCAGGGAAAAGTGGGCTCTGGGGAGCATGGAGTGGGAGGTGACTGCCCCACTGCGGGAGAGGAGGGAAAGGAGGCAGCTGGGGGCTGAGGAGCTCATGTTTGAAGACATCTGAAGATTTCAGAGGTGAACACACTTGGGTGTGATAAGGTGGGGAAAATACAATATAGTGATATTTCTGTTATGATACAGTATTTAAGATAGTTGAACTAGTAAAGGCAGAAGACCAACAAGTCGCAGGACAACAACTTTGTGGAGGTGCAGAAAATAACACGCGCAATTTGCTAGTAAAAATTAGAGATTGCTGAGAAGGCTTTTACATAAATGGAACATTTCCCACTCACACATAAAGATCTCACTCAAAAATGGAGAAAGAGATCATAAGCAATGACGAAACAAAATGGGATCTTCCCTCAACAGGAACATCTAATTGTTAGTTAACATAAATCAGGCACAATTTTAACATGAGCTAAGGTGGCTTTCAAGTCACGGTAATCCCAGAGCATGTCCCTGTGAACATACAGCATGAATGAGTGCTTGGGTGCTCCTGTGAAACAACGACCCTGCACCACCAGCCTGTGTGGACACAGCTACTGTGTCCATCAGGAACAAAACTGATTAAAGTACATCAAATGAAATTAAGTATTTCTGCCAATTAAATATTTATTATGAAATAAGAGCACACATCTCACCCAAACAAAAAACCTATCATGGAACAGCTTTTCAGCTTTAAAATTTTACCACTGTATTTTCTCAGTAGGTTGGCCACATAGAACAGTCCTTACTGAGGTAATATAACCTGAGAAAAGCCTGAGAGAAAAAAGTCTCATTTAAACTTAATTTTAAATGGCATCAGAAGGAATTTTGAAAAAGTTCTCCATGTTGCACAGTAGTGGTGGGGAAGTAGTGTCTCTAAATAGCTTTTTTTCCTGGATAAAAGAAGTATTTATCCAGACTTTTTAAAAAACTTTCCCTATAATATTTCTTGATTTTGCTATCTCAAAGCAATTTGAGAATTCAAAGATTTAAAGAAGAGGAAGCATTACAAAGTATTAGTTTTTTTAAAATATGGTTCTTTTTTTTTTCAGCTATTGAAAGAATGTATCTGGGGTTGCTGTGAGCTTAGAATGCTGAGCACTCTCTATAGTAATTTTCAGTGTTTCTTGCCACTGAAAAAAATATTTATTTTGAACAAAAGAGTCAAAACCAATATTCAGGGGACAACATTAACCAGATTACATTCTCACAATTAATTAACAGCACAAGTAGTAAATACTTAATAGAGGCAAGCCAGTTACATAAAAATGTAAAATGGTTCAACATTAATTGGTACATTTTAGGATTATTACTGAAAAATAGGCTGACTGTCTGTATATTATAGGCCACATAATTTTATCCAGTGATTCTTGAATCAAAATATAGAAGATACAAATGCAGTCAAACATATATCTGTGTAAATGTCCAGATGTATTTATAAAGATGCCCGTCTGGATTTAAAACGTCTAATTAAAAGAAAAGTTACAGCATCTCTTGCTTCATTGTTTCAGTGCTCACGAAATAGAATTTACACCTCGTAAAGAACAGGTGTAGAATAAATACAATTCTTTTAGAAGAATAGTAATTTACAGGAAATCATACTTTAATTAGTTAAAATCCCTGGTCATGAATCTAGAGGAGAAATTATTGTGGTAGTTCACAAAATTTCAAGGCAATGTCTTATTCTTATGTTTATTTGTATTTCTTTGAGAAAAGACACTGCACCAACTGCCAGTGATAGAAAATCATTGCTAAAACATCTTGGCTACATGAGATTCTCATAATAGAAGGATGAAACATATTTTGAACACAAGGTTTCTGCTTCCATCACACCAAATCAAAATTTTCTAAAAACATATTGCTTCATAGTTATTAAAAATAAATCATAAAATGCACTACTTTCTCATATTACAGATATACATGTGATAATAGTTTGTTCTGTGTTGCATCCAAATCTTCAGGCTCAATGACATAATCTTTTAGCAGGGTGTCTACTAGTTCTTAAATGGAAGACACAGTGTACTTTTTTCAGCTGCCGTTACATTTCACAAGAAGTGCCCAACAATTTTGAACTAAGAGATTGTTTGGAAACATATTCCATCCTTTTATAGAAACATGATAGGCAGCTAAAGCCATGGGTATAACTACTATACAATAGGAGAAAAAAGCACACCTTCACAAAGATTTTCCAAATGCAAGCGTCCCCCTCCCCATACTTATAACTGGTTGGAAATCAGCAACTCTAAGTTTTCTCAAACTTCATTTATTTAAAAATAAAGGTTACACCCAGGACCAAGTCCAACAGTGAAATCAGCCATGTAAACAGGATGGAAAAATCAGTTATTCTCACATATGGAGAGTTATAAAAGGTATGTGACATATGGAATCTGTATTTCAGTTAGGTCACAGTTTTGCTCTAACACTTTCTTTTACTCTTTTAACCTACTAGGAAAATGGTTTTCAGTCAAGGAGATGACAGTGAAAAAGAAAAGCTATTGACTGTTGAATCTGAAGCCCTCTCAGGGCAGGATGTTTGTACCCAAGAAAGATGTGTTAAATAACAAATATGTAATGTGCATGGAGGATAAGTTAGACAAGTATGTAATGTGCTTGGATTAAAAAGCAAGCAAATAAAACCTTAGAAAAATTATTCCTTGTTTACTCTATTATGAGAAACTCCAGGTTCTTTAATACTCTGTATATTCATCAGAGTAGGAAAATATGAAAACTAAAATTCTTGTGGGATGGGAAAACTGTTTCCTGCCCATCTCTGACCTCTCAGTGTAAAACTGCTAAGCGCTTTGGTTTACAGTACAAATATTTCTGGATATGGTATCCATCTGTTATGTATTAGTGAAATGTTTCTGATATTCAGCATTCTTTTAAACAGCACTATTACAATTTCATCGAGAAAGGTTAATAGCTAAGTAATAGTCTGACAGGTTTACAGTGGATGGTATTTCTGGAAAGAGTATTTGCTGTTTAGCATTTCTTAAGCAGAGCTGTTAAAATTTCAACCAAAGAGTTTTCGAAACTTCAGGATGATGTATCATATGTGGGGTGATTACACAGAGTATTACTCCTAAACTGTTTTTTCAAGGAAATTTGACTGTTTTTAACACATAACTAAAGGTTTTAAATGGTATTCTTGAGTTCATCATAGTTATCCGTAAAGATAATTTGGTATCAGTTTTTGAAACGTTCCTCTTCTTGCCTACATCTTGATTGCAGGTCTTTATTTGCCCAGTATATTTTATAAGTATAACCTCCTTACAGTAATGGAAGAGATGCTGTAATCCTAAGAAGTCAAAGAACACACAGAGCAAGAAGGGAAAGCAAGAAAGGAAATTTAAAATCTCAGACTGAAGACCTACAGAAAATGTCTACTCCACACCACTTGCCTTCTAGCTGCATGCCATAACTGTGCTGAATGTTTGTTTGCCAGGCTTTCTGGTCTTGTATGCATGAATGACTGGGAAGCTGTTTTTCTGGACATGTATATACCTGGAGGAAAATGGTACTAAGGTGAGGAAAGCTATCCAGATGCTTTTCACCAGCTCCTAACTCAGGGCTGAGTGAGAAACTGAGATGCTTCAGAGTATTTCTGTCAGGATAAGGGTCCTGGGGGTTTGCCTCTAGTTTAATGTTTTCTCTGAGGTCCTTATAAAATCTTTAGATCCTTTTCTCCTTGTCATCATGATCATATTTTGACTCAGCACACTTTTTCCCAAGCAGCCTCTCCTAATGCACCTGGTGATGACATGGCCATGGTGGTTTGATTCCCCAGGTGCATGGGACAGGAGAGACAGTCCCAGAGTCCCTTTTAACTTGTTTACTGTGAGGGTGACCGAACACTTGCACAGGCTGCCCAGACAGATTGTGGTGTCTTCATTCTTGGAGATATTCAAATCCTAACTGGACATGGACCTGGACAATTGGCCCTAGGTGACCCTACCTGAGCAAAGGGGTTGGACAAGATGACCTCCAGAGGTCCCTTCCAACATCAACCTTTCTGCAATTCTGTGTAATTCTGTGATTCCTTCATGCTGCCCTGCAAGTCACCCCCATTTCTCCTTCTCCTTAGCATGTGTGGGAGTTCCTAGTTTCTGACTGATACTGATGGTAGGCTCTGGTGACTTTTCTTCATCTCATTAGTAGTAATGGCAAATAAACTGAGCATATACGATGTGAAGGCAACATGTCCAAGCACATTAGCTACAAAACTACAATAACTATACATATACTCCTGTGTGCTGCTCTTCCTCCTTCTCTCTCCTCCAGTTTTGCCTGGGGATTGGGAAAGTGCTACCTGCTCAGCCTTTCTGCTCCAAGAAAGAGGAGAACAAGCTGAGGGAGAAACTTCCCATTCCCCTTCTCAAGCCAACAGCATTGCTCCCTCTCTTCCTGAGTGTGCTGAAGCAGAGCAGAACAGCTGCTTGCATCCACCATAGAGTGACTGTAGGTGCAAGAAAGCAAGCTAGATAGCATTTGTACTAATACATGGACATCTCAAACCCAGTGGGGAGGGCACAGAAGAAGAAGGTCCTAGGTATCTCATTGCCACTTCTGCTCTCGGGTCAGGGTAAGGACTGCCAGGCAGAGGCCCTACATGGAGCTGCAGGGAGGACCAAGGAGAGAAGAGCAAGAGACTCAGCACCAGCACTGTTCTATCAAAATATCTCCATGCCTGAGCTTACAGTGCTTAGTAGTATCATAGAAATTGATGATGTTGAGATGCCTTTTCTGCATCAGTACTGTAAAAGAGTCCAGCGGAGCTGCCCATCGCTACCTCACTGGGTTTCTTTCTCAAGGAGTACCTTTTCTTCCAGTTTCAGGTTCAGCTGAAAATGAAGCTACTGTTAAAGGTTTCATGAGCAGCTTTGGTTAAGGAGTCACTCCCCGCAAGCGGGCCTGTCTTTATGCAAAACAGTACTCACTTCCTTTTCACAAGTTCTTCAGTAAAATGTTGGCAAGGCTGACTAACAAATGGGAAATCTCACAAGCAGGATTTATAATTTTAAACTAAAGAGAAACTTTGTTTTAAATGTACATATTTTTAACCTGGAAAGAAAAGAAGCGGCTATGGCAAAAAGAAGAGTTCGCAAATAAACTGCGGTAAATAAACCTTACATAAAGAGAATTCTACTGGGATAAAAAGCACTCTGAGTTTCACCACTAGATCTGAGACCAACACTTACAGCACATCACAGCTGCAGAAAGGAGGCAGAATGAACCTCACACTGTTCTACAATACAGGCAGCAGACCTAGTTCACACAAAGAACCAGCTAATCAACCTAGACTGCAAAACCAGTGTGATAGACCCACGTATCAACTGTTGTGGAAAGCTGTCTAGCTGCTTCACTGATCAGGTTGGCTGAATAGATATGGAACTAATTGGGAAAGAGAATTCCAACTGCAAACAAAATATATTGTCTGCCCCACCATGTGTGGCTGAATGTAAGTCGCTTCACAAAGCTTAAGAAGCCTTGAAAAATATTGAAAAACCTGAAAATATTACAGCTGCCCTCTATACACCCATGTGCCTGACAAAAGCCAGCAAAGAACAACAACCTTTATCACTACAGGAAAGAGTTTGTGCTTCTATCAGAAGCACTCTTTGAAAGGGAATTACACCCACCAGGCTCTTTTTCATTATTGCTCCATTTCCAGTTTCCCCTTTCTGCCCAAAATGCATATGAAAGGAGTCATCAGTAAGCTCTTGTCATCCTTATGGCCTGACAACAAAGTTTGGATGGTGGCACAAACCAGAGCTGGATCTACACAAGACTGGAGCCACTCTGCTCAGAAAGGAAAGTGCTATGAAGAGCTACAAAATATTATCTTTATTGAAGGCATTTATTCCTCCACTTATTGCAGGGTTTGAAGCCACAGGACACATTTGACTCTCTACTGAGCCCAGAGGTCAGGTATCCAGGAATACCCTCAATCAGGTTGAGGAGTGTGAAGGCTTGAGGGAAACCCTGGGATGTTTTTGCATCATGTCTCTCTAGATTGGGTTACTATCAGTAACTTCAGTGTTGTAACTGAACCTGAAAATGAAAATAGCACCGTACTTTCTCCAGGAAGGTGAAGGAGATGCACACTTTATCCACATGACAAGCTATGCCAAGTCAGTTCTGCTGTCACCTCCAGCTGACTCCTGTCACCTTCAGTTGGTTTCTAATGCCTGTTTAATGCTTTGGTCTTGGTCTTCAAAAGCATGACTCACACGCATATGAATGAAGTTTGACCTCTGAACTAAAGTGGTACATACATCCCTCTGCAGCGATGCAGATCACAAAGCACAGAACAACACAAAACCTGCGGACAAAATATATTCTGATAAAGGCCACTTATGAAGCCATTTTCCAGAGAAATCTGTGTCATCTAGCACGTGACCATCTTAAGCAACGGTGCAAAACATTCTTCTGAAAAAGTCTTTCTCCTCTAAAAGATGCTTGTTTTATATAAACTGTGCTGAGTAATGTCATGAGAAAACTGTGGGGTTTTTAGGAAAACAACCTTTTGTGGAGGTACAACAGGCAAGCTTCATAGTCATACTTGTTTTCCTACTCCTAAAAATTATTCTATTCTATCAACTTCCATATATGAATCTCAGTACTTCCTTCTCCTTCCACATCCCTGTTAGCATTTACTCAAACCTCTCACAGCACGCTGAGACTCCCCTTCCATCATAAACAACTTTGTATCCTTATTCCAGACAACATTTCAATGCTGAAAATTGAAACAGTCTATTTTTATTGATTTTGTCTACTAAGTCTACTAAGATTGGTGTCTGCTAAGATTGTCATTAGGATGGCCAACAAAAAAACCATAAAATGGTGTCCTTGGAAGGCCTACCCAGGTCACTGTAATACTTCCAAAATAGAAACTACAGATAAGAGGAAGAGGTTAAGTCACCGAAGGTATTGCACTGATAAAATTTTAATAATTTCACATTTTCAAACCAGAATATAATTCCATCCAGATACAAAACAGTTTGTGATAAAGGAAGCATCAATATTCACCAAGAAGCATCTGTGAAATGGTTTTTGAGATCCTGGCAAGAGGAAAAGCGTAGACAAAAATGTGCGGTTCACTCTGGGGCATCTTTTGCAAGCGTCAATAAAAAGCTCCATATCTCTCCCTTGTTATGACCTGCAGAGACGTGCAGCAATTATAACTAGACTTGACCTTGCCCACTGTGTTTGGTAAATGAATGTCAGATCTTCAGACAGAAGGAAGAAGGCAGTTGTTTGAATACCAGAGTGTTCTGCAGACTTCCACCATGAGTATTTCTACCTATTGCATTTCTTAGAGCACTTCTCACTAGGAAATGGTAATGTTAAATTTACATAAAACCAGTAAAAAAACCCAGATAATTCCAGGAATTCAGAAAAAAGAAACTTCATACAAATTTTTAAAGCTCAGGAAGCACGATGTGTAATGGCTCATACATATAGCTGACAAGGCCCATGTTAATGAAACTATTATTTTAAGGGATAACAGCCTGAAATACCAGAAAAACCTTTATTCAGCCAAAGCAGTCTCACCTACAACACAGAATAGGAAACCACGGCATTTTGGCAGACAAAGACTTGAGAAACAACAAGAAAGAATGAGAGTTGACAGCAAGTACTGTTCAAAGCATGTATGGCTGAAATGTCTTGGTCAAAACGAAGAATTTTTAGCATCTTTAGAATTTTTAGAATTCTACAAATCTTTAATGAAAAATATAATTCAGTCCTTTTTGTTTAAAAATCACATAAATAATAGAAAAATTACACATTCTCAATTCTTTTTCTGTAAAACAAGGAAGCAGATGGTAAAATGCGGATTTTCAAGCATAAAAACCATTCTTCCAAAATTTGCGCTACCTTCTATTTTTAAGATGAGCTTCCATTTTAACACTGAAATTCCACTTAAAATTTTGCCTTCCTGGTCTCAGAGTAGTTCACAAAAAAATGCCATTGTATAATGACACTATCTGATTATGAATGTTCAGTATTTATTTCATTTACAACTCATTTGGCCATTCAGACCTCCTAAGAATATAGACAACAGAGCTGCATCAATAGCTGATGGAGGAAGGCAGAAGTGGAAATTAAGGAGATGAGGGTAATAATAATCTAAAGGTCTGTTTGTTAGTTCATGTAATCAGTCAGATCTTTGATGGAATAGACAGCTCTTCACTAATACATATGTTGCCTACACTTGGGTATACAATGACACACCACCATCATCTCCCCCTTAATTTTCTTTCGATAAACTTTTGATAGTCTCTGAGAGCTACTTTATAGGACAGAGGTAAAAAAACCCAACCTTTCTACTTGCACAAGTTGCTTCCTACTTTTACCAGTTACAATTTTGATAATTAAATATTAGATTAGTTTATTCAGGCTGTATGTGGGGATAGCAGGCATTGGAAGGGTGTTTTTTTTTTTCACAAATGGTTCTGTACAGAAGAAGGCATAGTAGGCGTAGGTGTTGGCGTTGCCATTGCATCTCAGTCTTACAAGCTGCAGAAGATCTGTTATTCTTCCAGCCTAAAGCTGTCAATCAGAAGGGACTGTGAGAAGTGATGCAGTGGTTAGTGATGTGGACTAAAGTTCACAAGAGACCAACTGATTTGCTCTTGTGACCTAACACAAATTTGAAAATCCTGTCTCCAGAGGTAAAAGGTTAATGGAATAACCTATTTTTTCATCTAGCTCCCTACTACAGAACACCCTTTTAATTATTGGCATTATTTATTGATTTATAAAGTAAGATGTAACATAAGGTACTCAGCAAGGAAATTATGAAGCATATAAAACACAGTTAAAATGATCAAAGAGATGTCTGATCTGAAGAGATCTGTGGTGACAAATATGGAAAAGCACTTCTCCATCTTGGAGAGAAACATCAACTTTGCTGTGTCCGGTTATACAGACGTAGAAAGCACACACGCACACGCGCACACACACACATCCATCTGTAAGTTAAGAAAGAAGAGGGATTTTAAAAACCCACACTTGATTTAAAAATGTGAAGACCATCATATTAAGAGTCCAATTACTAAGGAATAAACATTTTAATTCTTACCATAAGTCAAACAACCGATCAGTGACCCAAACTTCTTTTAGTGACCAGAAATCACTTTGATTCTTTTAACACAACAATAGTTGAAGCAGGATTGCAAGCCATATTGCTCTCAAGTAATGAAGAGAGAACCAAACCCAAATTTTCCCTGCATCTGACTGGAGTCAGATGTGATGTTCCAACGCTATGACCCATAGCAGGGCTCCTAACGGGTGCAAGGGTGTCATGAGAAGCTGTAAGAACTGGAAAATATCAAGGATGTTGATGTGTTCTCAATGCATTGCCAGTAGGAAATGGGACTAGAGGCTGCAAAAGAAGAGAGTACGCTGTGATGGAGACCTGCTGTTGTGTTCCCCTGCATTCATTCGGCTGCCACGAGCATGTTGGGTGCCCCCAAGTCCGGTGTGCAAACACTACACGCTACCAGCTTCCACACGCAGTGCTAGGGCTGCATTTGATGCTTTCCTAATGCAGCCTCGAGCCAGTAACTTCAAAGGAGCACATCAAAGCTGTTATTCACAGCGGAGAAGAGAGTGTGAAGCCGGGTGGCATTTTTTTTCTCCCCAGCGAATATGAAACTTTAGGGGGCTTCCCAAAGGACATACGAGTGATTAAAAAAAAGGAAAACTCTCCTTCGTATCCTAGGGAAAGGAGGGTAGAGGCCCCATAGAGGCAGATGGAGGAAGAAATGAAAAATTCTCTCTCTTAATACATCTCCTAGATAGCCTGCTATGCTGTGAAGGGAGGGGGGAAGGCGGGAGAAAAAAGAACTAAGTTTCATCTTTGTTTCATTGGTCTTTTTTTTTTTAATCCAAGTCACAAAAGCTTAAAATGATGAAATGAGCATGTGCAGTCTGACTGAGATAGGAGACAGGCAATTACTGAAACTCTGGGCCACAATATCAGCTGCCTGCTGACTTCTGCGATTGAATTAAAACTATCATAAGAATAATGCAAGGACTTGCCCTTGTCCTGCTTGTCTATGTGTTTATTTAATTTTCTGTCCAACTGACTCTCAAATAAATTGGAAACAGCTGCCATTTTTTTGATTCAGTAGCTCCATTACCCCCCAATGACATCATTCTGGGCACGCTCACCAACAATAGGTCATTATGCAGCAATTACTTTATTGATTTATGGAAGTTTTTAAGCTCCACCAGGAATATGCACATTCAAGGAAAAAAAAAGGACTTTTCCTTCTCCGCTCTTGTAAGTAGTGAGTTGCCGCACTAGGCAGGGATAGTATTACGGACACAAAACTGGAATTTAGATTACAAAGAGAAAAGGAGGAAACCTTTTTGCTATTGGTTACATCGTCAAAGAAAAAAGAGGATAAGATTTCAGAGAAGGATCCTGCTGTGAACCGATGTTTAGAAACCATGATTTAATGTGGCAATTAAATATATGACGCAAGTAAAACTGCTACGTAATAAGCTGGCAATAAAAGCATGCAACATTTGCTATAATCCACCCTAATGAGAGCTCTGATGCATGGGCTCTTTGAGGTACTGCAAAACACATTTAGGAATTATTATCACATGGAAACATTTGCTTTCTTCTGTTCTTATCAATATATTAGATCAGCCATCATTTATACATTATACACAAATCTAAGGGAGGAATGCAAAAATCATATAGTGCAGATCTGATTCATTACGGTCTTTCAGCCTTTAATCATCTGCTTGGTTTGAAAGCGTGGAATTTTGAAGAAGACTGACACTGCAAATTAAGACAATTTGTCATCTTCTGTATTAAAAAAAGCCTGTTGGAATACTTGGGAAAAAGTATCACTGTGGTTAATAAAACAGTGGTACCCAATGCAAGAATTTTATAATATTTTGAAATAGAATGGACATTAAGCTCTGTGGAACATAGATATAGATATCCCTTTTATGAAAAGTTTAAAAGTAGGTAAATACTGGCAAAAACTGTGTCTGAATGTGCGTTTGAATATTTGAAGGAGGCTTATACATATACCTCTTAACATTTACTTCTAAAACTTCTGTTATTTGCTTTTCTTTGCACTAAAGTTTGGAGTCTAAAAATGGCCCACTGCAATAATCAGTAGTGTAAGCAGGATTTTCAAAAATCTAGAGGAACTGGGTGCCTGAGCATCACAGTATTTAGCAAGAGCTGAGTGCCTTACTTGAATATTCAGACTTCACTCTTTTTTTAGTTCCTGTTCCTGACTTTGATGCTTAAAACGTTTCAGTCATCCACTGAGGGTTAAGAAGCTGAACCATGTGTTTTACATGAATCATCAGAGTTGTGCACAACAGAGGCTGTGGCTCTGATCTTCGAGGGCAAATAGGTGATAGCAGCAAGTTCCTAATTCAAAGGATGATATATACAAACCAGAAACATTTCTGCAATGATTCCAGTTCCTTTTGAAGACCTGGCCATACTGGATAACTGAAATACACAGGTTATGAATATCACATAGTCAGATATTCCTTCACATTAACTTTTCTATATCGGCTGCACATAGCAAACACAGTCACAGAAACTAGCCTCAGCTTGTGAATGATTCATAAAGAGAAAAAAAAATGGTTGGATAATTTAATTATAATGAAAAAAATATGATTTCTAGAAAACACCTCAGGGAAATGTCTTCAGGTCTGCAATCTGCACCATGTGGGTATATTACTGTGTCTAGCAGACTCTTGTATTATGACTTGCAGAACTGGGGCTTAGCTGTAGATTGCCATCACAAGTGCTTTGAGACTGTATCAGAATAATATTTGTGATTTTTTCTTCATTTTATGGATGCATTTTACAATCAAGTCATTTCATTTGTTGCGATATGTCCAATGTCCCTTTCCACATCAAATATATGTTAATATTTGAAAAGCTGGGTGTTTTTCAGCAAAATGATCCTGGATGAAAGAAATATCCTAATTCTTAGGAGGTCATGCTTTGAAATGCAAAAAACCCTAAACAGCTCATTAGATCTGCTGGTATCACATTACAAGGAACTACATAAAATGCAGTAAGATGTTATGATTAAAATAATAACATATCTGTATTTGATCATATTTTTGCATTTCACACTTTAAAATAAATATGACTGAATGATCAGGACGTTCCAATGGCATAAGCTTAACTCATTTTTTTCTACTCGTGACACACCACCAATTGCACTTTGATTCAAAAACACAGAATGATGTGAGCCACTTTCCCCATAGTCTGATTATTTTTTTCAATTTCTCTAATACAGATGTTGTATCTTACTTGCACCATCACAAAGAATACGTAATGAAGTCAGCCTCTTAGTAATGTGCCTGTAAAGTACTTGAAATACAGGTTTGGACCCTCTGATGTCCACGCAGTGGCCATATGTACAATTATATGACCTGGATGTGTAAAAACCTGCTGTTTTTACCACGTGAGATCTCTTGCATGGCTTAGGCGTTATGTTCATAAAGCTACACCAGCAAAGCGTATTGCTCTGACCTTTCCAGTTTTGTTAACTTTGCCAGATTCCTCCCATTTATAAGAGCAATTTACAAGGAAAGACCTGTCAAAATTGACCAGTCAACTATTACAACAATTAACATTTAATTCATTTAAGTAGCATTTTCAATAACACAGCAATATGGAGGTCAAAAAGCCAAAACAGCTGCAGAGCGAGCCTTTCACGCAGACAGCGGGGGACCCCAATCTCATTTCTTCCTCCCATGGGCAGTGTGGGAGGTTTTCCTGCATGTGGAAGCTGTGGTTAGACCACAGGTATTGAAATTCAGATTTCCCATTCTGGTCACAAAGTTGGTCAGGAGTCCAGAAAAATGGTACAGCAGGCATTCGCTCTCGTGGCGGCAAATGAAACAAGGATGAAGAAGGGTACAAATGGAACGTCTCTAACAATCCTATGCCGTGGTTCTCTTCTGAATGTTACCTGAAAATTACCTGAATGTTACTTGAACGCGGTTCCTGACCCCTAGAGCACAGGTCCTGCTGACTGCATTAGGTGAGACACGGCTGCCCCGTGGGCTCCAGACATGGGGGCTCACAGCACCATGCCGAACAGCAGTGGAGCTGACAACAGATCTATGCAGCTGCAAGGGAAACAGGACAAATCCACTGCGGACCTGCGGAAATGAAGCGCGGGGGTAGGGCAATGCTGGGTGCTGAAATTCCCCTTTGGCTACTGGAAATCCTTCAAAGCCAGCAAACTGGCGTACTACCAAAACCAATTGCTAGTGCCAGAACACATTTCTATGGTAAATCAAGTGACAGATTTTGCAGTCATACCGTAAATAATGCACCTTCTCCTCAAGTGGGGTGAAAGGTAGTTCTATCAAAATTAACAGCTCTGCCTCGATTTATAGTGGCTGAGAATCTGGTTCAGTGTGTTAATATCTCCACTGATGTCTTCTGGTTTTAAGTTATGACTCCTCAGTTTAAAAATTCCACCTGGAGTTATTAGTAATAAAAAGGAAATTCCTCTTTCTTCCACCATCCTGCTGGTATTGAGAAGGCTGTGGAGGTTACAAAACTATACATTTTATGCCTTCGTGATGAACCAGTTTTCTCATGAAACAGACATTCTTCTTGACAGTAGAGTGACCAAGATGAACCTTCACGTTTCAACCAACTGATCTGATTACACTCTTGTGAGTGGCACAGTGTTAAGCCCTCGTTATACCCCTGTGGCATTTTTCTAACTTGAAACCTTAGGTAAACAGTCCTCTATATCATTATTTATCCCCAAAAGGCATAGTAGGTAAGAGAGGCAACAGTTAAATGGACTGCCTTCTGCTACAAAAGATCAGTGCCAGTGGTAGGATCATGAATTTCTGGATCTGCTAACAAAATTTCTCTGTGTAATTATGTTCACCATTTACAGATATTAAAGATATGTAGGTATTGAAAAAATGTCAGAAAAAAATTTCCTGCCTTCTGCAATGGTGTCCGTGTCTGTCCCATTGTTTGTATAGACTTTCCAGGAAAATACATGAAGATACAAAGGCGAACAGCCAGTTAGCTAGATAGTTGTAGAGACAGCCAAGGGATGCATTAGCAAAAATAATCACTGGTTATCCTCAACAAATGAAGAATTCAATTTTGCTCTTCGGCCTAGGCAGCCTGGCTTTCAGTCCTATGTTTTTTCTCTCTCTGTACAATTTCCGTTTGCTCTGGATACTTTCATCACCTTTATGAACGGGGGTTTAGCTTCACAGTAGCCCGTGAGGCAAGTCTACTTAAGAAAGTAAGGCATGGCGCATTTTCAAGCATAAATCACAGAAGCTGAGTTGCGAGAGAGACTCAGTTTTCTCACTTGTCAAAGCAGCGCTCTGCACAAGACAATCTCTTGCAGCTCACAGGCTACCACGTATGAGAGAAATAAACCATGCAGTGCCCAGCTGAGCCCCTACGGGTGTACCAGCACCATCTTTGCACTCCCCACTGCCTTGTGTATACATAAGGCCACGTATGAGAAAACAGTACCAAGAGGCATTCCATTGACTGCAAAAGCGAGGCTGAGATCCAAACTGCGGACAGGGAACTCTGTCTGTCCTGTGCTGAACTGGAGCAAGACACTTGGAAAGACCATGGTACCCTCTCGCACAAGGGCAGAGTTGGCTGGTGCAGCCGCCTCTCCCTGAGGTCAGACACCGATCCGAGCAGAGCTGCGCTTTTTCCTGTGAACCGCTGGGACTGACACTGGTTCTGCAGCCATCCCTCTGGCTGATAAAGCTCAGGTGTCACAATAAAAACTGATATATGCAAATTGGCAAAGAGTGTTTGCTTTTTACCTTAAACATAGTTTTTCAGCTGAACTTTGCATTCTATGGAGATGCATTTTTGAAAACCAGAACTGAGCATAAAATTCCATTATTTAAGTGGCATATACTAGGTAGGTATGGTCTAAGAAACCTGGCAGTAACTTACTCTGTTTGTGGTTTCTACTTTGTTAGACTCTGTGGAGCCATGAATCTATCTTGTCCTTAAAAAACTGAAAGAGGGGGCCTTTAAAATGAATATAATGCTAAATTTATGTGCCACAGGAGCAGCATATCAAGGCCTCTGTGCTGATTAGACCCAGATGTTGGTAACAATGTTAGTGTTATGGACCAACTGCAGGTGTGGGAATAAATCCCTTTCCCTGGGACCCTCAGCAATCAGACCAGTGGTTTCTTCTGGCTCTCAGCTCACAGTTTTCAATTAGCACTACAATGGTATTGTTGTTCTCCAGCATTAGATCATATGTCATGTAAATGAAGTTGAATATACACTTTAACTCGACAAGGTGATTAAGGCCAAGGATACATATGTTCACTATTATAACACAATCAAGGTTAAAAAATAATAATAAAAAAATAGCCCTGACATGCCATAAAGTTTTTATTATTTTGGCTTATCAGTAGATTTTCACATTTTACTTTCATAAAACAGAACATAGTGTAAAGCAGGGCTAGACCAGAATTATAATAAAAGGCAGACAAAAATACTATATGTGTAAAATTATATATACATGTGTGTGTGAGTATAATGCTTAATTTTGGACTTTTATGTATTTATGTGACAGTCTGACAACTGACAACTTGGATCGCTCTGTATTTCCTGCCCCCCATTTTCTGTCCACCCTCCTTACCTTTTCCTCTTTCATGTCAATGAATAGTGCAGGCAGAACTATTTCCAGAGGAGGAGAAACTGGGATATTCCTGAAAAGCCATCCACCTCAGAGCAATGAATCCAGCTCATCAGTGCCAGAGGCTGTTTTCTCTGTCTCCTTTGGGTTTCATGATATTTAGAACACCACCATGGCTCACTAAAACATATTAAGGGCTCTATTAAGTAAAGGGGCCATACTCCTCTTCCACACATGCATAATTCCCATTAATGTCAATGGCCATTACCTCTGCAATGAAAAGTGCAGCCACTAATATTTTTCTTATATGTTCACTTTCATCAGGTTCCCTGTGCCAGAGCTGTGGGGCTGCATATTTTTTGGTGGTAGCAAAACAAAAATAAAAAGGAAAGCTATAGAAAAGTAAAGTAAAAGAATGACACAAACCACCGTAGAGACAGGTTCTGATTTATCGTTTGCAGGGGAACAAGATGACTTCTCATTTCTGGCAGTAGAAGGGAACTGCAGACACAAACCCGTCAGGAATACAGGAACTGTAGGAAGTCCCCAGGGTTATTCAAGTCTTACCAAGGTTATCAAGCACCAATATCTTGCCACCATAGGTCATCACAGAATAGATATGGGACCTATTCTAAACTCAGAACAAACCACAGAATGACAGGACCCCATTGCCTCCACAGACCTGATGAACCCCAACACTGACAAATACATTTCCCCTCTTAGAAAGTGGAGCTTAAAAGCTCATCAGTTTATTACTGACGATCACAAGGACTATCAGCTTTGCTGTTGCCTACTTACACTCTGGCTGTTGGCACTGTAGATGCCTTTGAGTGCTCCTGACCAAGTGAACATGAAAACACAATGCAAATGTCCCTTAAGGAGGTGCGTCGTGGTGACAGAGCAAGAAACTGCAAGTCTTGGATGCTATATTCTGAGTACAATAGCTGATGAACAGGAATTATCTAGATGTATATTCACCACTTATGTACATTTTAACTCAGAAGCTAGAGAAAACTGCATAGCACAAGCCATAGTGCTATGTCAATAATAATCAATAAGTAAAAATGATTCTGTGAACTTCTATCAGTAACAAATATTTTCTATACATTTTTTAGTCTGCAGTAATTCTAAAACATCTGTTGTGTCCACCTGACAGGTACGTGCCCTACTCTTGTGTTAAACTTCTCCTGCAAGGTCATTACAAGAGACTTCTGTTGTGCATTCAGAGTCTGTGACATGATAAGGAATGAAGTACTGAGTCTCTAGGTGGTGTTGTTATATAGGTACATACTACTGCTACTATTAATAGAGCAATGTTTTTGCACCCCACCTTTTGTTTCAACAGCATCAAGAACCACGTATTCTGTCTGTGAAGAGTAATAATTCAATATGACCAGAGAAAAGAAAGTCTAGTTCATGTAGGATTTGAGAACTCAACATTTCTTTTCTGCACAAATTTGAAACAAAAACTGAGAAAACTCATATATTTCTCTGTGAAGAGTAGTTGCAGTTCCTAGGAAGTCTGGGATGCCTGACTCAGAGGCAGACTGGTGAGGAACACAGCATGGAAATGGCAAAATTAAAAGAACAAAAATCCTGGAAAGACATCCAAGCCAGAATATTATCTGGGCTTCATTAGAATTTACAGTCCATGCCTGGGAAGCCTTTGAATTTCCATGAGTTTAGGTGTACTCCAGTGACAAAAATGTTGTCTGACCTGTTTCAGCTATTTCTGGATATAAAACTAGTAAGTGCTACTCTGTAGTGATGAAGCAATCTGGAAACCTGTCTCATACGGTTTTATCCACATTGTATTAACTCAGGACACTGGAAAGTCCCAGAATTGGTGATGTAGGAAAAAAAGAAAAACTCCAGCATTAATGATGAATAAATGCGGATAGCCCAGTGACCACTGGCATGCTTACTCACAGGTGATAGGTGTTAAACACACACTCACACAACGTCCTGTTTGTGGCTTGTACGCAGGACACGCTGCGCGAAAAATAATTCACTCCTATTAAGAAGTACTGCCTTTGTAACAACACCAGCGCACATTAACTTCAGCAGGTATGTAAGCACCAGTAGTTAGCAATGATACGTGACATTTAACTTACAAAAGGGCTTCAGAAGTTTGGAGATTTTGAGGTAGGAAACCATAAACTTATTTTAGGGACAAAGTTCTCCCTAACTGGCTTTATCTTCTGAATGTACCCTCAAATAGTGTGCTCTGTATGGCTAACAATTTTCCCAAAAAACAATTAATCCATGCTGACAAATTTGTCAGATGTATTGGAGCTATTAGCGAAGGTTTCAACAGGTTATTCCCAAGTTACCTGAACAGGAGCCTTTGTGCACAGTTGTAACAGTAAATCATAATAATAGAAGTGCTCAAACTGGTATATAAAAACAGTATTAATAATATCTAACTCCTATATGGAACTTTTAAAGTTATTCAAAAGTTTCAGGAGAGAAAATAAAATTGGGGGCGGGGGGGCAGGGAAGATGGAAACTATCATAAAGAAACAAATATGTTCATTTAATATGAGCAATATAAAGAAGAATACATAAATGGTCTGTCTAGGAAACAAACATCTCAATCAAGGAATAGTCAAGCTTAGTAAAATCTATGAAGTACTGAGAAATACAAAACACTAAACAATATTTTCAACCTATTACACCCCTTCTATCCAATAATTATAAATCCTGGTTTAGAGACGATAGAACAATGAAATGTGCAAGATAAAATTTTCCTCTCATCCATGCTCTGAAAATATCTCCTGCTCAGTGACCCCAGATCCCTTATGCTTGTAAACAGTGGGAGCACACATGTGCAGAGAAGAAAAGAGTGGACAGAGACCTGGTCTCGATCCAAGGTAGAGAAGTCATCTCCCTGCTGTAAGTGAAGATGACGGGCTTGTTCCAGGAATTGTATCTCGGAGAATGCAAGGATAGTCTCACCTCTCATGTAGCTGGATATATTCCTTGAACTGTGGAATGATACAGGAATTTCCAGAGAAACTTTTCTCTAACAAAGATTTCCCAAGCAAAAGGAATCCTCCAGGATTTCATTCTGCCAGCCTTGAGATCAGCCTCAGGGTCAGAAGAGGTGATACAGAAGGTATGTACGTCAAGTTCAAACTTATCTCCGGTAGCGTGGCCACAGTAAAAGGTAGAGAGAAACTGAACTAGAACTCTTAACACATGATTTCTAGTTTTTGTCTTCAACCATTCCACCTTCTTTTCATTCATTATTTTACTCACTGTCCTAGACACCAACCTGCCATTTAAACTTACAAAAATAGTGACTGCAAAGGCAAAGTTAAAGGTGTAGTCGAGTAAAGTAGCTGCATGAAACTAGTAAAGGCCAAGCTAACAGGAGTTTATTGTAGCTGACATTGATTCACAGTTGTTAACCACTGTAAAGTAAATATGGACAAGTGTGCCGCTTAAAAATGACTAGGTGTGCCATTTACCCATTGATTGGAGGGAATGAAATCAATGGTGCAGTCTCTGCTCCACAGAAATAGCGCCACAGACAGAGGACTATATTTCAACAAGACACCAATTTAATGGATTCTTCTGCTGTTATAGTCCAATCATGATCTGAGAGTTTTGGTTCTGAGTAAAAGCAATGGGCCCATGTAATCACAGCCCATTGCCATTTTTTTAATCTATAATTTAGATCATTTCAGTGCAGGTGTCAAAGCACAAAAGTTAATATGAACTTAGGCTATGTAATAAACTTAGGCCATGACAGTCCTGTGTAGTTACCTTTCCAAGCTCTGCCTCCTATTAGCAAGGCAAGCGCTGAGGAGCAAGGCCAACCATTGCATCTTGGGGAGGACAAAAGGCTGCAGAAATTGAGAAGAGACTATTATACTACTGTTTGCTTTCTCTTGACAGGAGGTTAGTGAGTTCAAAGGGAAGTCTGTAGAGACAAAAGGTCATTTCTCTTGTTATAAGAAAATACCAGCTCCTTCCCACTCCTCTGCCAATGGTTTAGAATGAAAAATGTAAGAGTGGTTTAGCCACTTAAAGACTTCTTCTAAGTGTAGGCAAAATACCTTTCAAATTAAATACAAGTACTCAGATGCAAGCCACCAGCACAGCAAGCACTGTAAACAATACTTACACAGAGTGGGTTTAATGAGTCATATATCAAAGAACTAGAAATACTCACCTCAAACAGACCCCTCAGAGTAATCACTAAGCTCAGTGGCTGAGCTGTTTACACTAAAGGCCATTTGTTATGCATGTCCTAGCAGTGAACAATAGGAATAGTATGCAGGAAAGTTGAGCAAATCTATCCCACCTTTCACCAATACCTTCGTGAACCAATGAATCCATGGGGATGGATGGCATTATTCCACAAAGTATTGTGAAAACAGGCGCCGCTGTTAGACCCACAATACGTTACTGATAACCAAGTAGAGGCAGAGTGTAAAGGAACGTACTATTATTGCAGGTGAAGAAAAGTGTTCTGCAAACACATGTAGAGGAAAAAATACGCCTTTCGTGCTTCTCACTCATGGTTAAAGTACAACTGATTTTCACATTTAAGCAACGGCTTCCTAAATATAGCCTTGACAAACATCTGCCTTTCCTTCACTTTCCTGCCTGTTTTTGGAACGAATTCTGACCAATGCTAACATGAGGAATTTAAAATTAAACGTAGGATGTTTGAAAAATTGGATCTTTTTTGAAGCTCTGTCCTATTTGTACTGGGAGATCTAGTCTGAAGGCCAACAGTGGCTGAGGTTGGAAGGGGAGAGGAGGGAGGCGAAGGAGACAGAGGTGGTGAAGAAGGGAAAGGATGAGACTGACGTCCCTGCATGTATGTCTAGTTAGTGCAAGAGCATCCCTCACTGGCCAAGAGGAGGCAATGACCTAGAATAGGTTTTGCCTGTCTTCTGGATGAAAAACCAGTCCTGAAGCCACCAATAGCAGAAACATCTTGAGGTGTAAGAAAATGTGTTATAGAAGCACAGATGATGTCTGACCGATTACAGGCAATGAAGGATTTCTCTGCCTCATATTCATGCCTCACATATTGTATGTGTTTATGCCTGTATTAAATACAGAGAAACACACGAATAGAGTACTTCCATACTGATAGCACATGTATTTCTAGTGTGAGTGAGCATACAGTTATTTCTGTTTAATCCAAATTATGGAATTTTCTTTTTAAATGTTACATTTAACTTGAATCAATTAATCAGGTAAAGATATAGCACAGTCTAGATTTTAGCAGTTCCCATGGGATGAACATTAAAGCAGTGAAAGCAGCTATAACAGCAGTTCTTATGTTTTAATGTAACTGCTCTGGAAACGAGCTGTATACACACCCCACACCGCCTATTGCTAGTCTAGAGGAGGCATAGAAGTAGGAAATTTAGATAAAGGAAATTTAGGTAAAAAGGGTCTCGCTGTCCGGTCATGCAAGACCCTTTACAAACACATGAGAAAGCAAAGTCCCTGGCTAACAGAGTTTATAACCTCATTTAGGACTAGCTGTAACTTACAGTAGACCTCTCAACTGCAGTATCCCCCTCTGTCATTTATATCTATTGGACATATGTGCTGAAAGTGAACATAAAGTAACCACATCTTACTCAAATGTCATACACCCCTTAAGTGAAAATTAACTAGGCCTTGTGTTTATTACAGTGGAGCTTGCTAGACCTCCTTGGGTTCAGGGTCAGTTGGTGTTTCTTTATGAACCCCTTTATGAAAGTTTTCAGTGCTTTATAGCTCAGCCATTAAATTTTGCTCCAGGCTGAAGCTTCTCACAAAAGGTTTAATTCTAGGAGCACTTTTTTTTTTTTTTAATATATTTTCAAAGAGATCTCTCTGGTCATATTTAAAACATAAAAAAGTAAAAAAAAAAGTTAATTGGTTTTAGGCCATCTTTAGGGCTCACCATAATTCAGAAACAGCTTAGAGATGGCCATTTTTGGTGTTTGAAGCCTGTCTATTGAGTTTGTGCTGGAACTTGTTATTGCATTTCTAATATGCGTGTCTATAAATAAGCAGTCCTACACCTTTTTATTGGTATTACAGTTTGCTTTTCACCCCCATGGGCTGAAATCCTGCTTGTTTGACGCATGCAAAATAATCCATATTGGGTATGATAAGTGGTTCTAGACGTCTGTTGTCAGTGATGAAATTCTAGAGAACTAAATCTTTGCTTCATTTAATTGTGCAATTTTAGGGTGTTCTTTACACTTCACATTTTCATAGAATTTCATTACTGTTGAATGTTGCACGGAACTTCCATGTCTGTGCTGAAGTTAGTTCCTGCCCTGGCCACACTGGTGCTTTTATCCCGGTTCTAGGAAGATGAGCTTGTCAGTAGTGCTACCTAAAACCAACCCTGTGCAATCGGCCCTGCTGTGGATGATTTCTGCATTCTGCCTCCTGCAGTCAGGGAAGGTTAAGGCTTGAATGTTTAATAACATCCCCCTCGCATGTGACTAGCACAACAAACCGAGAGGCACAGCTTGCCCTCGTGAGTATTGGTGAGCTTCCCCGGAAGGGGACTGGGACTGACGTTTGGTGTCTGCGTGCTGTGTGAGCCCCCACAAGCAATTTCTTCCAAAGAGCTATAAATGAAATCAAGACACATTTGCAAAAGCATTTATGTGAATATCCACACTGAAGAACTTGAGAGTAAAGAGTGCTGAAAGCTGCATCAAAAACCTGCTTGGCTGACTTTTGGCTATGGATCTCGAGAGCTGTGAAACACCAACAGCACGCTCTGCTGTCCCCACCCTGGTGCAGCTTGTACATCCCTCCCTCACCAGCTCCATCAGGGCCCTACACAAGTTTTAGTGTGGAAATCTGGTTCTTTAAAAATGCTTTAGTTTCCTTTTTCTCTCATCTGGTGGCCAAGGCCCATTTTTGACCTAGCTTCCCCACCCAGGGCCCATCTCCTCTAACTACAAACTGGTGGCCCCCTCAAACCCTTACATTGCCCCAACCCTCCTCACTCTTCCTGCCACCTACAGAGCTCCCCCCGCCATCTCCACTTCCCTTTCTCCCTGTCTCATGCCTTTTCCTCCCAAAATCTCCCAACCCCAGCCCCACACTCTCACCCGAAAGAATCACTGTACCGCTATTTTAAATGCCGATACAGGCAACAACAACTTGGGGACTACCAATAAGCAGTAACTGGAGCAGGCAGGCTGTGTGTGCCTGTAGTTACCAGGATCTGACTGCATTAATCATGCAGCAAATGAGAGAGCATGCCCTGCGCATCCTGCCAGAGCTGCGACACTGCAGCCTGATGGAAGGAGATGCCCAGCAAGGTGAGTCCAAAGCTCTTGTACGCATTAGGTCCGCCTAAGGGTGACCCTGAACACACCCAGGCTAGGAGGATCACACTTAAGGTAGTTAGCACATCATGTGATTAACACAATACGACCGATATCAAATGAAAGGAGCAGCAACAAAGAAAAGTTCTTTGTAATTTATGATAAAAGAGGAAACATGTTTATAGAAAGACAAAGGAAACAAGCAAAAAATAAAGAAATAAGATTTCACATGCTCTAATTTTGGCAAATCTCAGAGGCAAAACTCAGGTTTGAGCAGGAAAAAAGTATCTGTTGCATATTAAACTGAGATTTATTAGCACTGTTAGGACAGCCAGCTTAAATACAAACCTATACTTTACCTGTGAACTTAAATTTTTATGAGATGGTTTCATCCTAGAGCTGAATCTCTCTCTACAACCACTCCTTCGGGCTACGTCTCTATCTAGTAGATTCTTTCTGCATAACAGCTCTAATATATAGCTCTTCCCATCCACTAATCACGGCACATCTTGATTACTGCAACATTCTTTCCTCTGGCCTTGACAAAAGCAATCATCCTCATGTCCATTAAGAATATGCCTGGCAAAAATTATTTTCTAGCCTGTTTCTTTTAACCATTTCACTCCCTCTTTTCATTTTCTTCTTTTGGCATCCCTTTCCTACTACATCAAATATGAAATTACTTCTTGTTATTTTAAAGGAACCTCATAGCTGATCTCACTCACACCTCCTATCAGTTTTCCTTCATTAATGAGTTGTTTACTCCTGTCTGGCCCATTAAAATTTCAAACAAATGCTTTCATGGTTTGTCCCACAGGTTCTCCTCACAGTCTTCAAAACAAAAGGTTTTCATGGTCATAAATAAATATAATTTCAGTCGCCTTCTTCAAACTTCTCCTTAAAATGTTCTTTCTCCAGGAAATCTGGAAAAACTTGTCAATGGTTAAACTCACAGTGTGCTGAGACCACCGTCTACCACGCTGACCTATATTGTCCCTTGGTTTCCTTGAAATACCCTCAGTTATGTCTGCAGCCATATGTTGTCTCTTGTCTTGGGCTCAGATGCATAATCAAATTGCCACAGCTTAATGAGTACCACGTGTTAGCTGAGCCAAAGTAGTTATTTGCATAGTTTTAAGCCACAGCACAAGCAAGTTAAAATGTACTAACTTAAACCTCATCAAAATGGGTTTAAGAATGTAAATTTACATTATGACAGCTACGAGTACGTATGCAGCAAGTTATCGTGGCAACTTCTTAGACCATTACAACTTAATCATGTGTCTGGAGCTTTACACATTGAACTGTGTTTGGAGTAAAACCTGTTTTTTTCATACATCCATGTAGCATTTAGAGGTTTTATCCAGAACAGAGCTTCTAGGATTTACCACCACAGTGACTATAAGTAATGGCTCCACATAAAGACAATGTTGTTAAGTGAACAGCCAGATGCACTGTTCCTGAAGTGGACTGATCTGTCTCTGTTCTTGTAACAGCTCCCTGCTGTAGTGTGCTTCTCAAGAGCTGATAACACATTATCACATTGTTCAGAGGTCGAATGTTTTTCTTTCTACTGAAAGTCATTTTGACCATGTATTTGACTTCCCCATTTACATCTTGCTCTTTCTTCTCCTGCAGGTTTTTTCCCTTCCTCTTCTTCTTCAGTAGTACCTAAACCAATTCCTCAACTTACTTTCTCCTCTTCTTCCTCCCCTCCTTCCCCTCTCCCACCTTTTTTTTTTTCTTCTTGTTTGTAGCAGCAGCTCTGGGAAAGAGAAACTGAAGAAGTGTTTTTCACCCCCTGAAGTTCTTGAGAGGTGGTACTGCCAATGTGACAAGGTAAGTGTTTCCTGGAATAAATGCAACTTTTTAAAACTTTTTTTTTTTTTATTGGAGTTCCCAAATGGGACTGTGTTGCAGTCCCAAAGGCATGCAAGTTTGTGTGGCCAAGATCGTGTCAATAAATAAAAGTACATTCTTTCACTTGTGATGCTGGAGAGGACACAGGTAGAAGCTGAGGACATGTCTCAACAAGAGCTGCTGAATAATTTGAAAATACTAGATGAGCTCTTTTGTCAGAAGAGACAATTGTTAGGTTTCCATTCTCTCATTCCACAAGTTCTACCTTCCAGCACTTCTCTCTCTCTCTCTTCTCTGCTTGTTTAAGCCCCAAAACTGCCTGCAGCAGGAATCCTGGGCTGCACTGGTATAAAGCATAATCCAAGTGGCCAAGGAGAAACGAGAAAGTTAATGATTCATCCCTTGATGAGCTGGAGAAGATATGAACTGGCATATTGGTTTTTAAATAAAGAATTCTCTCCGTCAGCAATACAGGTTTGTACAAGCAGCTATCAAATACAATTCTCGGAATTGGTAAAGTGTCTTTGGAATACAAGTCCAACTGAAAAGAATTATTAAAACACATACTCTCCTAATTTTTTTAGCCAGAAAATGCAACCAAAGGTTCTGAATGCCTAAGGAAAAACAAACGCACATGTTCAATTTCAAACACTCTCAGAAACAAAATAATTAATTCACTCTACAATCTAGTGAAGCAAGCATTTAACCCTCTGAAAAACTAAAGGAGCAGGGAAAAGGAAACAGGAGAAAAGGAAGAGAAGAATCATAGTTGTGTGATATACTCATGAACAAGATCATCAGTAGATTTAAAGAAAGATCCAGCTTCCAATGAGTTTCACAAAACTTAGAAGCTCCAAGCATCGTTCACAAACACAGGGATCAAAGAGTATGTGATCCTTATGTACCTAGGTAATTGGTTAATAGTTCTTTGTATAGTATGGATCGTTCAGGCCAAGAAGGAAAGACTATAGGTTTTGCCATTGAGGAACTTTTTCCAACACTACTGTCTAAAAACAATAATGAAGCAAACACTGCAGGAAGCTAAATCATTGATATTCCTGCAAACAGAATAACAAATACTGATAGTGCTGCCACTATGAATTTCTGTGTTAAAACAAACCAAACCAAAAATCAAACAACTTTGCAAGCACATGCTGAGGTCTCTTCTAGATTGTATTCACAATTGTTGTTACAATTGCAAACAGAGCCAGGCCAAAATGAGGTCTGATTCATAGCTGAGCTTCGCCTAATGTAACTTACGCAACAAGAAAAAGATGAGTTACAACTTAAAAAGCATCAATCAGGAAGGCTACAAGGTATAGCAATCCTTGTTCCTATGATGTCTTACCCACTTCAATACGCACTTTCGCTTCTTGGTCCCCTTAACATTTCTCATAACAGGTTGCTGTTTTGGGCTAACGCACTGTCGCCACCACTGTTTGAGATGTGCTGGTTATTGAAGATGTCATGGGAAATGATACGACACAGGAGGCCCAACCTGCCTCTTCAACAGATAGAATAGAATAGAATAGAATAGAATAGAATAGAATAGAATAGAATAGAATAGAATCATTAAGGTTGGAAGAGACCTCAAGGATCATCCAGTCCAACCGTCCCCCTCCACCTATTAACCACTAAACCATGTCCTTCAGTACCGCGTCTAACCTAGAATAACTAAAATGTTTAAGCAAGTTGATTAAAACCTTGCAGTCAACAGCAAAATGTGTCAAAATAGGTAAATAGCATTCTCACTGGGGTCTCCAGATTACCATAAAACATATTCCGATCTAAGGCATAGACCAGTCCTGCCCAGCTGAGGCTATCTGGGTTATTATGGTGACAGCATTATATTTTGGAGCTGAACCAATATTACCTTTACCATGCTGCTCATCACTGGTACCTAGGTCTGTGCTGAAAGCCTACACCTTGGCCAGTCTATGCAGCACTTTCTGACTGAACCAGTGAGTGTGGATATGATCTGGTCATCTCATTTGTGCTCTGTTCAAATGGTGAGAGAAGAAAGGGGGTCTCATAATGGCAGAGGCTCAGTACATGAACCATCAGAGATTCTCTTATTGCACAGTCTAACCTACAATCAGCAGGCCATAAGTTGTTTTTACAGGCCTATGTGTAACATGGAACTGGTTTCTTTCTTTTGCAGTTCCCATATTACAGTTTCTGTCCCAAGTAGCAACTGGACACAAAATTAAATTATTCAAACCTTTTGAAAGCTGAGAAATAAATAAACCTGGGCCCCGCACTCCTGAGTTTTAATAACTTTTGCATTTAGAAATTCATTCTGTAGGAACTACCATCCATGTAGTAGGCTGAGAGATGTTCCTAGATCTCAAAGACCCCAGCCTTTAGAAACATTGAGATTTAGATCCTTCCAGCTCTATCAATATTTCCTTTGAGGAGGGGAAAAAGGTAGTTTTGGCTTTTTCAGTGGTTGATTTATTTTCTGAGGTGAGGGAACTCTTATTATTTTCCACACAAGTTCACCTAGGTCTGTTTGTAGCACAAGAGACAACCCCTCTAATTACATGGTTTATATTTTTCTAAGATTCTAAGCCAATTTATTTCTGCAGAAAACTGTATCTTTAAATTGTGAAAATCACTCCATAAATTCTGAGTTAGAACAGTCAAGGTCTGATACCTTATCTGTGCTCTTACTGTGTACAAGGTCACATCATCAGCATGTAGATGTACAGAATATTTCATGAACTATACAGCGTAGACAGGTCATTAATAAAAACTGCAAAAGTAAAAGCCCTCTAATTAGCTCCTGAGGTAACTTCGCATGTAACATTTTCACCTCAGATTCAACACCATTAAACAAAATGACTGGTGTTTGCTCTCTAATGTAGCCAGAGAACCATTCTACTGTAGTTAAACTCAGCCAAATTGAGGGAAACTTAGATAGCAATATGTTGTGATTTATTGGATCAAAGGCCACAGTCAAATCAATATAGATAGTTCCAGCATAAAAAATTATAATGTATGTCTGTAACAATATCAAGGTTACCTTGAAAAGAGCAATGCAGCAGGCCAAAAACATGAGTAAAATAGGGTCAATACATTATCTTTGAAAGGAAAGCTCATTAATTTTTGAGCAATTGGGAGAAAAACAGAGAAAACACAAATAGGTTATAATTATGGCAGTACAACAGGGTTACTATAGCATCATTTCAATGGTCGGTTATCTCAAATTTGAAAGTGGATATTATAATAAAGATCCAGCAACAGGTTTGAGAAGAGCTTACAGAAAGTATTTAAAGAAACACAGGGTAATGTTCCCAGTGGTTGGCACACTGACTAGAAGGTGGACTGAGAGCAATGAAGCTACATTTTTTGTGGACTCAGTTTCTTTGCTGCAGTTTAGATGACTGAAATGACATTTTCACGAGTGTTTTGTAAGGCAAGGTAAAGCTAAGTATACAGGTGTTATCAGATCCAACAGGAATGTAGAAGGCAAATAAATTATCGACTCTTTCTCCTTATTCAAAAAATGCTTTTCATATGGGAAGGGAGGCATGCAAGATCAACTGGGTGGCACTGGCTGGGTTGAAAAAGAGTACTTTCCTCCTTCTGCATTAACACCTTGTGATTAGGAAAAGGTTGCTAATCAGAAATGAGATGCTCCAAGGTCTTCAAGGCTGCACATCTGCGAGGAAATAAAACAGGGCAAAGACATATTCAAAATACCAGCAAGCAACATGCTCTGCTGTTAGTACGCTCCCGGCCACAGCTTTGGTCCACTAGCACCCCTCAGCTGGTATCTAGGTACACCTCGCAGGGTAGCATGTGGAAAGACTATTTCCTTCTGGCATCGTGACCTGTTTTACTTAACAGTTTAGATCCGGCCCTTGAATTCAATCACAGAGACTGGACAGAGCAATTGTTCTCTGTGTGGAGCAGGGATAATTCTCTGTTGCAAATGACATGTTTGGTAAATGTCACTGTTTTCCTTTGTTTGCAAATTGCCACTGACGGGTTTTTCATTAATGTGTTTGTTATTTGATCCTGTCTGATGAAAAGATTGTGAAAAAAGATATTTCAGTCTATGTTCTGGGGGCTTTTTGGTGAGCATATTACTTTTTACTGTTTGCTATTCGATATTTATAGTGGTTGGTCACCCAAAATACATTTGCATTGCTTCTGCTTTCTGGATTACTTGAGAAAGAAAGAGATTAATGAGAATTTGAGATGGCCAGACAAACTAATCCAAGTGTGAAGAGATTAGCATGCATATCCATGAATTACATTCTATAACCATCTTGTTACCTTAAAGCCCTTAGTGTAAAAGGTACACAAGGCCTTTTACATCAGTAGCTAAACTTGAATGACATGCTGACAATTTAAAACAACTGGAATTTATTTTAAAGCCAATTAAAAACCTGATAACCTACTTCACTCAATAGAATAGAGACATTAAAACTGAAATTAATTTGTGTCAGTTTATAACAAGAGTAAATTTTTACATATTTCCATCAGTTTACATGAACAATGTGAGGGTTTATGTTTTCTAAATCTTATAATCCTTCTAAAATGTAACCTAAAAGTAGCTCAAGCCCGATGTTTTAACATTCCCCTCAGAGGGGCAAGTTACAAGTCTTCAAACGAGACTCTCTAAAATCAAACCTCAACTGCTCCTCCTGTCACTCCTCATATTCAAGGTAGATTATTTCCACAGAGGGATGGTGGTCTTGAATATAGAGCAACGAATGGGCAGAGCAGAAAGGAACCTGAGGCCTCATCCAGGGTCTCACACTGATGCCCACCCACCATGAGGCAAAAAAGATGAAGAAACAAAAAGGACTTTTATCTCACTGACTTTTCATGACAGTAAGACAAATTTATTAGATATCTGAAGAGGTCTTCAAAGTGTGTAGAGTCCTTGTAGAGGACTAGTCCTAGTGTAGCTTGGTCCTGGACAAAGTACAGTAACGAAGAGTGTATTCCTGGTAATCATTCTGCAGTAGCCCATGGAAGGTTCACTGCAAGACCTAATGGCTCTTTAGCCAACTGTCCTGTGATTTCTTTCTACTCAGGCTTAATAACTTTTTAAACAAGTTTCTTTGTGCAACTGTATATGAAGTGAAAAAGTTTATTTCAAAAAATAAAAAAAAAAAAGTTTCTTTTGAAAAAGTTTATTTCAAAACACAAATTATTGGAACGCATGATAGATGTTATATTAGATGAGGAAAATGCTAAAAACACAGGCAATAAAAAGTAAAATAATGTTTTATTTGGCAAGAAATTATTTCTGCATTATTACAGTATCAACTTGTTAATCATATCAACAATTCCTATTGTATTTAATGTCACATAAGTCCTATGCTGACTGAATTGTCATTGTTGTCTGTGGCAGTCATAAGAAACACTAACATCTGGGAATAACAGTAGAAAGTTAGTGGATAACATTTACTTCAAATTGAGAGATGATACGATTGAAGTTATTACTTGACATGCTGGCATCTTTTCTTACTAAATTTAATGTACATAGTGACTAACATAGAGATAATGGCACGAATTTCTGCACAAGCAAATGAATAAGGGTTATACCCTGCAGACAGCTCCCATCCGTGTGCTTATCCAAACTGAGGCCTGTACTTCCATGTCTCCATGACTATGGCTACCCTTCCACACCCAGCATAGCTGTATCTGTCTACCCAAGGACAAGCTCCAAGTACCACCCAATGAACACAATATAAGTCATGCCCTAGCCAGACAGTCAGCCATGGTTTCTGTCTCTCAATACTGTTACTCTGTACTAAATTTAACTGGGGGAGACAGGCTTAAAGGTTTCAGCCTATCAGCCCAATTTCACTTCATGTTTTGCAGATACATGTATCTGCAGATATATTGTTTTGATTTCAGTGGTTGACTAATGAATATACACCTGTATTATTTGTAGCTGAATGTTATTTTAGAAGCACTTAACAATACTTTCTATTAAAATGAACGTGCTCCTCTACGAAAATAAGCTGAATGTCAACCCAAAATCTCATGGAAAAGAATGTTAAAACAAATTAAAGAACTAGAGACATTCACTAGGACTATAATCTCTTCCACTGAACAGCTTTTTCTTCCTTCTGGGGCTACTGAGATCCAGGGAACCTCAGTCTGACTGTTTTACTTATGAGAAGAGACATTCTTGCATGCTGTGTTTTCACTTGTCCAAACTGGACATCTGACCGATTGCCAGAGCCTTCATTTCTGCTTTAATTGCTAACAGAAGAATAGTCTTTAATGTGGATAAAATTCTGAGCTAAATTTGAAGAAAATCAAAATACACTTGAGAGTGGTTTACTCAACAGCTGCATTGCTCTTCTCAGCATAAGATACATTTGACAAAGAATAGATCTCATATGTGGAGATGACTACAGAAAGTGTCTATGGATTTGAAAGAATTTGAGCAAGAAAAACGTGTGTGAAGCAGATGCAGATACATTGCCACAATGAGATGTATCCACAGAAGGCAGCAAACCAAATGGTAAGAGGTTGGATGGAAAAGGAGCTAAACCAGTTTCATCTTAGCTAGCATTTTTTTCCTTTTTTATTTTCTTTTACAGTCCACAGCTGAAGGCAAAGTATTACAGTTATTGAACACCAGGGCCCAGTTCTCTTTGTCTGGAGAAGCTGAGCCCAAGTAAAGAAGAGGCATTTGATCCAACAGAAATACGCAAATAAAGAACTACACTAAAACATATAGAAGAAAATATTGTGTTGCTTTCTTCACCTAAATCTAAGCCTTCAAGAAATCTGATGATCTTATTTAGTCCATAGATTAAGATCTCAGCAGAAATGTAATAAAATTACAATAAAGGTTATGTATCAATAAGGTGTCAGTTGTGCATAGGGATGAAATATTCTAGTCATAATTAAATTTCAAATCTAATTATAATTTGAGGAGTCCTTTTAATTACATTGCAATATTTTGCTTTTGTAGGAAGATGATTGCTATAGCATCTTTTATCTGTAATTTTCTTTTAATTAAAAAATGTAAATAAATCAAAACCACCTACTTAAAATATTTACATCTTAAATGAAAATAAACAAAAAGTGCCGGAATTTCTCCATCCAGGTCTTATCTACCAAATCACACCTAGGTCTACTTTTTTTTTCCTCTAATGAAGTGGTGAATTTTACATTATCACTTATTTCTTTCACATAATCAGAAACGGCCAAATGACTTTGGCCAAAGGAGAAAAAAGAATTTCCTCAAAGCAAAGACTGTCAGACAGGAAAGATATCAAACCTTTTTTTCAGAATATATTGGTACTGTAGGGCATCCTTTGAAAAGCTGGTAGATGCTTCCCTATGCTGCACTCCTCCAGCCAGTCCCTCCAGACTCAGCTGTTCAATAGCACAGCAATTTCAGATACCTCGGCTTAATAATACTTACAAGCCTCCTTGTGCTTACATTTCTTTGTCTTTTGTTTCTTTGAAGCACTTAGTCATGGTCAGTTTGTGTCACCTGCTAACACTGTGTGTTGGTTGAAGTGGTTCCTTTTGCCCTGTCATTAGACTTCCTAATGTGATGCCTTGATGAAAAAAATCTTTCTTCTTGGTTTTCATTCCTCTAAGCAAAACACGCAAGTGACTTTCAGTCTTTTAAGACAGAGTCTCGGTTTGCCTGAGCACTTCCTCCAGTTTGAGTTAGTCTTTCCTGAACAGAGGAGACCAGAATTTTACAAGGAGAGAGCAAGGTACTCCAGGCAGATTCCCCAGGGCCTCTGCATTGTCATAAACCCTTCGTATAGCAAATACCTCTTTTACTACGTATTAAGGTCAGTTTTGCCTCTTCCATGAACTTCTCATACAGATGGCTTGTCATCCACAGTCATTTCCAGGTGACAGCTAGGACACTCTGTATGGTCATGCATCTTCTAGTGTTCAGCTTTATCCCATCCCCACTGTGTAAGACCTCAAGATCAAGTACTGGCTGTAAGATATTCCTGTCATCAGAGGTTTTTTGTTGTTGGGTTGGTTTTTTGTTTGGTTTTTTTTTTCCCTGTCAACAAATTTCATTGCAACATTTTATACCAAAATTATTTAATCAAGTCAACCCAACACTTGCAGAGGAACTCCATTAGTAATTTCTCTCAACCTCTATCCCTCCTTTGTGCCTCTGCTATAGTAAATTCCTTACTCAACTGTTCTAATCTACTGTAGTAGACTCCTTACCTCAGCTGTGGTATTGTTCTTTTGTTTATCTTCCTTTCTCCAGTTGAAACAAGTATTAGAAAAGTATAATGAACAATTAACTACTTACTGCAGGACTACATATCAGTTCAGATAGATTGGACATATCAGTTTCCTTTTACTTGGAAGACCAACTATTTTTATGAAAGCAAGCTATCAGTTTAATCTGACATAATC
Organism: Psophia crepitans; assembly: GCA_013399095.1. NCBI lineage: Eukaryota > Metazoa > Chordata > Aves > Gruiformes > Psophiidae > Psophia > Psophia crepitans. The sequence continues at coordinate 158,516 of VWZZ01001171.1, read as the reverse complement.
TATTTTTGTAAACCCAAGTTGTATTTTATTGCATTTTCTATTTAACCCATATTCTTACCATATTTTACCAACTTTGCTTTAAAGCCTTACTCACAACTGATGCCGGACGACGATGCTTAGAATTGTCCAGATACTCTTTTTCCTACTCTTATATCTATTTGCATATTAAATATATATATATGTAAATAGACATATGTATATATGTATGTATGTGTATATACATATATAGTTATTCTTTTTTCTGACTGTCCTGGCTTGGCAGCTGTTTCTGCCACAACGCATGAGAAATTAGACACCATTTCTTCAGTGTACTGCAGTGGAAGTTAACCGGTATCCCAAACTTGAACAGATTAAATTCTTTAAGCCTTGTTGTTATCTTCCATGTGATTATCTCCATTTTCACTTCAATAGCTTTGTTCCTATTAACTGACCTACCTTTGCCTTACATATTAAATATTATGATGTTACTTGCAAAAGACAATTTTTTTTATCCCCTTTTTGGGGCCTTACACTATTTTTCATCTCTATCCCATCCTACTGTAGAGTAGTACTGTTTTGTCTTTTCTTAGTCTCTTCTTACTCTAGAGGGAAAAAAAAAAACACTAACAATTTCATTTTAGATTTTTTTTGCAAAGCATTGGATAGCTTTACTACTGGCAGTTCCTGCTTTATCAATACAACTCCTGACCTTTAAGACACAGATTTCTTTGCTGTTCTTCCTTTTGTTCCTCTTAGGCTTTCTGATTATTTCTAACTACACAGGTAGTTTGGGCCCATTTTTTAATCAAGTAATGTTTCCTCTTTTGCTGAGATAAAAATTCTTAACGTGTTTTGAAGTGTGGATTAAAGAAATTCCACATGTTTTAGAGTCTGTCTTTTTGAACTGAACCTTTGAACCTTCACTTATACTGCCATTTAATTTAAATTCAATCAACTCATGGTCACTCTTGGCGTGGGTTATTTTCTACCACCCTACTCCCCTCAAGTCTAAATTAGTATTGATTCTCAGTTGTTCAGTGAATTTTGTCAAAAGAAATAATCTTTCTCCCATTGTAGTCTGTCGTAACTAAACTTTGTTGTTATTCCTAGAATTTGATCTCCAGACTGCAGTTGATCTGTTAGTCTATAGTTGCTAACATGAAAACATATACAAGCACCACTCTGGAAAGGATTGGATGCAGAAATTAAATATTCCCTTTGAATTCAAGGAGACTATTTACATGTATATATTTAGTCATATGTGTGAGTTACTCCTGGATCATGGCAGTCTTACGGATTGGACCAAACTGATTAATTAAAGTCTCCTTGAATCTGCAAAACTGCGTGATGAAAAAGTGTGAGCATTTGCATTCAGATAGGTCCTTGGATCATTCAAAATTAAGAAAATGCGATCGGATCCTTATCCATAAACTCTCTTCATTGGTAATAGTGATAGAGTTTGCTTTTTACACTTCCATGATTTGGAATCTCCGTGCAAGTGAAGAGCACTGGTGAAAAACACGTACCCGAGTTACTTATCTATACATTTGTCAGCAGGAGAGTAGGGAGGAAGCCCTCAATTCATTCCTGACCCCAACAACTCTCCTGATATATGGGGCAGGAGGGTTGCAAAGGGGCAGACAGAAGAGGCAGGCGACATAAGCCACATCAAACTGTGTATACTCAGGGCCCTGAGAGTCACTGCTACATACAGGCTGTCGTACAGAGGTTTCTTAGGCTGTGAATATACACCCAGTTTATCAATGTCAGTGACACTTCAGAGGTTAATGCTCCCTAGGCTGCTTGCTGCCATTATTCTTCTGGTGGTGACCAGCCACATAGGAGACCCGGTGGTAGGGAATCTATGAGCAGTTCTCATTTGTTTCAGCACAGAATTAGACAGATTAGTTTAATCTGCTGATGAGGACAATTTGAGCTGACCTTGCTGAGTCTGCACTGGGTCTGACTGGAGTACATTCGCACATTGGCTTCTCCAGGCAGGATTGTGAAAGTGAGAGCTCACAGCTGGTAGGCAGCCCCCCAAGCAGCTGGGAAGCCCATAATGTACTCACCACACAGATGTTTGCAAAGTAAGTATCTATCTACAGATAGATTCCAGAGGAATCAACCACAAGCTGTGGAGGCCCTGGGGTGGATATCATCCAGGCCATTACCCTTCTCTGGAGGTTCGACCCTCAGACGTGGGATACCTCACACGCAAAATACGAGAGAGGACAAAAGTACCTGCATGTCTTGATGTCTCACCTAATCCCTGGACTTCCACAGATATATGCTCCAGACTCCAGGGAAATACAAAACATCCGTAAGTAGCTGGCTTAGCAGCCAGTGGTCACTGGGGTACAGCAGCACTCTAGGCTTGGGTATTTCCTTCAGACTGTTATCTGAAGTTACAAGAGTGTAACTTACATGGGATAATTGCAGTGCTCCACTTAGATAAATGAAGTTATTGGCTCAATGCCTATTAGCATTACCTAACAAAATCTTAATTAGGCTAGAATCTCAAATGCTGTTAAAGTTCATGTTAGCACATGAAGTGACTATCGTCAGACAATTTTTTTTAATCAATGTCCCAACTTTCCTGTTAACAGTTTTGGAGTTTTGACTTTTACATTTAACTTTGATATTCATGTTTTCTAATTTTCAGTTATAGTTTATGTGTCTAATGGAACTTTGTAATATTGTTGTGCATCAATGGTCTATGTAGAACCCAAAGGTTATTTTAATAAAGTTCTTAACCAGGATTCATTTTTGAGTGCAACTTTTATAATATGTGAAAATGATATGTTTACATTAGCAGAAAGATATTTTAGATTGGCATTCATATGCAGTATGTGCTTTGAAGACATTTCTGAAGCACTTATAAACCACGGATCACAAGAGGACTTTAAAAACTCTTCATTTCTCGAATCATGCATAAATTAACACTTCTGTATTTACAAAATCATACACAACCATCAAAAACGTTAGTGACTACAATAGATATATAACAATTAAAAGAGCCGAATAACTCAAATATTTGACATTTTGTAGACGTTGATAGCATTTGACCTTGGAGAAAAGAATAAGCCAAACCTGCTGTTTCTAGGCCAGATTAGTATGTTTTTCAAAAAGTTCAAATATCTGACTCTGCATTGCTCCCTCTTCTAGAAGCGGCGTGCTGGTGGTGGCCAGACCTGAACAGCAACAGCAGTAAGTTCTTCCTCAGCACAGTGCCAGAGGAAAAAAACGATGACAATTATTTTTGGACTGGTTGCAGCTGAAGCAGTTGCCATCGCTGTCAGACGCACCCATCTGCCAAAGGTCACCAGCCACCAAGGAGCCTGCAGGGTACGTGCTTCTCACCCACGGCAGCTCGCAGTCTGCTGTGTTAACAGAAAATGCCATCATCTTCTTTTTACTTCTGCGCATGGAGAAGGGGCAAAGACTCTTTCTCCCAGTGCAACCACAGCAGAGGCAAGCTCCTGCAGGGGTAGCGGACACAGCTGGGAAGGAAGATGTTTTGCTGCCATGGCCACATCCAGCCAAGCTGCTCAATCAGAGTCCTGGAGCAAACGCAGCCAGACAGACATTTAACAGTACCACAGTCACTGTTGCACTGAGCTGAGTGAATATTACTGCCATGAATGGTTTAATGGATGATTGATGGTCCAAATGATTCTGAGTGGGATTCTTTAAAAACTTGCTGTGTTGATGTAAATTAAAAAAAAAATCCTTCTCAGATTTCATGTGACTTCAGTAAGAGCAGAGTTAGGCCAAAGCCAAACGCCTCTGAAAACCCACCCTTTGCACAAGCTGAGCAGGGCAAGGGTGGGACAGGAGCGGTGTTTTACGTTCAGCATGACCATTTCTGTGCCAGTTTGCTAAAAGTTTTCTAAAGGTGCCATCTTTATATGTAGCTGAACTTGCTTTCCCTGGTGTTTTTCTTTCCTTTTTTTTTGGTTTTTGTTTCTTTTTTGTTGTTGTAGTTTTTTTAATGTGACTTTTTGGACCAAAGAAACAGTTACTGCAGTGCTCTTTTGGAATTTGGCTCTAGCCAGTGTCTCTGGGTGATCACAAAAGCTTACGTTATTTTGCAATAACTCCCATCCCGATGCACAGTACGAGCGCAGCCCTCTCATAGAGCTGCTCAGGAGTTTCCTACGCTAATTGTACCCCGGCCAGTTGCCGATTTCCCTGCAGCAGCACAAGCCAGACTTTCTTAAAGGCTGTTAATATTTTCCACTCCAGTGCCTGGTGCCAAATTCTCCCACAGCTTGCTACAAACTTCCTGACAAGATACGCTTTTAGCACAAGGTACAGGGGATTCACACAGACAGCCAAGGCCAGGCTCCCACCACCCCACCAGCTGGCACCTGAGAAGGGTCCGGGCAACAAGATGGGGCCTGGCCTCCTTGGCCTTCACAGCAAACCCCCTGGCCATGACAGGCTTGCGCTAGTGTGACTGAAACCAGAGGGCTGCCTGCTGGGGCTCAAGGTCCTGCCGCTGCCCTCCCCAAGGTGTGAGGACACGCAGCTTCCTGGGGAAAGCAGACATGGGTGCTGCCAGCAGGCAGGGGGGAGCCAGGGCACAGCTCCAGGCCAGCGGCAGTGACTAAGCCATGCCAGGCCCAGATGAGCCCAGGGGACACAGTGACTCAGAGGCACACCTCCGGCTCCCCGTCCTTCCCCCGCATCCTCCGGCACAGAGGGGGGCCAGCCACAAACCGCGGCGCACCCTCACAGCTCCCTGGAGGGGGCACACACCACTGCAGGGTGGCGGTGCCCAGAAATCCCTCCCTGGTCGCCTCTGCCCACGTTTGAAGCT